>JARHVA010000317.1:3797500-4210000 GCA_037957365.1 Torreya grandis | reverse complement strand
TAAGTTCTTAGGTCATGGTTTTTATCAAAGTGCTTGATGAAGCACATACATAACATTTTCATATTTAACGACAACTTTTATGAGCAACAGGTAAGCAAAATTAGTTAAGTAAATCATCCCTCTCTTACTTTCACATTTCTAAATTAAGTGTTATATCTACTATTCTATTTCAATTTAGATCTATGTTTTTAATACCATTTTACATAGTTTGAATTAGTGCATAGTTTTCTTCAGTTTACATCTCTTAGCTTTAAAATAAATAAAATAAGTATCAAATAAGAGTTATTCAAAACTGGTGAGCCCTATTCCACCTTTAAATTTAATTTAACCCTTACCATAACTATTTATACACTTGTGATAGAGCCATTTGCTTTGATACTTCAACATTTGTGGCATCACATCTTGAACCAAAATAATATGTATGTGAATATGTATATAGTTTCATCACTTGCAATAGATTCATCTACTTTGATACTTTAATATTTGTGACATCACCTCTTAAACAAAAAGAATTTTTAGGTGAATGTGTATATAGTTTCATCCCTACCTAGGGAAGAGGAGGTTTAAGCCTTTTCTTGAGATTCCATTTACACTACAAAAGAACTATGTAGGGACTTATTCTAGCATATGAGATATGTAGTTAGAACTCCCTTGAGCTTTCTCGGCCTATAATTTTTTTTGTTGTGAATTTATTGTTATGTCCCCTTTAGGACCAAATTAAATAAATATAATTTTTATTGAAAACCCTTATAACATAAAATTAAAATGATGGAAATTACAGCCAAACCCTTAGAAAATATAGAATTTTTATAGATAATTACAGCCATAAAATAAACATTAAAAAAATAGTAATTTTATTCAATGTATCCCACTTAAACCCTAGGATGCAAAATTAATGAAATTCTAAAATTGAAACCCTCACAATTTGATTTTTATTCCATAGAGTGGTTGTACAACCCTAGTGCTACGGCTATGATGAAGATTGGTGATCTCCCTACAATCCTTTATGAAAATTAGTCATAGCAATCCCAAATTGCACAATAGTACATAGTAGGTATGGTTTATTAGGGAACAACAACCTTTCATACAACTGAAAACCCCGATTTGATAAACCAAAAACCCTCAAACAATTCTAAAAATTGATAGCTTCTTGTAGCTAGATGAAATTTAGATATTACTTGTTTTATTTGTACAATAGTGATCCATGGATGAAATCACCTCAATGGGTAAAAGGATTTTCATCCTCAAACCTAAATCCAAATGGTGAAGGTTCTCATACTCACAACTTATACCAATTATAAGGGTTTTCATTCTTATGTTGAAAACTGGTGAACTAGAAGGCTCAATCAATTGAGAAAATATATTGATCATAAACTTAAATATGGATACAAATGAGAGAATTCTCAATATATAGAATCAACTATCACTTTTAGGTTTAGGGTTACACTTTAAGGTTTTGCCCTTTTCTTTTCTTTTCTTTTCTTTTCACTTTTCCCTTTTCTCACCCTTTTCTTTATATAAAATGAAGTCACTTAGACAATTTAAAATATTAATTTTATTATTTTTTACTTTATTTGAAAAAGAGGACTTGATAGTCTGTTGTTCCCAAAGATTGTTTATCCTCAATCAATACCTAAATCATCTTGTAAATACCCAGATCACAAATCATTCTTTCTGATTCCCATTAAAATATGAGCATCAGAAATTGCTTTGCTTGTTGATCTTCAATTCCTTGTAAAACTTTCCCAGTTGTGCCCAAATATGTTTCTACAACTCCTAGATTTCTAGAAACTTTTCTTCATGGAGAATGATCTCTTCATTCCAATTATGTTGTACTACTCTGATTTAATCTTCATATAAATCATTATTTGCATTAAGAGTTAATTCTTATAAAGTCTTAGCTATTTCTTCAATTGCCTCTATGCATGTCATTTCAGCCTCATGACATTGGTTGATTGTGATAATATATGTGTGAGCTGAATCTGTAGCATAAAGATTAGTGAATCCAAATTCCACCTTCTCCACTATTTTATGTTCCTCCATTACAATTTGAGAATTCTTTCCATTAGTTTTTTGTAGGTTTTGTTTTGCTTGAGTGGCTATCAACTTAGCTTCCTTAAATTTTATTATCCATTCATCACACCTTTTATGGGTCGTCATTGCATCCTTTGCACTTGTCTGTAATGTGGTTAGTTTCTTTTCAACTACATTATCTGGTTCCTTTTCAGATAAGATATCCTAACCTTTGACTTGCATGCTAAATTCCTTTTTCTCCTTTGTAGATTTTTTAGGCTCAAATTTTGACATTTCCAGCTTATTTATTTTTATCCATGCCTTTAAATACTTCTGATATTATTGCATTGTCCTCATGATTCATAGGCTAGCAAGATCACATCTCAGATACCATTATAATTTCCACTTTAGGGCCAAATTAATGAAATCTAATTTTTAAAGCAAACCCTTACAACAAAAATTTAAAATGATGAAAATTATTGTTGAACCCTTAGAAAATGTAGAATTGTTATAGATAATTACAACCATAATATAAACATTGAATAAAATAGTAATTTTATTTAATATATCCCACTCAAACCCTAGGATGTTGAAACAATTAAATTCTAAAATTGAAACCCTCACAAACTGATTTTTCTTTCACATAGTTGTTTGTACAATAATATTACTATAGTTGTGATGAAGATCGATGATCTCCCTAAAACCCTTCACCAAAACCAATCATAACAATCTATAGAAAATATGACAGCCTTTACTAGGGCATGATAGCCTTTCATACAACAAAAAACCTTTCTTTCTTGATCCACAAACCTTCAAACAATTATGAAAATTGATAGCTCCTTATAGCCAACCAAAATCTAGATATTACTTATTTTATCTACATAATTGTGATCTTTGAATGGAATCACCTCAATAGGTAAGAGGGTTTTCATCCTCAAATCTAAATCCAAATGTTGAGGGTTTTAGTCCTCACATCTCATACCAATTATAAGGGTTTTCATCCTTATGCTAAAAATCGATGAACTAAAAGGTTCAATCAATTGAGAAAATATATTGATCATAAACTTGAATATAGATACAAATGAAAGAGAACTCTCAATATATAGACTCAATCGTCACTTTTAGGGTTAGGGATACACTTTTAGGTTTTACCCTTTTCTTTTATTTTAGCTTTTCCCTTTATTCATCCTTTTCTTTATTTCTAATAGTAATAAAGTAATAATAAGTTGTCAATTTAAAAAATAAAATAAAAAGTAAATCATTTAGATAACTTAAAATATTAACTTTATTATTTTTTACTTTATTTGAAAAAGGGGACATGACATTGATGGCAAGTCAGGTCAAGAGAATAAGGACGAGAATAAAAAGACAACATTTCAGATAACATACCCATAATTATTAAAAAGTGCAAGCACAAGACTATACAACATCTCAAGGTAAAATTTCACCAAAAATAATAGATGCAAAAATATTCCATAATACATATTTGGTGTAGGCAAACACAGTCATTAGTCATAAAGAGGCAGTATTGATTCTACCCTGGGTAAAATCTTTGGTTAGGTAGTAGATGTGATTTCTTCTTTTACATAGTTAAAATTCCAAATTTGAAATATAAAACTACTTCTACAATTGAGAGTTGATCATCAAGTTTGATTGTTCCATCAATTCTATTTTTCATATTGTCTATTACTTATTTCAAAATTTTAAATATACTTGTTTATTGTTTATGACTATTAGGATAGATCTGAAATTATTGTTTTATATTGTTAAATATTAAATCTCCCTTGTGCATCTTGTTTTATCAATTATGCTTAAATAGATCCTACTAGATCCATAAAAACCATAAAATATATAATTTGTATGTAGTTCACATTACAAACAAATAATGGTATTTGATGAAATTTATGACATGACATCCAATTAATATGTTTCTCTTTGGACATTATAATATAATGTGGGTTTCCTTACAATTGATTAAAGCTTGTTGAGAGATTTAATGTTTTATTTAGTACGTGAATTACAGGGTTTTTAAAGGTCTTGAGCCTTGTACAATAGAGTGAAAGATGTAAACAATAATGCTCTAATGGGGAACCTCTACCAGTGGCAAAAAAGTGAGCAGCTAAAACTTTTGCCAACAATCAATCAAGAAATAAACATACTTCCCAATAAACTTCTGAGAAGCTTCTACCAAACTTATCAAAGGGGCTTGAAATTCTTGAGTTTCTGCATAAGATCACCTTGAGCGGAGAGACATACCAGAGGGTTGAGACATTGGTTTCCAATCTTTTTTATTTTTTTGAACTTCAGTCCACCCTTCCTTATTTTCAACTGATTAGGCTAGAGAGGAGATCATAGTTGGAATACAGGGATGGGATTTGTCTTTTGCAGTTGTTCCTTTGGTAGAATCAACCATGGGTGTAATAAGATTAGACGTCTCCACCTAAGAGAAGGTTGGAATGGAGGAAGAGACAAGCATTTGGTGTAGCCTTTCTTGGAGAGATTGGATCTTTCAGTAGTTCATCTTTAGAGTGAGGACTTTTCAGATCCTCATTTGTAGCAAGGGTTATAGTGTCTTTTGAAGAAGAGTTAGAGTCCTCGCCTTCAAAATAGTCCCATTCTTTGTTCGTATCCAAAATCGTAAGGTTTTTGGGAATGAAGTCTTCTAACCAAGAAGACTCTTTTTTTCCTGAGGAGAATGCATTTTTTTGTCAAGTGTCCAGTGCTAAAGCAGTTGTGGTAGCGAAATGACAAACTTTTATAGTCAAAGGGTTGGGACCAGGAGTAGTCACCAACTCACAAAGTGATTTTCTCATGAAGATTCTTGGAGGTATCTATGTTCACCAAATCCTAGAAAAGGTAGCGAAAGATAAGCAGTCGATGTTTGGGTACATTCATAGAAATTCACCCAAGGTTTTACCTATAGCCTTCAAGCTAGATTCAGTACATAAATGTAGAGGGAGATGGGGTGGACAAACCTAGATGGGTTTGATATGCAGAGGTTCATTGAGGGGATTAAAGTTAGGGGACCAATTTTTAAGGACCAAGGGGTGGTGATTCAAACTCCATGAATGGTTTAGAATCTTGACCTTGTCCTTAAGATTGTAAAATGTAATAATTAAAAAACTTTTAATGCAAGGGTACATTTCAAGACTACCTAAAAGGAGAGGCTACTAATGTTTTGATATCCAAGCATAGAGATCTTGAAGTTTTGGCCAATAGTCAATGAATCTATAGATGAGACCCTTTGTTGAAAAGTATTCCTCCAATTTGAGCACCTACCTGGTATCCTCGTCAAAAATTACCATTGGATCTAGGAATGCAGGTATGAGGGGTTTGGGCTCTGCTATAGAGTTAGTCCCATAGGAGATAACATCAACAAAAGAGCTTGGCTTGCTTCTAGTAGGCCCAACTTTAGCGTCCATAAACATAAGGTCCCAGCCCCTACAATGGGGGGCAGGGTGGGGGGTTGGATGAGCCTGACAAAGGAGAGGTGGAAACCCTTTTTGACCTACCAACATGTAATAGTGATCATGGGTTGGAGGAACTACTCTTAATAGGTCCTAAAGGGGTGGATCTAGGTTGGAAAGTGCCCACAAGGCTAGAAGTAGCACCATTCATCTTACTAAGTCATCACCCATTTTTTGGTTGTTTGGGTGAGGGACAAGAGGTAGGAGGAGAGAAGGAGGGGATGTCTAGGAGGGGAACAGGCTCTTGTAGATGCAACAAGTACCATCACCAGGGTTTACAAGAAAATTTGAAACATAGTTGAGTGAGAGGGTGGAGAGTAGAGGCAGATATATAACTAAATATAAATAATTCAATATGGATAAACTAATAAATTACACTATTTTTTATTTTATGTATGGATGTTTTTAAAATCAAATTCAAAAATTTAAAGCCAACTATATTTCTATTTTTAAGTTGAAATGTTATACTTATTTAAATTTTATGTAATTCCAACTCATACACTTACATATAAAATATATTTATCATAAAATTATTAACATGAACATTAAACATTCAAAATTTAAAACTTTAAATTTAAATCGGCCCAAATTTTGAGACATAAATCCTTGATCAAATTAATCTATCAATATATAAAAGTAAATTTATATAACAAATTAACTGCTAACCAATATCCCAAATAACTCTCCTTTGAAAAGGAAAAGATAGATTGTTATTTTATAATAATTATTCAAAGTGATTCTCTTTTCACAATAATTGACAAAAACAATTGTCAAGAAGACATATGTGATGAAAGCATTTGTTATATAGCCAAACCTTTTGATATTTGATAACCACCTTTAAAATATCTAAAGTATTTTTATTTGATTCAAAAGTATTGTTACATGGTAAATGCCTTTGAATAAGGAGAAAAATATATGTTTCATAGCACAAGTGTGTTTCTATGGTCATAAACACACAAAATATGTTTATGTTTACTCTAATATGTTTAATAAATTTATATGCTACCTTTTTTTTTTAATAATATAATATAAATATTATTTTATATCACATTTATAGATTAGTATTAATATTTATTGTAAATTAAATAAGTTTGTATAAATTTAATAGAATTAAGTTATCCTCAATTTATTATATTTCACTTAAGGCTTAAGGGCACCATTCTATGATTATATTAAGAATATAAAAAAATTACATAATAATTGGGATATATTGTTATGAGCATTTCATGAGTTGAATTATGTTGCAATGGAATGTAATGAATATAAGTCCAACTTGTAAGAACCTATTTTATAGAGCAAATACAAACTTATGTTTTTTTGGTTTCACTAATTGCAATGTAATTTTAACAACATTAAACAAAACAATGAATCTTGATAAAAATAAAAATCTATAAAAAAATAAAAGGATGAAATAAAATATATAAAAATAATATGATGAAATATATGAAGGTAGAGCATCCAACTATCAACACATAACAAAGGTGAATGCTCTGTAACAAACGATGGAATAATGAAAAAAAATAGCCATCAAAATTTAAGGAAAATGATTGAAAAACTAAATAGTTTACAAAGCTTGGGTAACTCAATTGCTATCTTGACAACTAGCAGATAGTATAAATGATATAGGTAAAGAAGAGAGTGTTGGTTGTGGCCCCTAGAATATATTTAATATCATTTTACATAGTTTGAATTAGTGCATAGTTTCCTTCATTTTACATCTCTTAGCTTTACAATAAGTAAAACAAGTATGAAAGAAGAGTTGTTCGAACCAGCAAGTCATATTCCACTTTTAAATTTAAGCTAACCATTGCCATAACTATTTCTACACTTACGGCATAGTCCTTCGCTTTGATACTTCAACCTTTGTGATAACACCTCTAAAACCAAAAGAATTTTTAGGTGAATGTGTATATAGTTTAATCCTCACTTAGGGAAGAGGAGGTCCAAGCCCTTTCTTGAGATTCCATTTACACTACAAAAGAACAATGTGGGGACCTATTCTAATATATGGGATTTGTAGTTAGAACTCTATTGAGCTTTCTCGACCCATTAAAAAAAAAATGTTGTGAGTTGATGGCAAGTCATGCCAAAATAAGAATAAGATAACATTTCAAATAATCTACCCATAATTATCAAAAGTGTAAGCACAAGACTGTATGGCACCCCAAGATGAACTTTCACCAAAAATTACATACCTAGAGATAGTGCACAATACATATTTGGTATAAGCAAACACAGTCATCAGTGACAAAGAGGCATCATTGATTATGTCTTGGGTAAAATCTTTGATCAAGTAGTAGGTGTAATTTTTATTTTTACACAATTAAAACTCTAAATTTCACACACAGGCAGATACATGTTTGCACAATCCAAAACTACTTCTAAAATTGAGAGTTGATCATCAAGTATGATTGTTCCATCACTTTTGTTTTTCATATTATCCATTACTTATTTCAAAATTTCAAATATACTTATTTATTGTTTATGTCTACTAGGATAGATCTGAAATTATCGTTTTATATATTACTTATTTCAAAATTTCAAATATACTTATTTAATATTTATGTCTACGAGAATAGATTTGAAATTATTATTTTATAATATTAAATTGAAGATATCCCTTGTGTATCTTGTTTTATCAATTGTGCTTAAATAGATCATACCAAATTCATAAAAACCATAAAATATATATTTTGTATGATAATTCACATTACAAATAAATAATAATATTGAATGAAATTTATAAAATAACATCCAATTAATATGTTTCGCTTTAGACAACAAAATATAATATAAATTTTCTTACAATTGATGAAAACTTATTGGAAAATTTAATTTATACTAAATGTAATTAACCAATAAATTGTACCATTTTGCTATATTATATATGGATATTTTAAAATCAACAAGAACTAAATTTTTATTTTTGATTTACAATAATTTACTTATTTAAAATTTATGTAATTCCAAATCATACATTTACATATAAAATCTATTTATCATAAAATTATTGACATAAATATTAAACATTCGAAATCGAAAACTTTAAATTTAAGTCAAACCAAATTTTGAGAAATCAATGTATAAAGTAAATTATATAATGAATTGACCGCTAACCAATGTCCCAAATAACTCTCCCTTGAGAAGGGAAATGTTGATTGGTGTTTTCTTATCATTACTCAGAGTGATTATCTTTTCACAAGAAATAACAAAAACAATTGTCAAGAAGACGTGTGATGCAAACATTTATTTTTATTAATATTTATCTATAGTCAAACCATTTGAGATTCGATAACCACCTTTAAAAATATGTTAACGTATTGTTATTTGACTCAAAAGTATTGTTAAATGGTAAATGCCAAAAAAATATGTATGCTTCATAGCACAAGTCTTTTTGTATGATATATATAAGTAATGTGTTTGTGTTTACTCTTTGATAAGTTTAATAAGTTCATATGTTACTTCTTTTTTTTTTTTACCATCTAATACAAATATTATTTGATATCACATTTTTAGATTAGTATTGGTATTTATTTTAAATTAAATAAGTTTGTATAAATTTAATATAATTAATTTATCTTCAATTTAATATATTTCACTTAAACTTTAAGGGCATCATTTCATGATTACATTAAGAATATAAATAAAATGATATAATAATTGGGTTATATTATTATGGGTATTTTATAGGTTAAATTATATAGTGTTTACTAAAATGTTGGGTTTGTCTTTTGAAATTTTGGCTCGGGTGCGATTTTTGGGACTTTCAACGAGTTTTTCGGGAAAAATTATTCTAAGTCACTTCCTGCCTTTTATCTATAAGGGGGTTTGCTTTGGGGGGACCCCCCTGGGTTCTATTTTAGGACCTTGGGGGATTGGGGAGAGAGCTGGGTAGAATGCATAAAAGACTGAACAATGGCCTCCACCATTCGTTGAAGCTCGTTCTAGTCCTATATTAGCTTTGTCAAGTTGAATCCCACCTATTGAACCTTCGAATTGAAATTTTCCAGCATTTATTTGTTTTTTTCAAATTCTTCTATTATAATGGCCTTACCCTTCCAGTTTAAGGTGGTGGGAGACACTATTTTGACGGGTTTGGGCTTACGAATGAACAACAACTTAAGTGGTAGGTCGTCAGGTGGGGATTTGGATAAGCTATTTTGGGGGGAGCATTCAGGACGTGGGTGGGATGCCTCTTTCGGATCCTCCTCTGGAGAGTCCTCCTCAGAAGAAGATCCTCCTGAAGGAACCTTTTGACCTAGAAGGGTCTAGCCATGTTTTATAAGCAAAAGAATAAGACCTTGATGGAGAATGGAGTTAGTGTCATTAACCTGATGGATCAAGACAGTGCTTTCCAAAGACTTGAGAAGGACATATGGGAGGCTAATTTTAAAACTGATGAAATGATTAAACAATAAGAAATGGTGTGAGAAAATTAGGGGGTACGTACCTTCCAGAGTCATGTACCTCATGACTTGAAGGCAGACGTCAGGTCAATATCATGGCAGGTCAACATGAGGAAAGCCCTTCTTCTCAGTCTGCATGAAGTTGTTGGTTCGAAATAAATACTATAGGGAATCCTATTTCTTAGACTGGTCTTTGAATTCTTTAGCATCAGTGAAGGACATACCCATGGCATCGCCAATAAACTCCTTGGAGACGTTTATGGAAATACCCTGCATAGTGACATTTCTTTTTGTCCATGTAGCAATGAAATCTCAGACCACCATGGCATTATGCTTGGTAATACGCTCCATAAACTTTGTAAGCCCCTCTTCTTAAGTTTTTTCTAGACCTTCTTCTGTTCTCAAACCTATTTGCAATAAGTTGGCTCTAAATAGTCTCTATCGCTGCCCATGGTTATTATAAGTACATGAATGGAGGGAGCGAGCTAAGAGTTTTGGACATGGTCCAAACGGCTAGGGCTTGAATAAGGTAGAATTCCCACCAAAGCAACATTGACATAATTGCATCCCCTTACCTTGAAATGAATGTGGATCTGTAGGATCATGATTAGGCCCATCAAGTTCAGGGGTTGCACGTGTGAGGAGATAATGATTTTAATTTGCATATGTACCTTCCGCATGGATGACACTATATGCCTTAGAGTGGATGTTGCCTTCATCATAACAGTTACTTAAAAGTTGGAGATCCACTCCAGTGCTAGCGAGGAGGTTGGCCACCCCATTTCCTTCCCTATAGGTGTGAGTGAGTTGGACTTGCAGTATGGTTCATAAAATGTGCTTTGCATCATCAATGAGCTCCTTGATAGTGTGTGAAGGAATAGTTTTACCTTCCAGGGCATTTAGGATGTTGAGTGAATCCCCCTCTATAATGATTCTACTCTAGTTGAGACTCTACACTAATTGAATACCCCAGAGGGTGGCTTTGGCTTCAGCTAGATGGTTTGTTTGTTTGCCCATGGGACCCACGTAAGCCGCCAGCATCTCCCCTATAGAATTTCTTATGATGCCTCCTCCACTTACAAGGCTCAGGTCACCTTTAGAGGCCGCATCAAAATTCAATTTTACCCACCCCTCAAAGGGGGCCTTCCACTTGGTTTGTTTACAAATCAAGTCTTTTGTGGAAGAACTAATAACCTGTTATAAGTCCTAGTTATTAAGAATGAGCTAGGCCAAAAGGGGGGCAAGCTCCCTATCTTTGGGAGGGAAAGCCTTCCAATTTTTGGAAATGGCTTGACAGAGTTGAGGGAAGACGCTCTTCAACTGATGCCTTTTATGTCAAAATAAGATATCATTGCAAAGTTTCCAAATGCACCAAAACTAGTGAGGGAGGGCGAGGCACCAAAGGAAATTCAAAGAAGGAATGTTCCATGAGGGGTTTTATTGTAGAATAAGGTCCACGATGTTGTTGGGTTTAACCCAAGTCATGTTGAGGTGATTGAGGAGCCCGTTAAAAAATGACAAAGTGAGGGGGCATTCCATGAATAGGTGTTGAGTGGAATCTTCTGCACTTTGACAAATCAGGCATTTATTTGGGATAATCAATCCCCTTTTGGCTAAGTTCTCTATAGTCAAAATTTTGTTTTGCACTACTAGCCAATAGAAGAAGTTAACCTTGGCAATTAGATGTTTTACCCAAAAAAATTTCCAATGATCCTAGTTACTATCTAAATTAAATTTAATGACATGGCCCAAGGACACCGAATATGCACCATTGTCTTCTGCTCTCTAGACAAAATGATCCTCTTTCTGAATGAAGGTAATGTGTATCTGATTTAAAGCCTAGTTGAGGTTCTGAATAGCTTGCAATTCTTCCAAGGGAATATCTTTGTTAGGTATGACCTTCCAACACTTAGTTCCTTCCTTGATTTCCCAGTAATCCTTAATTTTGGAGCCCCATCTCTATTTGAGTTGTGCATACCATCTAGCCCATGTCTCCTGGGCCAAGAGGGGGGTGGGGGATATCCAAGCATCTTCCCAAAAATCAATTTTCTCACCATTGCTGATTTTCCACGAGATGGCCCTTTTCAAAAGGTCTTTACAGCTAGATATAGCCTTCCAGAAGGTGAAACCATCGATGAGGCCCTCTTCTCACAAGTTGGCATCTTCTTCCCCTCCTTCCAGGTATTTAGCCTTAAGGATTTTGTTTATTCGACATTCTCCTTCATCAAGCGCCAGCCTAGTTTAGCCAATAAAGATCTGTTCATAGTATGTATGCTTCTCAGCTTGAGACCTCCATTAACTTTGGGAAGGCAAACTTTTTCCCAGGGGACCAAATTGCATTTGAATATTTCTTTAGTGCCTCTCTATAAATTTTTTTTTGAATTTTCTCAATTTTAGAGGCCACGTTGGATGGCATTTTGAAGATTGACATAAGGTAGACTGGAATGCTCTGAATTGAGGCCTTGAGTAGCTGATATTTCCCCACTTGGGTAAGGAGGTGACCCTTCTAGTCCGTTAATTTCCTTTGAATACGATCAACCAGGGGATTCTAGAGTTGGGATTCCATTATCCCAGCAAAGAGGGGGATGTCTAGATGATTACCCAGCAAGTTACCCACTTGGTAGTTTAAAATTTTAGCAATTCTTCTCTGTTGAGAAGGAGGTGTGTTGATATATTTTGAATAATAAATTGCATAGACAAAATTATTAAAAATAAGAAAAAGTGAATTAAGATTATAAATGTATGTTTTTCCAAGTATTATATATTTTAATGAATTATATTAAATAATATTCTTTGTAAAATTAAATATGTTGGCAAAAAGTGAACGTTCTAACCTCTTCTTAAGTAGAGAATAAAAAGACGACAATATTAAAAACTTGTGTAGACATGTGTAAGAGTATTTTTATGAGAGTATTCGTAGGGCCTTATTATAGCAGTCTAATCTTCAAAGACAAAATAAGTCAAACATTTTGAATAAAATTGTGTTCAAAGAGACTCTCAAATGACTATAAATCTAGAAAAGGTGAAAATACATTTAAGGCATTTCAAATCTACATATAATAATAATTTAGATATTGATCATGCATATAACTATATGTAAAAAATTATTATAAATATCAATTGAATATTTTATTATATTAAAACTTGGGCCAATAAAATGGTTGTGTAGCAAAACTTTAAGAAATCTTAAATACAAAACCCCATCACTTCATTGATAGAATGGATTGCATCATAAAGTAAAGTGTACCTCAGTGGGGTGTCCATCACAAGCTTTCATGTAGGTTGAAATAAGACGTAATTTGTTAGGTGTGGAGCCTAATTGTCTTCCAAGATCAAAGGTTAAAATTTTGATGTTATTTCAGTCGTGTTTGGATCTCATTCTTTGAATCCCTGATGGTGTGGGAGGTTACAAAGGGGGAACCCCCCTTGCGGGGTCTAGGGGATCTGAAGGCCACGCACCCTGGAGGAAAAATTTATTAAAATTATCCTGAGCCGTTAATTAAAGGTTTTCATATATGACGGTAGAGATTATGTTTAGGCATTTTTTACCCTCAAATGTATTGATATATGGCTGAAACGTATGAGTGTGAAATTGTATGAAATATTATACACAGAGAGGAGGTGGAAAGGGTACAGAGGTGTAATAGAGTTTGTTACAGGATTTTGTTTCTCCCTTGTATTGCTAAAAATAATATACTAGACAAGTTTGGTGGATGTAGCCCATCTTGGGTGAACCACGTTAAATTTGGTGTCTCTTATTATGTGTATGTTTATGTTTATTTTCAAAATATTTGATTAATTTGTTTCATAGTTTCTCTTGTATGCGATTTAGGGATAGATCTGGGTTTTAATGTATCCTAACATAATTCATGTCCTCATAGATGAAATAAAGATCTACATTGGCCATGAATGTAGAGCCATGAGTAACGAGATATTTGAGAACAAAGCCTATAACATTCTTTAAAATATTAATGAGTTGTAGATACTTTGATTTTATTGTTAAGTTTGGTATAGTGAAATGTAATTTGGATTTGGTCATTGCACCAACTAAAAATCGACCTTTAATCTTCAATAATAATAATAATAATAATAATAATAATAATAATAATAATAATAATAATAATAATAATAATAGCATCATTATTTTTAGAACACATAAAAGGTGGAAATAAAATTCCAAATACTTTAACCAATCACATTGAGATAAATAAATTTTTTATTATTATTAAAAATTGTACAAATTATTTTATAATAATAATAAATTTACTCAAAATAAAAAATATCATCTTCATTAATTAAAAGACAAAATTTAATTAAAAAATTAAAAATGAAAGTTAAAATTTCCTTAAAAAATAATAACAATTAACATAATTTCTCTCTTGAAAAAACTCCCTTAAATCATTGGTGACACTTCTGTAAAATTAATGGACCATTGCTTACATTTGAAAAGGGTCCTACTATACAATAATGAAGGTTTAGTTATTTCTTTCTACATGGATTAACTAAGTGCAAAATCACCTTAGTCATTTAGAAAAATTTAATATTCAATATATAAGGTAATAAATATGGTTGTCATGAAGCGACCTTGTGATCCCTTTTTGGATATTGGACTATAGCTTGATTTAGTATGTTTGACAACACTTGGGCTAACGATTATTGATGTGGGTTTTGTTCAGATGATTGTGACATAGGTATTTTGGATAGTCGATGTGATATGTCATGTTGTTGTGGATGCTCACATTGGATTCAACATATCTTGATATGCATACTACTTACATTGGATTTATTTTATCATGTTTATTTATATACTTCTTTAGCCTGGTTACTTTATTGTATGATATTGGTTTAGCATGTTTCATTAATGTGGATTGACATTGATCATTTTTATAGCTATTGATTGTGCTTCATAGAACATGTGTGAGTTCATGGTTATCAAGATTAACTCTTACCCCTCTCAGCTATGTTGATTATACTTGATTTATCATTCATACCTAATGATTTTTGTTGAGTTGCTATTATCATAGTGATAGCATTCAGGTACTGTTGGTGTCTTATTTGGTGGATGCAAGCATCGGACTATGAGCTAGGCTTAGCATGGGGTTTAGACATCTTCGGTATATCACAAACAATTTTACAGTCAGAATGTCACTCTGATAGGTATAGTGTGTACTATGTGACATTGAGCCATCATCATTTCTGTTATATTGTGTCTTACTTCTCGTCTCTTCTAGTCTTGCATCTCTCTGTGTGTGTATACAGTTGTTCTCATCCATTCCTCGTGTTATGGAGGTTATACCTTCATTTTTTCATTCTCCCTAGGTGTCACAGACACATGTTAATTTCACCATAGGAATGGCTTGTCCCTTTTAGCCATCATTCTCTTGGTTCGGGTTTGAATAGACCCTAGTAGATCTCCTGACCTTAGTAACCATGTCAGCAACCTCTTTCGTGGATGCTTAATTATCAGGAGCTTTGAATTGATTTTATGATTTCTAATGACTGATATTATTTTTATTATATGGTCCTAATAATTTTTATGGCTATTATCTTATGATCGATTTATGCCTTGATTGATTATTTAGTTATTTAATGATTTTTTATTTATTGCTAATTATCAATTTTCACTCTTACTTATTAATATTTTGACTTAATGATTTTATTAATTTATTATTAATAACCTTATTTGATTTAAATATTCACAACAACTTTTATTAGTTTAATCTGAGTTTTTGAATTTTGAACCTAGTTTTTGGGTGGGAATGGAAGGCGACAGCTCGGGGGAGGGCCCTGTGACCCTGCCTCCTCCATGGGCTTCTAAGGAATCCACCCTTGACAAGGACTTGTGCTCAGTGCACGTGATCCAAACCATGCCTCTTGTTGATAAGGGTTGGAAAGAGGCCCTGTTGGGTGCAACTCTAGGTGGAGACTCTAGCCTGTTGGGTGGTGATTTTCTCCTAGCAAGTACACCACTATACTCAGAGTGTGAGGGTGCTAAAAACATCAAAATTCCTGACCAAGTTCTGTCAAGGGTGGTATCTTTCATGTCAAACATGCTTGTGGGAAGGTTCTTTAGATTCAGACCCAACATTGATCTCGTTAAGAATTGGGTGAACTCAAAGTTGACTCTTAAGGGGAGTGTCTCAGCCAACTTGATGGTAGGAGGATTGTTCATGTTTAAATTTACTTCCTCTGAGGACATGTTGTCGATTCTAGCTGGAGGCTTGTGGCTTTATGGAACATGCTCTCTCTATGTAAATGGAAACCCAGCTTTGACCCCAATGCAGACCTCAACCAGTTGGCACTAGTTTGGGTTAGACTTCCAAGCCTCCCTCTAGAATTTTGGGATGAGGAAATTTTCAGTTGGATTGGCAACTCCTTCAGAGACTAAGTGACTGTTGATAAAGTCAGTAAGGAAAAAACTATGTTAGTCTATGCTCTCTTTTGTGTCAATGTTGATATTCTTAAAACACTTCCCACCTCCATCATTCTAGAGTCCAAGTTTGGGAAATGGAACCACAACATTTAATATGAAAATTCTAAGGTTTTCTATCAAAATTTCATGAAACTGGGGCATGTTTTTACTCGATGCAAGGCTCCTAACCCCCTCCTCTGAAAGAGGTACAGAAGGACCAAGTGGAGACTACCGAGGATTATCCCTTTAAGGGGGATATCCTCAATCTCATTAACTTTCCTCCTTTGCCTACTAAATTATCTGAAGTGGTTGGGATGTTGAAAGAATCCTACCAGCGATCCCCCAGGAAAGTGGATACAATAGTTGTGGTATTCCAAAGGGTGGTCTCTGAGGAAAAGGTTCAATGCTCAGAAGAGAAGGTGAATAAGGCAAGCCTAAAACATCTATCGGAAGACCTAAGTCACCCCGTGCCTCCCCTACAAAGGAGCCTGGGGTGAAAGGGTTGGTAAAGGAATCTCACCAAGAACTTCCAGTAAAGCTCCTGGAGGTAGCCTCCATTGGGAAAGATCAATGCCTAGAGGAGGAGGTGGAAAAGGAAAACACCAACAACCAGGTGGATGACTTGGATGGTAGAACTAAAGAAAGAGAGGAGGGTGAATTAGTCCAGCCCTCTAGATTTCCTCTGAAGAAAAGAGTTCAGAAGAATTCTATTCAAGACACACATAGCCCAAAAATAATAAAAGAGAGATCTAAGCTAGCTTTGAGCCCTATGCAAAAAATCTTCTCTTAGTCCCCTAGTGCGGGAACTAGAAAAAGTGTAGAAGAGGTAGAGGGTTGGTCCACTGTGAAGAGACAAGGCAAAGGCAGCATCAAAAAGGCTACAAATGTGGGGGAAGAAAATGGTAGAGGTAGACCCTCACTCAAGCAAAGAAAGGTAGAGAGAGATGGAAAAGGAGATTGGAAATGGTAGGTAATCTACTTTGATGGTCCCCCCTAGGAGGACTAAACAATGAAGATAGTCTCCTCGAATATACGAGGGCTTAACAGCCCTCACAAGCAGCTACTTGTCAGGAACTACATTATGGTCAATAATATAGATATTATACTACTTAAAAATGTCAAGATGACTAAGGAAAACTTCAAATTGGTGATTAAACACATTTGGCCCAATGGTAAATATGCCATTAGTGGAGCTCAAGGGGATTTGGGAGGCATTATCACTTTATGGAACCACAACTTTCAGGGGAAGGTAGTGACTAGCTCCAGGTATTAAATGGAAATTGCATTCCAGTGTAATCTTAATCAATGGATGTTGATCAATGTTTATGCCCCCAAATACTCATTTTGGGAGAAAGGAGGTTTGGGATGACATCTCAGACAAGATAAAAAGCTCTAGGAGAACCAACTGGATGATTAAGGGAGATCTGAACTCCCCTCTTTACCCATCGAAAAAAATGGTAGGCCTAATAGACCACTCTGATAACATGGCAAACTTGATAGATTTTTTAAGTAACATGGGCCTAATGGATATTGATCTGAAGGTCAATCATTCACTTGGTCTAACAAAGGACAAGAGAATAATCTTATTCAGGTAAAGCTTGACATATTCTTAATATCCTCCAATTAGACCATAACCAATCTTGTTCGCCTGACTGCACTTCCCAGGGTGGGTTAAGACCATAACCTGTTATTATTAAGTTGGCAAGAAAGAAATATCAAAGGCCCTTTCCCATTCAAATTTGAAATGATGTGGACACTCCATCCAGAATTTAAGGACCGTCTAACTAAGTGGTGGAACATTCCTATTCGGGGGTCAGTTATGTATAAGCTATCGCAAAAACTTGCTAATGTCAGAAACAAAGTTAAGGGATGGAATAAGTATACATTTGGTAATATTATGATTCAAAAAAAGAACATCATGGATCATTTGTCAGATATTCAAACTAGAATGGAGTAGGGGGACTCATCGGAGGAATTACAATCCCATAAAAACTCCCTCTCAAAATATTGGATTCAAAACCTAAAGGAGGAAGAAGTCTTTTGGAAACATAAATCCAGGGTTCAATGGCTTAAAGAGGGAGATAGGAATACATCCTTCTTTCACCAATCTACTCTGAAGCACAGGAAGAGAAACTCCATGAATACAATCATGGATGAGAATGGTAATATCGTAAAAGAAGTTGAGGAAATTGAGAAACTGACCACCAACTATTTTGAGTCCCTTCTAGTTGCTCATGAGGCCAATACCACACCTGTTGATACCGAGTTCCTTCTAGATTCCATCTCCTCCATTTTAACTAATGAAGATAATAATCGTCGGACTAAACCAATTACAAAAGAGTAAGTTATGGATTCTATCTTTTCAATGGGAGCTCTCAAAGCTGTAGGGCTGGATGGGTTTCCCCCAGCTTTTTTCAAACTTTTTGGGATGTTATAGGGAAGATGTTACCAATGCGGCCAAGGATTTTTTTTCAGACAAGTAGGATCCAACGGCAGTTGAATAAAACTTATATAGCCTTGGTTCTAAATAAGACAGATGCCTCCTCTATGATGGACTTTAGACCTATTAGACTTTGTAATACGATTTACAAAATCTTCACCAAGATTTTGGTTTTAAGATTACAACTGTTGTTAGACAAAGTCATTACCCCCATTCAAAAAGATTTTGTTCTGAGTAGGCAAATTTTGGATGCTCCTATCACCATGCATGAGATTATCCACTCAATCTCCAAGTGCAAAAATCTTGGTATGATATTTAAATTAGACATTTCCAAATCCTATGATAGAGTCAACTAGAATTTTTTTATCAAGGTTCTCAAAAACATTGGTTTCCAAGATTGTTTGATTGGCATAATGAAGGAATGTATCTCCAAGATCAAATTTTCTATTTTGGTCAATGGATCTCCCAAGGGTTACTTTCCCTCTAGAAGAGGTCTTAGGCAAGGAGACCCCCTCTCCCCCTACCTTTTCATCTTGCTAGCAGAGACAATGGGTAGAACTACTTGTAACTTGCTTGTGCAAGGTACTCTCAGAGGTATCAAACCTACTTCCACGGTCCAACCTTTGGTCATCCAGTAATTTATAGATGACACTATATTGTTTGGACCTGCATCTATTATGGAGGCAAGAAGATGGAAATACCTTCTCAATGCTTATGAAGGGGCTTCTGGACAGAGTATCAATTTTGAGAAGAGTCATATCTATTTCCTGAATACCCAAAAAGACCTAAATCAAAAAATTATTGGAATTTTGGGCTGTTGTACTGAAAAATTGCATGTTATATATCTTGGATTCCCGCTTACGATCTCCAAAGTCACCCCTGACTATTGGAATATGATCATAGAAAGAATACAAAGAAAATTGGCTAGATGGAAAGGGATGTTATTGAGTCAAGCAGACAAATTTCAACTTCTAAAAGCATCTTTATAAGGCATCCCTAATTATTTCCTTAGCCTCTTTAGAATCCCAAGATATGTGGCTGAAAAGATTGAGTAGATTCAAAGAAAGTTTCTCTAGTTGGGGGTAGAGGAAAAGAGGAGATTAGCTCAAGTTGGATGGGAGAAAATGTTCACTGTCAGGGGGGATTGGGATTGAGAAGGATCCACCTAATGAATAAAGCCCTCATGTCAAAAATAGGTTGGAACTTAATGCAAGGAAATAAGGAATGAAGTGAAATCATGAAAGCTAAATACCTCAATGGGGATAGCTATAAGATGCTAAATGCTCATAGTCTTTCTAAAGGTTCGTTAATTTGGAAGATGACTCTCGAAACTCAAAGTCTCATTCGAAGAGGCAGTAAATGGAAGATTGGAGATGGAAGGATTGTAAACTTTTGGGAAGATAAATGGTTGAAGGATCTACCTCTTAAAGACATGAATTATGGCAGACTTTTTGATGTAGCTAGCAATTTCTTTGGTGATAAAGTGGCCAATTATATTAACAAGAAAGAGGGTTCTAGGAACTGGAAGAATATTTGGACTGTGTCTATGGCCAAGAGGAGAACTTAGAGTCTGTTATGTAACTACAAGGGGAGTTGACTAAATTTAGGCTATCCATTTTTCCTAAACAAGATCAATTGATCTGGGAAAAGGAAGACAAAGGAATATCCACTGTGAAGAGTGCTTATAGGCTAATTTTAGACCAGGGTGAGGAAAAACTATGGGGGAAGGTTTGGCTCCCCAAACTTATCCTGAAAATCAATTTCTTCTAGTGGACTCTAATGCACAAAAAAATCCTAACCATTGATAATTTGAAGAAGAGAGGATTCCAAATACCAAATAGGTGCATTCTTTGTGGAGAGGAAGAAGAAACATCCACCCACATTATGCCGCATTGCAATTTTGCTCAAGAGGTCTGGAGTCTTACATTACATAGACTAAACTTGAACTGGGTATTTAATGAGAAGGTGGAGGACTTAGTCAAAACTTGGAGACTCCCTTTTAGACCTTTGTTCCCTGTACTAAAGGAGCTATGGTTACAAATTCTGCCTCACCTTGCCTGGAGCTTTTAGAAAGAACGTAAAAACAAAAAATTCAAGGAAAAATACAAAACTCCCTTGGAGGTGTTTCTATCATTCTCCAAGCTTCTAGCTAAAAATATCAATGCCTGTAAATTCAAAGTTGTGGACAACCCTCCGGTCCAAAAATCCAAAATTTACTAGAACAATGGACTATTCATCCAAACATCTTCCAAATTGATAATTCTAAAAAGATATCTAGCTCTAAAACTAAATGGTCATTACCTTAGGAAGGATGCCACAAGCTCAACTTCGACAAGGCTACCAAAGGAAACCCAAGAGTGGCTAGTGGAGGAGGCATTATCAAATCAGACTCAAGCATATTTGTGGCAGCCTATGTGGGGGTATTGGTATCAAAAGCAACAATGAGATAGAATCCCAAGCCATGCTATGGGGTATCAGACTTGCAATTTTCTTCAACATTCAAAAAACTTCATGTCGAGGGGGATTCCCAAATAATAGTTAATGTTGTCCTCGGTTCAGTGGGCATAGGTTGGAAGTTGGTTGACATAGTTGGAGATATTCAAATGTTTCTTATCGCCATCGAGGAGCACAAGGTCACCCATATTTATAGGAAGGGTAATGCAATTACGAATGTTATGGCTAATTTAGGGAGCAACAGCAATGGTTGGTCATGTTGGAGAACTTTATCCACATTACCCAACAAGATTCAAATTCTTTTAAACAAAGATGGAGGCACATAAGTAGATTAAATTTTGAGGGATATTTGCCACTCTCTTTCTTGGATTGATTGGAGGTGGAAGCAATCCTTCGATTAGAGGAAAGACTTCAAATGATCATGGTATGGACTGTTCTAAATGCCAGGACTACACTTCCAAAAGTATTATTTTATATTACATTTGGATTATACATAAATTTTTATTTCATATAAAGCTACCTAATAATTGCCTAAAGTTCCCTCAGTGGCATGTGGAGAATGTGAAAAAAAATTGTTCGATGTATAGGTCTATTTGGAAACTGAGGAAGCTATTTACATTGGGACTTGTTGACTAGATGATAGTCTTGATAAAGAGAGAAGGAAAAGATAGGTGGTTGACAGACAAGATGATGAGATGGATAGTTGGATGATTAGAAGGATGAGATGGCAAATGATAGAAGGGAGTGACATCTACAGAGCTAGTTAGATAGCAGGTAATTATTTCCTCACATGCCCTGACTATTGTGATCTACATGATTGCATGAGATGGTGGTCGTGGAGTATTATCGAGATTGATTTCATGCATGGTAAAGGTTATACAAATCTACATAATCATTACTAAGTGAATATATTAGGCCTTTTGTGGCCTTATATCCTTGGAATAGATCCAAAAAAACTTATTAGTTTGGTCGAGTACCCTAGTCTTTTCATTAATCTATTTTGTGAATTTTATTTCTCTTAAGATTCTAACATGGGTGGGGATATTGTTAAGATTGATTTGTCTTCTATAGAGGAATTTCACCAAGACCCTATAGTCTAACATATCATTCAGGAGGGAGAGGTGGCATCCTTCCTTGAAGGGTTGATTGGCCATGACAAGAATTTGTCTCACCAGTTTGCAAAGTCTTGGATGGAAGATTACAGAAGGGTATCTGTAGGTCATATCAACTTTGAAGTCTCAGAGGAAGTAATAGGGTAAGCCATCGGGCTCCCCATAAAAGGCAAGAATATCAATCAATGTAGTAAGGTGTCGGACCCAGAGAATATGGCAATTTTTTCCAAAGAAGGTGAGGTGGTTGAGAAACTTCATGGGGGATTTGAAAGGGAGAAGCTTCCAACTCCATGGGGACAAATTTGTCTCATGTTAATGAAATAATTCACCCTTGAAGGTAGGTACAAGGTTTTTTATCAATACCATTTTGTTCTACTTAATTATTTCAGACATAGGTTGGAAATTAGCTTTCCTTTCTTTCTGTTGTCCTCTTTGGAGAATTTAACCAAGTTGGCTAAGGATATTTGGGCCAAGAACCCTAAAAATCACCCCATTCCAATCCATCAAGGCCTTCTTCTAAGACTCTATCACTTCCACTTGGCCTTGTGTCCCCCTAAACTGATTAAATTGAGCTTGTTGGAAGATCCCTCGACCACCTTGTCTCCTCCTGGAAAAAGGAAAGGTAAGAAATTCCCAAGGACCCCCAAAACCTTCAAAATTTGGTTGGGAGGACTCAATATTGTTGATTGTGGCATTCCAACAGAGACCCCTCCTATTGACCCCTGTTTCCTTTCCCCTTTGCCTCCTAGTGGTATGTCTACCACTCCCAACAAAAGACCTGGAAAGGTGTCCATTAAGAGAAATCAAAAGGCTAATGATGAAGAGATTGATGTTCGGCCTAAAAAGGTAAGGACTGGGATTGAAGACAATAGTGATGTTGTGGATTTAAGAAAGATTTTAACTTGAGACCCTAAATTGGTGGAGGATGGTAAGGGGGGTAGTTCTGGCATTTGCAGATCCAGCTAAATTGCTAAGATCCCTTCCATTAACCCCCAAGGAATTGCTTTATCTGACGATTCTAATTTTTTTGAAGATTCCTTTGAAAAAGATGGTGATGAAACCCCATCTGAGTCGAAACATGAGATAGAAGGAATGAGCTACTTCCCTGAGATGAATGAACCCTACTCAGAGGAGATGGATGATGATGTTGTGGAAGTCCGAAGTTAGAAGAAGGAAAGTAACTATTCACTGTGCACCAAGACCGCTGTAAAGCTCAAGGTAATCAAGGCCAAGATGGACAAGATGCACAAAAAATGGAGGATTATGGTAGAATGTGTTGCCAAGGCCCTTAGTCATGTAGCTTCGGTTTTCGCTATGGTGAAAGACTTTGACAGTAAGATCAAAAATGTTGGAGTGGATTATATTGGTGATTACAAAGAAATTGTTGAATTCCTGGCTAAGTATGGGATGACTGATAGTCCCTAGTCTTTTCTATGGTATGTTACTTTACTTTCTATTTGTCTACTGTTATAGTGATGTGTGTTCGTTGTTAGTGTATTGTTTCTGTCTCGTCTGAGACTTGTTACCCATGGGGCGGCTTTGTACAGGGCCCAAGACCCTCTTTTCCTATTTTTTAAATCAAAAACAACCTTATTTGATTTATGTATTTTGTTTAATATTTATTAAGGATTTTGTTATTGTTTAAAATAGATTTTATTGTTATTTTATTTTATGAATTTTATTACTTATATTTTATATCTTTTATTGTATTATTCTTTTCGGATTTATATTATTATATATACATACATATATATATTATTTTATTGTATTATATTTCTGACATATAATATTTTATATATACATATATTTACATTTACTCATATATATATATATATATATATATATATATATATATATATATATATATATAATTTCTACCTGGCTCGATCAGGAATGAGATGGATGTTCTTATATATATTTATATTTATATATTATTGTCATAAACATATATATATATATATATATATATATATATATATATATATAATTTTATTGTTTTAGGATTGGGACGATACACCAATTGGGAGGCATGGCCCAGTTGGAAAAAGTACGGACAACAGGAATGGGAGGTATGGCATGAGCCAAGGAAGAATAGGCCCACACAATGATATGTAAATAGTAATTAGCCTCTGCTAATCAATATTGTTTATTTAATACATATTTTGTTCATAAATAAGTCATTTTTCTATTTTTTTTAAATCAAAGGAATTGACTTTTATTTAAATTTGAATGTAAAATTAATTGAACAATTCTAAATGAGTATTTTTGTAAACTCATATAATTTTATTGTTTAGATAACACATTCAAATAATATTTTTATCCTCTGTAAATAATCCAAGTTTATAAAAAAAAACTTTACAGTTTGCTTGGATTAAAACTGAATATAAATTTCCAATTTTCCCTTAAATAAATCCAAAAATTACTTTATAAACATTTCATAATTTAATTAAGGAAATTGAAAGAATTTTAGATCACTAAGAAGAAATTTAAAAAAATGACACAAAAGATTTGTTTACGGGGTTCACCAAATGGCAACATTCCTGAGTCCACTCTATGAGTGTTTCGATCTATTAAAAACTCTTCAAAAATAATTATAAAACCTCTTTAAGTATAATAGAATTCTTCCGTACTAGATAATTAGTCTGTGCAACAAATAAAAATAAAACTCTTTAATTTTACCGAGGTTCTTGTTGCCTCTGTAATCCGGATGTATCTCTTTTGTAAAATCTCTCTGTGCAAAAACATTGTTGCCTCTGTAAAAACACCTGCAGTATTTATATCTCAATGCCTCTATGGTATTGGTTGTGTATCGGCTAACGAATCTGCATTGAGCAATCTTTTCTGGGTTTTCTTTGTCTTCATACATTGGTTGGGCACTAATCATTTTTTTAAATTGAGGATTTGGTTCAACAGTTTGGTGTTGGAATTATGGGATTTCCTCCACCTTCACACATTCGCTGAGAATAATTATTATTTTTCTTGTAATGGTGAGCTTCTCCTATTTTTGGATTTACGTTCCATTAAAATGGGTCATTTTCTGTTGGCGTCTTAAATTCAAGAATCCACACTATACCAAATTAAATAATCAATGCCAAAAATAATATAATATTTAACACCAAATATTTTTTTGTGATAAATACAAATTGAAATAAACTCGCATTACGTTATCCATGTAATTGTTTGGCGCTAAGTGACTTCTATTACCATGCCATAATTAACATGGGCCATGCAAATTAGTCTAAATAAAGACCATAACATAATTTGTATGCCGTCCACCATTTCAAAAATATCCACAAAAACCATAACGTACTCCACTAACCGTCCCCCTTCAAAAATGGGTGTCCACTTTAAAGGATAATGTTTATTAAAATATTTCTTATTTAAACCAATTCGTCCCACATACAAAAACAAAGGGAATTCCACGTGGAAAATTTTCAAAGTGAGAGTAAAGTGTGATAACGCTTTTTGTCAACATGCATGTTAAAAGAGTTTAATTTAAAAATATCCCATGCAAAGAGAAGTGATATTCCACGTGGAATAAAAAGGGAATAATGCTTTCAATGTGCATGGCAAGGTAAGGGATAAAAGAATTAAAACATAGGCCATGGTTAAATCCACGTTGTATTGGGATAAGGTTTAAAACATTTATCTCCCAAATAAATAAAACCAAGTAACTTTCCACGCTTTTCATGTAAGGTAAAAATGAATTTCACGTGGAAAAAGATAAAGTGGGGTAGAAAGGTTTTATTAAAATAATATTTATATGAGGGATAATTAAAAATTGACTTAAGTAAAATTATTTAATGGTTTAATAAAATAGAATATTTAATTAATTAAATATATCTTATAATAAAATAGAAATATCATTAAATAGGATATTAATTAATTATCTCGAATCATATGAAGAGTGAAAATTTTCTGGATCAAATTTCCTTAATAAGACTTTTATGGTTTCCAAAAAGTCAAATCACTCTTTGAATTTGTAACTGTGCAAATTGTTCACTTTACAAAACATCACTACAAAATATCATGGTAACGATTCAAAAATCAAACTGAATCCCTATCATGCCAGCAAAATAAATATGTACCCAATACCAAATCGTAGATAGAAGTAAACTGTTTGCTCGAATGTCACTTCTCTAAAATGGTGAATCTGTCAATCATTATAAAATGATCACCAAGTGCAACTGCAACCCAGTTTGTTAGTGTAACAAATATACATGTTATATTTGACAATTACAATTAAATGCCCAAAATGAATGATGGACTTATAAAATATACACATTTCATACATGGCTACAAAAAGTTTGTATAATTATTATACTTACAAATGGTACCCGAAAAGGATCTTATAAACCTCTATTTGCACAATGTAATCAATAGCATATATATACTGAAATGCAATTTTTTCTAAAATAGACATACTGATCATACCTCATATAATTTGCATATACTGTTGTCAAGGTTTAAAAATGAAGTTTTTCCAAAAACCCAATTGTCAGAAAATAATCCAAGTATGATAAACCTGTCCCTTGACTTTTCTCTACAGAGTACTCCAATAAACCAAATTCCAAACTTAAATTATTTGGGAATATCTCCAAGTTTAAATATGAGATAATTCCTTTTTCAATGCATCAGGAACTCAAAAAATTATCAGGAGATTAAAAATAGAGATTTTAGAAAAAACATGAACGTGAGAAAACCATCCAAGTATGATAAACCTATCACTCAGATTTTCTCACAACTAGTAGCTCAAAAAAATTATGTTCAAAACTAAAATATATTCCTTTTATTGGAATTCCAAAACTACTTTGAATATTTGTATGCTAATAAGATAACAAGGCTATGCAAACATGAAACTAAGGAATTACTTTTCAAATTGCTTAATCGTCGTGTCTTTAGATTTTACCTGAGTAGCTGCAAAGTCATAGCTAAAACTGTTGGTTTAACAATGCTTTTTTTTTTCACAACTTTCAAATGTCGTTTTGGATGAAGCTGCCAACATCTATTAACCTCATGTCCTTCCCTATTACAATGAGTACAAAAATGTTTGTCCACTCTTTTGGAAAACATACTTTTACTTCCATTCACAGAACACTATCTAGGAGAGTGGTCTTTCAAAATATTTCCTAACAAAGATTTACATTTCCAACATTTAGCTACACAGTGGTTAGATAACCCACAAAAATTGCATGGATAAACATACCACAAATTTTGTGTACCATAATCAAAAGAAACGTTGGAATATTTACGTTGTCTGGTGGAATTAGAATCAACATTATTACAAGTGTGATGAAAAGAATGTGTTTTACCTTCCATCCGAGATGGTTTACACGTATATGTAACACCTCTTATTTCTGTTTTCTCAAAGCATTCACTTGTTTCATTCTGAATACCAAATATGTATCCCAAACTTGCACAATGAAGCTTATCCTCTACCTAAATGGGGTTAACAATGCCTTGACCATCTTTTCCAAGACTTTTTCCATTAAATCTCATTTTAACAAATAATTTTGAACCTATACATCTAGTATGTTGTTCAAACTTACAAAAATTCTTTTTATCAAATGCATGATGGAAAGGAAAAGTAACTAGTGACTCACATTCACTTATAGTGCTTAATGAATATGTTCGTGCACTTGTGGGAGAGGAAGGGCCTGTATGCATAATGAACTTGTTTTTCTCCTTCATGCCATTATCATTTTTCAAACTCGACAAGAACTCATCCTTGGCTTGCAACTCTTTTTTCAACTTTTCAATCTCCTCTTCCAAGAAGTAAAACTTTACTCTCAGGGAAAAGTTCTCTTACTGAATCTGCATATTAAATGCTTCGATCTCATCAAGTTTATTTTGGTTAGACAACTTGCCTATGGTTCCTTGTTCCTAAAAACAACCTATACTTCCAACACTACAAATAGAGTAAACAACACTCTATAAAGAATCTAACCGATACTAAAACTGAATTCAAATTTTCACACAAACTGATCCATAAACAGTAACTAGCTCCTGCGAATCAATACTGGTTATTTTAAATGGATTTTTTAATAATAAGTTTTTTTTATAATTTTTAATTAAAATCAAATGAAATTGACTTTTATTTAAATCTGAATGTAAAATTAACTAAACAATTCTGAATGAGTATTTTTATAAACTCATAATTTTATTGTTCAGATAACACATTCAAATGATATTTTTATCCTCTGTAAATAATCCAAGTTTATAAAACAAAACTTTACAGTCTGCTTGGATTAAAATTGAATATTAATTTCCAATTTCTCGTTAAGTAAACATTATAAACATTCCATATTTTAATTAAGAAAATTGAAAGAATTTCATATCATAGAGAAGAAATTTTTAAAAATGACACAGAAGATTTGTTTACGGGGTTCACCAAATAGCTACATCCCCGAGTCCACTCTATGAGTGTTCCGCTCTATTAAAAACTCTTCAAGAATAATTACAAAACCTCTTTAAGTATAATAGAATTCTTATGTACTGGATAATCTGTCTATACAACAAATAAAAATAAACCTCTTTAGTTTACCCGAGGTTCTTGTTGCCTCTGTAATCTAGATATATCTCTTTTACAAAATCTCTCTGTGCAAAAACATTGTTGCCTTTGTAAAAACATCTACAGTTTTTATATCTCAATGCCTCCATGGCTTTCGATGTGCATCAGCTAACAGATCTGTGCTGGGCAATCTTTTCTGATTTTTCCCTACTTTCGTACATTCGTTGAGCACTAACAATTTTTCCAAATTGAAGATTTGGTTCAAAGCATGACATTGGATTTCGAGTATTTCCTTTGCCTTCACACATTGGTTGAGAATAATTATTGTTTTTCCTGTAATGATGAGCTTCCTTTATTTCTAAGTTTATGTCCCATTAAAATGAGTCACTTTTTATTGGCGTCTTAAATTCAAGAATCTACATCATACCAAATTAAATAATCAATGACAAAAATGGTATGATGTTTAGCGTCAGATGTTTTTGTAATAAATACAAACCAAAATAGACACAACACATTATCCATGAAATTATTTGGCACCAAATGACTTCCATTACCATGCCCTGTGCAAATTGATCTAAATAAAGACTATAACAAAATTCACATGTCTCCATTATATGCCCTCTCCACCATTTCAAGAATATCCACATAGCCCAAGTCCATACATAAGGTAAGTGAATGATGAAGCGTGCATGTTAAGAAGATAATTAAATTTTATTAAAATATCTCCACAAAGACCATAACGTAATCCACTAACCGTGCCCTTTTAAAAATGGGTGTCCACATGCATGCTAATGTTTATTAAAACATTTCTTATTTAAACCAATTCGTCCCACATACAAAGACAAAGGAAATTCCACATGGGAAATTTTCAAAGTGGGAATAAAGTGTGGATAAGGCTTTTTGTCAACATGCATGTTAAAAGAGTTTAATTAAAAACATTTCCATGCAAAAAGAAGTGATATTCCAAGTGGAGTAAAAAGGGAATAATGTTTTTAAGGTAAGGGATAAAAGAAATAAAACATAGGCCATGGTTAAATCCATGTTATATGTGGATAAGATTTAAAATATTTATCTCCCAAATAAATAAAATTAAATAAATTTTCACATTTTCTATGTAAGGTGAAAATAAATTTCACGTGGGAAAAGGAAAAGTGGGGTATAAAGGTTTTATTAAAATAATATTTATTTGAGAGATAAATAAAAATTGGAGACTTAGGTAAAATTATTTAATGGTTTAATAAACTAAGATATTTAATTAATTAAATATATTCCATGGTAAAATAAAAATACCATTAATTATCCTGAACCATATGAAAGAGTGAAAATCCTCCGAATCACACAAGAAAGAAAGGAAGGAGTGTGGCAAGCAGATGAAAAGACGTCATTATGGTGAGTAAGGAGCGTATGACCAAGGACAGAGGAATGGCATGACTTGATTGTGCCTTGTTGAGCTGGGTTTTGGATGGAAAGGGGCAAGTGAAAGGAATGGAGAAGGGAGAATTAAAAGGAGTAGGGAGTTGATAAGGAAGAGGGATGGTGATGGCATTGGCAAGAATGGCATGAGGGTAGAGGAAGAGAAATGTGTTACAGAGAAGGATGATGGGGGGATAGTGAGTGGAAGAGGTTGAGCTCCTAATAATCGATGTTTCACACTAAAATCAGAGTTAAAAGATGGGCATCCAGATATTAAATTTTGGGCAATTAAATCAGTGAAGCATGCCAATGATGGGGAGCTTTTCGTGTGGTAAACCTTGGAATAGAAAAGCACTGGTTCAAAGTAGGGATTCAATTGGCAATATATGTCCAATCTTTCACCAGAGGTAAAACAAAGAACCGTTTATCCTCATTTATCTAAAGACTATTCAACACCCACAGAGTCTTCGCTTGTCGAATGCATGAGATCCTTACAATACACATTTATTCTCCACTCCACCATCTTTTTCTAGGTAAGTCATGTTTTGGCTCTGAGGTGGGGCATCATATCTTATGGTTATGCTTAGTTTCTCTAAGAATCTTAAAGACCCTAAATGGACCTTCATTAAAATCATTTTATAACCAATTTCACCATGCTAGATGCCACAAGACTATTTTGGTTTTATTGAAGCCACATTATGACAAAACTTACCCTGTTTTCGTACCTTGTTCCTTGGTTGCTTACTTAAAGAAGTGAAGTGTGAATAAATTAGGTGAAAATGAATCAAAATATATTTAATCCTTGAAAAATAATTATTCCTATATCAAAATCACGTTCAGATTAAAATATTGTGATCTAGGTCATCAAAATATCAAGGACGGAGTCTTTTCAATTGTGGGCATGTTTTAATAGAATGGAAAACCGACTTGGGACTTAGTCTTAACTTTCTGAGAGGATGGTGTGATTGTCTATATCTATTTATTATCATTATCAAACTAGAGCGATTTGCAGCTATATTTAGCTTAAGATAGAATTGTTGGTTATTATATTTCTTTTTATTTTAGCCAACCAATTTGATTATCTTTGTCGGGTATGTAGACAAAGTAAGGCTATTGATACACACATACATATATATTTTCATTATGGAAAATCGACCCAAATGTTTTAAAGTGTTAAAGAGTCATATTGTTTTGTAATCGATGAGTCTTTAAACTGTATGATTTTCTGTCTGGGTTTCCATTTTCGAACTAGACGCATGTGTGTACTGATTATGTGGTTATTGGAGAGTTGGATCCCTTGAGTTTAATTATTTTACGCTCGGATAAGCCAACTGGTTATGCTGAGCATTGTAGCTATGTGTTGATTGTATAGTTTCCTTGCCCTTGTTGACAACTTTTATAACCCTATGTTGGTGGCTCAATATTATTTATATATCTCTTACCTCGTCCGAGTACTTGGTTGTTGAAACCCTCCACCAAGCTAATGGTTGGGGTGGTAAGTTCCACTGATGGTTGGGCTCATAGGACTGGGTTTGAGGGATGTCCCTCTTACAGGTTCATCTGCATCGTTGTTACACTTGGATTTGCGAGTGGTAGCTTCCCTTGTTAGTGCATGTTATCATATGCTATTGGATCGATGGATTGTAGTTGTCTGCTCTTTTTATGTGATAGTTCATCTTATTTCATTATGCAGTTTGTAATATTGTTAAGTTGTAATATAAACAATATTGGACATTACGTTGTCATTGAGGCATTTAGATGATAGTTGCTTGGTTCATGTATATCTAACAAATTATATTTACATCCTTGGTATGCATTGTATTGGTTCTATTTACCACATGAGTAATAGTATAATTAGAATGCATCATGAGATACTTAAACCCCATATGTTGTTGTATGTGCACGAGTAAGGAATATACTTGTTGATTTTATGTTAGCACGAAAGAGTAAAATTGTTATTGTTGGAACACCTGAAACAATGTATGTAATTACATTGTGCCCTCATTTGGCAATCAATAGCAATATGCTAAAAATAATCAATTGGTGATTTGTATTTCTTGTCAAATTTGACCGTTGTGCCTTAACTAGTTCACATAAAGATGATCTAATAAGTATTCAAACAAGATCTAGTGGGAATAGTTATGATCTTCCATGATGAGAATAACAGGAAATATTTTAAGTGTTGTATTGCTAATTAGATATTGATGACTAAGGGTTTTATTGGTTCAACTATATGGATGTAAACTTTATGGGCCATTAAAAGAGCAATCAATTTTTGGTTATTCCATAATATTCCTCGACTTGATAATGATTAGAATGGGAACTACCTAATGATTCTTGAACTTCGTGCCTTACACTTCTTATGTTTGTTTAGCATATAGACTATCTTGAGTTATGACATTAGAATGATGTTGTATGACATCTCATAATTGTAGCATGGTTGTTCAACACATAACCTTAACCTTTTATAATCTTGATTGGAATTAATATGTTGCAAATGTGTTATGCAAAGTAGTCTCTTGATGGTTCGAGTAATATGTTCTCATTATTGTATTATAACAATGAATGCTTATTGGTTATAATGCCATTTCAAGTGAGATTACTTCATTTTCTTAAGCAATGAAGTGAGCTAGACTAATGATTTTTGTATATGGACTCACGTTTTGTATGATATATTTATCCATTAATGGTGTGATAATGTTTTGGAGATATAACCTTTTATAATCTTGATTGGAATTAATATGTTGCAAATGTGTTATGCAAAGTAGTCTCTTGATGGTTCGAGTAATATGTTCTCATTATTGTATTATAACAATGAATGCTTATTGGTTATAATGCCATTTCAAGTGAGATTACTTCATTTTCTTAAGCAATGAAGCGAGCTAGACTAATGATTTTTGTATATGGACTCACGTTTTGTATGATATATTTATCCATTAATGGTGTGATAATGTTTTGGAGATATGTCATGTTTCCTAAAAGGCAAGAATTTCAGATGTTTATAGTACAACTCTTGATTGTTGGAGTTGGCTAAAAATGTCATTTATGATTATATGAGTATAGATAGTCATTGGTCATAGTAGAAGTGTGTGAACTTAAAGATTTAGTTCACCCTTGCCATGTGATTCCTGGTATACTTCATATGTGTTCTTCATAGCAATTAAATAATTTCAGAATGTGGATTAAGAATTTAATAAGTGGTGGAAACCTTAATGAATTACATTTGGTTATGTGATTAAACAATTCACCATGTCAATGAGTTGCTAAATCATAATCTTCTTTAATAAATGCATAAGTCATTCCCTGAGACTAATTAATAATGAACTTGCAAGGTCATACACATGTCATTTGAATGGCGTAAATACCTATGCTTATTTAATAACATGGTGAGATAACTAAAGTCCATTTAAGTAACATTTAGGTTTATGACCCCTCTAGTTGGCCCATGGGATGGTGATCCCACAGCATGATGAGTGATCATCCAGCATGATGGTGATTCTACAGCATGATGAGTGATCCTGTAGCATGAAAAGTGCTAATCTCCCAAAGCCAATTGTATGTTTATAAAGCTTTTGGCCAACCAGATGTTTTTGGATGTGTTCAATTCCAACTTGGTTGATCATAGCCTTACCCATTTGGAACAATTGGGGTGCTAGTTGTGGGTCACTTGTTCTTCATGTAGAGTTGCTGAGATACATTGCACTGCATTAATTTACGCAGTGGGATCTTGTGATGCTCTGTTGTGTACTTTGATTGATAACTCCAAAAAAAAATTGGGGTTGCCTCAATGGTGTCATAAATATTTGGGGTGATGTATTGGAATGGAAACGAAAATGAAATCATTTATAGTATATAAGACGACCTCGTACTCCCAGTATGCAAGGAATACCTAATTATACTTCAAATATGAAGTACGCATACCTTATTTCCTACAAGAATTGAATTTATGACCTTGTTTTCAAAAGTATAAGTTTTTCACCATTTATTGAAGTACTAATAAATGATTTTCGAAGAAGTAGGGAGCGGCATAGATATGTATAAGGAATAAATTTGACAGTTATTCAATATTGTCTTTCAAATGCTAGTATAATTTATAGTAAAAGAGAGTACAAAATCAATGTTACTTTGGCAAGTAAAATTTAAATAAAAAGCAACCATCACAATAAGTCAAATCAAACAACTATCCAATCAAATGATAACACATAAGTAAACATCAAATATAAAAATTAATTCTTAAATAATGATCCACCTTAATTTTCTTTATTTCAAAACAACCTAATTTAAATACCTTAAAAAGTCTTTTTCATAATTTAATGATAATTTATTAAAAGATTTTTATTTTAATAAAAACTATGTAATACTTAGGTGGCCATATTCTCATTAAAAAGTAAGTCGGTCCTCTTCAGTAAAAAGAAACTTAAAAACTATATATATATGATAATTCTTTACCTTTTTTTTAATAGTTAATCTAAAATTTAATATTACATTTAATACAGTGCATTAAAAAAATTGCATTTTATAATTAAAAAGTTTTCAAATGTTTTTTAAAATTAATATTTATTAATAATAAAATAAGATTAATGATTATATTTGTATTATTAATTTTTTCTTATCAAAATATAATTTATATCAATATTTTAAATATACATTGCTAATTATAAAAAAAATCTAAAAGATGAAAAAAATACCAGATGTTTTAATCAATTATATTAAAAATAAATATTTTAATATTTATTATTAAAAATTGTACCTTTTTTATATAATATTAATAAAGTTATTAAAATAATGTATTTTCATTAATTGAAAGGGAAGATAATTAATTGGAGTAAAAAAAAATGAAAGCAATAATATCCTCTTTTTAAAAAGAGAATGAAGTTAGATTTTTAGACTTAAATTTCATTCAATGTTTCAACTAGTAATATTTCAATTAGTAATAAATCTGTATAAATATTTAGAAATTAAAAAATTATGTGAAAAATAAAAAATTAATTCAATTATATCAAAATTAAATGATTAAAAAGAATTATTTTAAATCTTTATATATTTTAAATTAAAATTTAAAAATATTAAAAATGATTTTCAAACATTATAATATAATATATAACCAAAAAAAAAAAAAAAATAGTCATGTTTGGTAGATTTATGCCCAATTAGATGAAAATGTGAGGAGTATTAATTTAATGACTGGTGCAGGAATAAAAAGTAAGAGAGGAGATAAAAATATGAGTCCCAACTTCATATACATTTGCTCTCATTTGCTAACTGTTTCAGATGAAACTCTTACTTTTGCAGCACCATTTACTTGCTGACCAGGAATAATTAGCATAGCTTTTTTTGGGCCAAACAAGGGAATACTAATACTATTCATGCTTAATTGGAGTTACAGGTAGTGTGTTCAACACTAGAGAAATCGATGTCGAGAACCTTGAACAGGAAGCAGCATCAAAGATAATTGGTCCTTGAAGGTAGTTGTTTGAAGAAGTTACAAAAGAATTTCATTACCCACATACAAGTTATGGACTATCATGTCAAGCAGAAGAATATAATGTTGTAGATGGAGTTAATCCAAACACTGGTTTTGACGGTAGTGTTTGATAGCACAAGTTAATGCAGATCAGAGAACTGTCAATTTCCATTATACTGAAGACTAGTAATTGCTACAGCAAAACAAAACAAACTGAAACCTCTTGAACAATGAAAGCTACGGCTTGTTTTTATTTAACTTCTTTCTGATCATATCGGTTACAAACTGCCTCAATTAAATAGACGACTATGAATAATATAGTAGGAATTAAAACTGCTTTAAAACAATTTATAAATAAGTTGAGCAGTAAAAAAGAAGATTTAAAATAAAAAGCAATCATTCTACGCAAAGCTTCTATTTCAACGCAAGAAAAACAAAATAATTGTTTCTAGAAACAATCCAAGGTTTCTGTTGAAATTAATTCAATATTCTAACACTCCCTCTTAATATCTACCAAGCGCTGTTTCAACATTCAAAATACCCAAATTCTGTTTTAGACATTCGAAATTCACTTGTGTTAATGTCTTTGTAAATATGTCTGCCAATTGGTCTTCAGATCTGCAAAATTTTAAATAGATTTTTCCATTGTTCACCAACTCTCTGATGCATTGATCTGGTGTCAATATACGTGTTTCTCTTGTGAAAAACATGATTATTTGACAGTGCAATTGCTGATTTGTTGTCACAAAATACTAATGTAGAATTCCCCTGCTTGTGCAATAGATATGTCAACACTCTCTGCATCCAAACCACTTGATATGCTGCTGATGTTGCTGCCATATACTCTACTTCTGCTAATGAGATTGTCACTATACGCTGCGTCTTTGATGTTCATGGAACTACACGTGCCAAAATGAAAAACATATCTAGAAGTACTCTTCATATCATCTATACTACCTATAAAATCACTATCAGTATAGCCAACCAAATCAAAATCATTAGTTTTGGAATACAATATTTCATACCTGTTGTTCTTGCAACATATCTCAATATTCTCTTCCCAACTTCCCAATATGAGTCTTTTGGTGACTCCATAAATCTTAAAATCAAGCTAATTGCATACATAATATATGGGCTTATAGCTGTGAGATACATCAAACTTTCAATGAGTCTTTTGAACATAGTTGTATCAACATTAGATCCCTTGTTTTATTTGTTGAGTTTTGTACCTGTTGCAACTGAAGTGGATGCAAGATTGCAATTCATCATCTTAATCTTCGTAACACATCCTTGGCATACTTAGATTGACAAATAAAAATACCATTATCTGATTGAACAACTTCAATGCCCAAAAAATATTTCATCAATCATAAATCTGTCATTTCAATTTTTTTTCACTCTGATTTAAACATGTCTACAGACAAGTTTCTAGTAAAGATCAAGTCATAAACATATGATCAAAATCTGACCTTGCTTTCTGATTTTTGTGTACAATGTAAGCTCACAATTGTTTCTATTGAATCCATTGTTTGTCAAATATGAGTCAATCCGACTATACCATGTTCTTGGTGCTTGTTTGAGCCCATAAAGAGTCTTGTTCAATCTGTATACCTTGTCTTCATGTCCATGTACTTCATAACCCAATGGTTGTTCCACATATATTTTTTCTTATAGAAAACTATTTAGAAAAGATGATTTGACATCCATTTGGTAAATCTTCCAATTGTTTTGTGTTTCTATGGCTAAAACCATTATGACTGTATCGAGTCTTGCAACTGGTGCACATGTCTCGTTATAACATATTTTGCTACTAACATTGTTTTATACTTGTCAACTTCTCCTTCTGCTTTGAACTTGGTCTTATAGCCTCATTTGACTCCTATGTTGTCTCTACTTTCAGGTAAATCTACTAGTTCTTATGTTTCATTTCTTTCAATATTATCTATCTTTTCATCCATATCCTTGATCCAATGATCTTCCTTAGTTGTTTCTTCAAAATATACAAAATCATGAGAAAATAAATAAAAATTTGAATGTAAATCTAAATTCTCTTCTCCTAATAATAATTTTTTTTCAAACTTTTATTTTTTTACCTCTGTACCTTGATCTTAATGAGGAAAGTGTAGGATTTAATTCATTACTTCCTTGTGAATTGGGACTTGCATGCACTGATGATTCACCTGGTATAAAATTTCTTGGTGTTCTTAGCTCTCCGAAATTACCTCCTTGTAGATTTCTTGTTGGAGTACCTGTTGCTTATGAACTTGGCTATGAACTTGGTTGGCCACCTTGCACACCTTGTTGTACTGATTCTTCTTCTTCTTGAAGTATTGTTGCTCTAACTATAAATGTTTTGTCAATACTTCCATCCCAAGCTTCCTCTTCTTTGAATTTAACATCTCTACTAATGGTTACCTCCTTGGTAATAGGATTGTACAATTTGTAAGCTTTTGACTGTTCACTATAACCAATAAAAATACATTTTTCACTTTTATCATCTAATTTTTTTATTTCTTCTGATACATGTGCATATGCCACACAATCAAAAAGTCTTAAGTGAGATACATAGTGTTTTTTGCCACCCATACTTCCTATGAATTTGTTTTCTTGACACTCTTTGTAGGATATCTATTTAGAATATAAATTACACATGCAATTGCTTCTTCCCAGTATTCATTGGACAAGTGTTTAACCTTCAACATGTTCTTAGCCATATCCATGATTATTTTTTTCTTTCTCTCTTCAACACCATTCAGTTGTGGTGTGTATCTTGTAGTAAATTGTTTCTTAATTCCATGATACCTACAAAAATCTAGAAACTTATTTGAAGTGTATTCACCACCTCTATCTGACCTGAGTACCTTGATGTATAGACTACTCTGTTTTTAAACCATTGTTTTGAACTCCTTGAATATTTCGAAAGCTTTAGACTTTTGCTTGAGAAAATATATCCAAATTTTTCTACTAAAATCATCAATGAATGTTAAAAAATATAAACTTCATCCTAATGTTGGAGTGTGTATAGGTCCACATACATTAGTGTGAACAAGCTCTAATGGTGCCTTTGCTCTGTAAGACTACCTATTGGAAAACTTTTCCTGTGTTATTTTATTAAAATGTAACTCTCACATGAACTCGATGGTTGCTCAATTGGTGGTAATCCTCTCACCATGTGCTTCTTCTACAATAAATTCAAACCTCCAAAATGAATATATCCATACCTTAAATGTCATAACCATGTCAGATCTAAATGGACTGCCTTGTAATTTGCCTCTAACTCTTCTTAGCTTGACTTTTCACTCTTGATTCGAAGTGGAAACATTTAGTTTCTAGTTATCTCAATCTTTGTAATCAACATGTCACTTGGAAATTTGTCTAGTAAAGTGCACACAATATCTTTGAATGATACTATATAATTTTTCTTTACAAGTTGCCCAACATTCATGAGATTATGCTTCAACCTTGGAACAAAATAAACATTTGGAATATAATTCATTTCACTATGTTATGTGATAATGTTAACTACATATTTACCCATCACTAATACTTTATTATCATTGTCTAACTTGACTTCTGACTTCACAAAACTATCTAAGCTTGCAAACAAATCTTTGTTTTTTGTCATATGATTACTGCATCCATTGTCTAAAAACCAAATATCACTGGAACTCTCTTGAGCAACATGACATGTAATGAATAATGACTCAGAATTGCTTTCAATTACATTTGAAAAATTTGCATTTTGTTTACCCTCATTTTTTTGTTTCTTCTAGCACTCATGCATAATGACCAAACTTGTTGCAATAATGACATTGAACATTGGATTTATCATACCTCTAAGAATGTTGATGAGATCGGTTGTGCCCTCTGGAACTATAAGTATTGAAATTCTGATTTGTCCTTTCATTTTGATCTGGACTACTCCTTCCACCTCTTTCATTATTATTTTTGTCTCTACCTCTGAAGCTTGATCTTCCTCTACCTTTGCTGAGTGAAACCTGTGATTTAGAAGCATTCTCTAAAGAGAAAGTATTGCTCTTATTCATTATATATTCGTGAGATAATAAAGAACTCATCAACTCATCTATGGATAGTTGTGTTAGATCTTTAGATTCTTCAATAGCAAGAATAATAAATTAAACTTACCAGATCGACTCTTGAGAATATCTTCTACAACCTTCTAATTAGGTATTTCTTCTCCATGTGATATGATTTGATTAACTACATTCATGACTTGATTATTAAATTTATCTATGGACTCCAAATCTTTCATCTACACAACACTCATAAGATTATGCTTCAAACCTGGAAAAAAATAAACATATGGAATATATTTCCTTTCACCATGTTTTGTGAAAATGTTAACCACACATTTACCCATCACTGATACTTTATTATTGTTGACAAATCTCCCACAAATCAGATTTTCTCTTGCCAGCAGAGAATTTTCTATGGACTCAAGCAGAAAATTTTCTACGGACTCAATCAGGAAATTTAGGACAGAAAAATTTAAAGGGGGAAGAAATACAAAGGTGAAGATATCCTTCGGACTTTTTATCCGAAGGAATTCCTTCGGACAAAAGTCTGAAGAAATTGAGAAGACCACAGAGACAAAAAAGTCCGCACAAAAGAGGCCAAGGATTAATTCAGAAAAGAGACAATTTCAAGAATTTCGAAGGGTAGGGTACCCTTTGGAAGGGTCACTTTCAATATTCCCGAAGGGAACCTTCCCTTCGGGCAGGAGGAAGACCAAATTCGGAGACTTTTGCAAAAAGCCCGGGTGCCTTCCAATTTTTCCGAAGGGCACGGGCGGAGGACACTTGGTCGGTGCCGGAGGACACTTGGTCGGTGGAATGGACCATGACAAATTCCCGAAGGGCACAAGCAAAGGAAAAGACAAGGGGAAGATACCCTTCGGACTTTTTGTCCAAAGGAATTCCTTCGGACAAAAAGTCCAAAGAAATTCGGAAGTGTCCACGGAAAGAAAGACAAAAGACAAAGGCAAAAAACAAAGGAAATGAATTCTTTCGGACTTTTTGTCCGAAGGAATTCCTTCGGACAAAAAGTCCGAAAGAATTCATTTCCTTTGTTTTTTGCCTTTGTCTTTTGTCCTTCAGACAAAAAGTCCAAAGGAATTCGGAGAAAAGACTGACCAAAAAACCCGAAAGAATTCTGAAGGCCAAAGACTAAGATAATTCTTGCGGACTTTTTGTCCACGGGAAAGATGCGAAAAGCCGCGGGAAAGAGGCGAGACAGAAGTCTGAAGAGGGACGCAGGAAATCAAGCCGAAAGAATTCTACGGAAATAAACCTGAAAGAAATTGCCAAGCAGAGAAATCCGAAGGGAATAAGAAAACTAAGGGTGACGTCTTACAGGCCTTCAAATTTTGCCTGTAGGAAGTAACCGTTGGAACAGGGATAAAGCTAGAATTCCGCGAGAAAATATAAACCAGGTATAATTAGACTAACACCATCCGAATATACAGAATGATCTCTTCGTCCAACTCGGCTTACGAAATACATGCAAACATCGGAGCTATTTTTGAATAATCAATCAAAGCTTCAATTGACTGATTATTAAAGTCTTGTTCATCTCCAGCCAGCTCATGCATCCGAAAGTCTAACTCAGCTTCAGTAGGTGTTCCAAATTCGAACGACAAGTTGACTGTTCCTAATTTAGAGTCGACTAATTGATTAAACGCCACATCCACTAGAAGCTTTCCATACGAAAGAGAATGATCTTTTCGTCCAACTCAGCTTAAATAACGTTTAACTCAGCTTTCAAGCACTACAACTCGGCATCAAGCAGCTCACGTGGAGTTCTAAAATTGACATCTATGTGGATCTTCATGCAAAAAAGAGGTGGGCGACTCATGACAAAGATAGCTTCGCTTCATCAAATGAAGAAGCTTCATGCAAGGACAAAAAGGAATATATATTTTATTGAAAGGCCAAGTAAAGCTTGGAGTTAACAAAAGTGAATCTTTCTCTTCAAGTTCTACGCCAATCTTTGGCTTCTTGTAATTTTCTATATAATGGCTTTCAGCCTTGATTAAAATCATCCAATCTCTCTTGGTTAGACCAGACTCTGTCATTGGTGAGTTGTGTAACCTCTTCGATCAATAAGAAGGATTGTACTTTCAGATTCAAGCATGGCATAGTGTATATTTCTTCATCAATTTGCATAAGTGGTAGAGTTCTCTCTCTTCCCAAATTATGTTTCATACCTAGTTGCTATATTATCCTTGTGCAGGTCATGTTCAGTGTTCTTTATTGTCTTTTACTGAAATTGTAAGTGGATGTTAGGTGGCAATAAAGTGTCTTTTATCAGACCTCTCTCCATCGTTTTCCCTCAGGTTTTAGTTATTAGATCGAACCTCTGTATGAAATACTTATGCATAAGTGATTAATTGAAGTCTAAGGTCTTCCTTCTCCCTTGTTCGTTCAGTGTTCAAGGTTCTAAATTGAGTGGATCAAAATCTTGGTGTATCACCCCCTTTAGGTAGGATTTCCCCTTTAAGTTTCATTTCTCACTTTTCCACGGTAGTCAGTAGCGTAGAGTAGGAATCTTCATTGATACATCATACAGGAGCCAGCCTTCTCTGGAGGTTCTTCTCACTATTGAGGTGCCCACCCTCATGAGAATATCCCATTGTTTCGGCCGGATAGAGGACTGGCCATTTCGCACACGTCTTTGAATCAGGGCGCAACTCCAAATTGACAACAATTATCATTGTCTAACTTGACTTCTGACTTCACAAATCTATCTAAGCTTGTAAACAAATCTTTATTTTCTGTCATATTATTATTGCATCCACTATCTAAAAACCAAATATTACTGAAACTCTCTTGAACAACATGACATGTAATGAATAATGACTCAGAATTGCTTTCAGATACATCTGAAAAAATTGCATTTTATTTACCCTCATTTGCTTGTTTCTTCTAGCACTCATATGCATAATGACCAAACTTGTTGCAATAATAACACTGAACATTAGATTTATCATACCTCTAAGAATGTTGATGAGACTCGTTGCATCCTCTAGAACTATAAGTATTGAAATTCTGATTTGTCCTTTCACCTTGATCTGGACTACTCCTTCCACCTCTTTGATTATTATTTCTATCTCTACCTCTGAAGCTTGAGTTTCCTCTTCCTCTATCTTTGATCTGGACTACTTCCACCTCTTTGATTATTATTTTTATGAACATTAGATTTATCATACCTCTAAGAATGTTGATGACACTGGTTGCGCCTTCTAGAACTATAAGTATTGAAATTTTGATTTGTCCTTTCACCTTGATCTGGGCTACTCCTTCCACCTCTTTGATTATTATTTTTGCCTTACCTTTGAAGCTTGCCTCTACCTCTGAAGCTTGACCTTCCTCTTCCTCTACCTTTTCTAAGTGAAACCTGTGATTTAAAATCATTCTCTAAAGAGGAAGTATTGCTCCTATTCATTCTAGATTCATGAGATAATAGAGACCTCATCAACTCATCTATGGATAGTTATGTTATATGTTTAAATTTTTCAATAGCAACAACAATAAAATTAAACTTACTAGGTAGACTCCTGAGAATATTTTCTACATCCTTCTAATTAAGTTTCTTCTCCATTTGATCTAATTTGATTAACTACATTCATGACTTGACTAAAAAATTGGTCTATGGACTCCAAATCTTTCATCTGTACATTCTCGAAATTTATTCTAAGAGATTGTAATTTAGCCACTTTTACCTTAGTGGTTCCCTAATATGTTGTTTCTAGAATATCCCATGTCTTCTTGGACCTAGTTGTTGTTGCAACCCTAGGGAAGATAGATTTGTCCATTGTCTATTGAATAAAAAACAGGGATTTTGCATCTTTCTTATTTTCTCTAAGCTGATCCTTCTCTGCTTATGCTAAACCCTAATAGGCTACATAATTTGCAGGCTCTAAAAATCTATTCCCCACTAAATTCCATACATCTTATGAATAAAATAATGTTTTTATTTTGATAGACCAAGAATCATAATTCTTACCTATAAAGATTGCAATTTGGAGTTGATTGACGCTATTGTTTGTTGCCATAATATACTATAAAGATTTAAATCCGTATTTCTTCCTCTAAATATTGTGGAATTGTGGTTAAAAACCAACCATCTACGTCTTTTCAGTGGTTGTTATTGTCACGGCATGCGTTCATTTTTAAGCATGCAATTTTTTAATAAACTGAATTATGATTCCCTTTGTAAGTCACCCCTTTTTGTCTTTGCTATTGTTTATTGTTGGTGCAAGCGCTATTGAAAGCTTTTGCCTTGTCTTGTTCCATGCTTCTAGTTGTTCTCTTCTCCCACCTGCCCAACTCTTTCACCAACCTGTCTCCTACACTTCTTCCTTGTGTTGCCTTCTCCCTAGCTCTGATACCACACTAAAGACTAGTAATTGCTACAGAAAAACATACAAAAACCTCTTGTACAATGAAAGCTATGGCTTGTTTTTATTAAACTTCTTTTTGATCATATCGATTACAAACTGCCTCTATTTAAATAGAGGACTATGAATAACATAGAAGGAACTACAATTGCATTAAAATAAACTTATAAATAAGTTGAGCAGTAAAAAATAAGATTTAAAACCCAAAATATATATATATATTCTATGCAAAGCTTCTACATTAACGTAAGAAAAACAAAACAAAAATTGTTTCTAGAAACAATCCAAGCTTTCTATTGAAATTAATTCAATTTTCCAACATATACCAAGTTAGAAATGAATTGGAATCTAGCAAACAGTGGAGTTCATGATTGAAAATTATATCTACTGGGTTCATGAAAATCAAATAAGATGAAATCTATTTTTGTTGATGGGAGGCGGATTCAACATTATATCTGTCATTCCCACTCTATAAGATAGAATTAGAATTGGGGGTGCAAACAATGGAGTTTGGCATTGAAAGTTGTGTCCTCTATCTACAAAAGTGAAGAGAAAAGTGGGAAAATTGAGTAATTGTGATAAAAATGGAGCTTCCTTTATTAGGGTGAGTTGTCAATCCCATTCTACCAAGGTGAGAGAGCAATTTCATTTTCACGCGATGCGCCATCATTTACATTCATGGAAGTGCATCGACATGCCTATTCTATTACACTTTCAAATCCTTCAAGCCATCCTAGTTTATAGAGCCTTCATGAAGCCATCTAACCTCTCGAGCCTTAAAGTCATTTGAACTCATGAAGCCTTGAGATCATCCAAGCTCATGAAAGCCTTGAAATCGAGCTCATGTAGTCAAAAGTGAACTTGAAGTTAATCAAGGATTTCAACCAACTTCTTGAGGGAGTAGAACTCATCAAAGAGTATGTCTTTTTTGTAACCACAGATGACAAGAAGTTGTTAAAATATTGTTATTTTGACTTCCTATAGCCACTTACGGACCATGACAGTGGTCATTAAATGCAATTTTTTTCAAATTTGAATTTGGAGCTTGTTTGTTTTGTTTGGGGGGGAATCTACAGAGTAGGTAAGAATGTCAGAAAAGACAAAAAGGAAAGGAGAATGTATTGAAGTAGATAGAATTCAATGCAGCAACAGCGTGTAGAAGCACAACAGCAAAAAAAAAGAGAAAACAGAGCAGTCCGTAGCAAGAAAAGAAAGAGAGAGCAGTAGCTCGGAAAAAGGAAAACCAAAACAGTCCATAGCAACGAAGGAGCAACAGTTAAGAAAAAATGTGATGTTTTTTGTATGTTATTTTGTAACAGCAACAATTGTATGTTCTAATTATATACAAGGAGTTTTTCAGATATATAAATATATGCAAGTTTAGTATGTATTCCTTCATTCTCTCCCCTATTTTGTTTCAATCTTGTATTGTCTATTTGCTGCCCAACTAGGCCTGTAGATTTTGGTCATTCTCTCTCTCTTACATAGCCAATAGTGTTATAAGGTTTTTCCAACAACTGGTATCAGAGCCATTAGTGAAGGGCAGCCAGGTTGTGAGTGCATTCAGACATGGTGGTAGGAAGTTCAAGGTCTTGGCAACAACCCCCCATGTTTGATGAAAAACACTATGATGTGTGGAGCATCAAAATGAAAACTATATTTAACTCTCAAGAGCTATGAGAGTTGGTTGAAGTTAGGTACAATGAGGTTGCAGACATGACTACCTTCAATGCTTTGACCCAAGCACAAAATAATGTGTTAAAAGAGAATAAGAGGAAAGATGTCAAAGCACTCAGCTACATACAAATGGCTTTGGCTGACTCAATCTTTCTTAGGATATTAGCAGCTATCCATTCCAAGCAAGCATGGGACATCTTGCAAAATGCATATCAAGGGAGTGATAAGGTGAAGCTTGTCAAATTGCAGCTCTTAAGACGAGAATTTGAGACCTTACAAATGAAAGAAAATGAGTTAATAAATAACTTCTTCACAAGAACAATGAACATAGTAAATCAAATGAAGACATGTGGTGATACCCTTGAAGACCATACAATCATTGAGAAGGTGTTGAGGAGCCTTCCAATTAGATTTGACCCCATAGTGGTTTTTATTGACGAATCAAAGGATTTGAGGTAAATGACGGTTGATGAGCTAATGGGTTCTTTGTAAATCTATGAACAAAGGTTGAATAGGTCAGCCACCTCCTCCCATGAGCAAGCATTCAAGATCAATGTGAATGTGAAAGGAAGGGGGAGAGAATCAAACAATAGAGGAAGAGGAAGAACTTGCAGCAGTCAAGAAGGTGGAAGACATGGCCATCAAGAACCACATGGAAGAGAAAGAGGAAGGAGCAGCAACACTTCTAGATGTGGATCTACACAAAGGTATGATAAGTCTAGCATCCAATGTTATTATTGCAAGAGATATGGACATTATGCTAGTGAGTATAAAAAGGAGTATGAAATGAATAGGCAGAATTCTAATTTCACCCATACACAAGATGTTGAATCTAATAGGAATGAGAAAAAAGGAAACTTGTTTATAACATGTAACATTGTTGAGCAGAGTGGCAAGGAGACATGGTACTTGGATAGTGGTTGCAGCAACCACATGAGTGGGAACAAAGAGATGTTCAACCACATAGATGAGTCAATAAAATCAGAGGTGAAGATGAGAAACAATGCTAAGGTTCCTATCATGGGTAAGGCAAGCATTTCAATCCACATCAAGCAAGGTGACAAAAGGCAAATTCATGATGTTTACTATGTACCCAGGTTGAAACACAACCTTATCAACATAAGAAAACTTGTGCAAAAGAGGTACAAGGTTAGATTTGAGAATGGTGAGTGCATCATCTTTGATAGGAGTGACTGCAATAGGAAGATAACAACAGTCAAGATGACAAGCAATCGGATGTTTCCATTGAGAATGCAAACTGAGCTTGCAGCAACGTTCAAATCAATGATGGTAGATGAACCTACTCGTCGGCATCTTAGGTACGGGCATTTGAGCTTTGGAGGGCTGAACCTTCTTCATAAGAAACATATGGTGAAGGGGTTGCCCCTTATAGAAAAGCCAAACAAGGTGTGTGAAGGATGCATATTGAGGAAGCAACATAGGAGTGCATTTTTTGTGGATAAGGCATGGAGAGCTAGAGCTCCGTTAGAACTAATCCATTCAGATTTGTGTGGTCCAATGAAGATCCCCTCCTTATTCAAGAATGTCTATTTCATGACATTCATAGATGATTACAGTCGGAAGATATGGGTGTACTTCTTGAAGACCAAATAAGAAGCATTTGAGACCTTCAAGTATTTCAAGGCCATGGTGGAGAAGCAAAGTGGTCATTATATCAAGATTTTAAGGACAGATAAAGGGGAGAGTATATCTCCAATGAATTCATGAATTTTTGCAAGGATCATGGCATAAAGAAGTAATTTACAGCCAAGTATACACTGCATCAAAATGGTGTGGTCGAGAGGAAGAATAGGACCATCCAAGAGATGGCAAGAAGCATGCTAAAGGCAAAAAATTTGCCTAATGATTTTTAGGCTGAGGCTGTAGCAACAATCATGTACTTGTTAAACATTTGTTCAATGAAGAGTGCAAGGGATATAATCCCTCAAGAAGCATGGAGCAATCGGAAGCCAAGTGTTGAACACCTTAGAGTGTTTGGTTGTGTAGCATATGCACACGTGCCCAAGCAAAGAAGAATGAAATGGGATGACAAAGGTGAGAAATGTATTTTCATAGGGTATAGTGACCAATCAAAGGCATTCCGACTGTACAATCCCATCACCAAAGATCTCATAATCAACTAGGATATTCAATTCATTGACCATGAAGCTTGGGAAGAGAGACAAGGAGAAGAGCATGTAGAAACAAGGGCTGGTGGACCCTTCATTGAATCTGAAATAGTAGGTGGTACAGCCACCAATGCACCAACATGGACCCCTATTTCACAAAGGGTTGATTCGTCTAGTGGCAGCAGCCATCAAGGAGGTCAAGGAGTTGTTCATGAGTCAACATCCTCCTCCAAATCAAGTCAACATCAAGTAAGGACAAGAAGCTTGCAAAAAGTTTATGAGCAGTCAAGGTATGAGCAAAATGAGGATGAAACTATGAATTATGCACTCTTTCTATCAATTTATCCAATCTACTTTGAAGAAGCAGTCAAGGACAGCAAGTGGTGTGAGGCTGTGGATGAAGAGATGCACGTGATAGAAAGAAATGACACATGGGAGTTAGTTGACTTACCAAAAAGAAAAGAGGTCATAGGAGTTAAGTGGGTATACAAGACAAAAACTACTCCTGAAGGCAAGATAGAGAGGCATAAGGCAAGGCTAGTGGTGAAGGGCTACAAGCAAAAGCTCAGACGTGATTACAATGAAACATTTGCACCCGTAGCAAGGATAAAAACTATAAGGATAATTATAGCCATTGTTGCCCAACACAAGTGGAAGGTGCATCAAATGAATGTGAAGTTGACATTCTTGAATTGAGTACTAGAAGAAGAGGTCTATGTGGGACAGCCACCCGGATATGAGATTCTCAAGCATGAGAACTGTTGACGCAAGAAAGTGCACCCAATAGCAGGAAAACAAGTTCCTGCCTTCTCCTCGCAACATGAAAACTCCTCTCTCACCTGTGGGACAACGAAGTTGGAGAGGAGAGTCTCTAGATAAGGGCTAGCTCCCTTTGATGTATCATGTTTGTTTTAGCAAGTGCAAATACATACAGGTATATATATATATATATATAGCTATAAACTAGGGGGGATGAAGAGGGAAGAAAGATACAGGAAAACAAACTACTCTAAGGAGGTGATACACCAAAACAAGATGACCTTCTCACACCCACTCTCAGAATCAGACAAAGACAACAAACATACACTCAGACTTGGCAGAAAGACCAAGTTGCAGGAAAATGGCAGGGAGGTTCTTATGAAAACATAGGAACAGGGACTCACCAAGATGCTGTGGAATACATATTGTAAATGACTTCCTCTGTTCTATACCTCCAAATAGAACTCTTCTCCTGTCAGCTGCAGACAATGGCGCCTTGTAGATAACTGGTGTGTTGGTGCTGAACCAGTGAGAGCATCAAAAGACAATGACTGGACACAACTCAAACACTCAGGACATACACAGAATATCCATCCAAGAAGAGGTAAAAAAACTGTCTTTATAGATTCAGGTAAAAATTTTAGCAAGGCTGCGCCTTGTAAAACTCGTGAAAAGATGATTACAAAATGACCAAGTTCGCAATATATATGGAAAGTCCAAGAGGCTCATTTGGCGCTCATTGGTTACAAGTGGCCTATTGCGTCTATTCATGAAAGGAAACAAGTCGCTCAAAATCATTAATGAACTGTGCGCTTTGTCCCCTTGAAATCTGCCTTTGTCAAGGTTAATACGCAATTTGCCTTCTCATTTAATGAAAAATAGAAAAAACCGGTTGCTTTACCAGCCGCTTGTGTCCCAAATGATCAATTCACTGGCACTATTTCACCTACTGGAGTCGCTTCTCAGATTAGCGCCAGTTGGACTGACTGCTTACTCATTCCTTGCTTGTCGCTTTGGTTTTCCTCCATTTTGTCTTATCTGGTTCATTCGACCCCTGGGGTGAACTTCCTTAGCAGGTCGCTGCAATTTTGGCTCCTTTCTGGTCAGCGCTTTCTCAGTTTTGAATACAAACGGTTATTCCATTCCACTAAACTTGACGTCCACGTGGCCGTCGCTCGGGTCTTTGCTTTGTCAGTCGGGTCCATGCTGGCTTCTCTGCAGCTCGCCTTTTTCTAGCACCTTCCCTCCGGCCCCTTTGAAAAAGTCCCTGCGGTCTAACTTCTAATCTGCCGGGCCTTTATAACTCCTTTGCGGCTTGCCCTAGTCTGTATATGCGCGGGCTCCTTGTTCGCCTTGGACGGTCGCTTGGCTCTTCGGACTGCTCCCCGGGCTTGTTTGTGTTTTCCGCGGACTTTTGTCCGTGGATGTTTTCCCGCGGACAAAAACTCCACGAAAATTCATTCGCACTTTGCCTTGTGTTAAGTCGTGCCCGCCCCTTTGCCTTTTATCCGGGTTTAAACTTTGACTGGATCCTTCCATGCAAATATTTGAAATGCCTGCCCTCCGAAAGGGCACCCCTAACCATTGACTGTCCTTCGGCCTGGGGCAGTCCCTTGAACCGAACCCGTTGAACCAAATTTTGGTTCAACGGTTCAAGGTTCAAAGGAATGCGCCGATGAACCAAAGGCCGATGAACTTCTCCAAGCTTTGAACTGCCACGTATGTTGAACCAAGTACGTTGAACAAAAAAATGGTTCAACGGTTCAACGGTACGAAGGTTCAACGCTATTGCATTGAGGTGCTTGAACCAAGATGTTGAATTGAGATGAACCAGGCCGAAACAATAAACCAAGCCCGAACTAAGCATGAACTTGAAGATGGACTTTGCAACCCAAATATGACTAGTTTTAAAACGCAGGGGAAGAAGTTGACCACAATTTTTCCCGTGGGCAAAAATTGGTCAACAAAAACAAAGTGTATAGTCTGAAAAAGGCATTGTATGAGCTGAAGCAAGCCCCAAGAGCATGGTACAATCGTATAGACTCATACTTGTTGAGCAACGGTTTTAGCAAGAGTGCAAGTGAGCCCACACTATACATCAAAAAGGTATGTTGATTGTTGTATTGTATGTGGATGATTTTATATTCACTGGTAATGCAAATCAGTCCATTAAAGAATTCAAAACAACCATAAAAAATGAGTTTGAAATGACTGATTTGGGCTTCTTGAAGTACTTTCTCAGGATAGAAGTCAAGCAAATGGATGAAGGCATATTCATATGCCAATCTAAGTATGCAAAAGAGGTTTTAGAAAGGTTCAAGATACTGGACAGCAAGCTTGTATTCACTCCAGCTAAGACAAGCCTTAAGTTGTGCAAAGATGATTGCAACAGCAATGTAGACCCCACGCGTTATAAGAGTTTAGTGAGAAGCTTAATGTACTTGACTGCAACAAGATCGGATATCATGTATGTAGTCAACATTATATCAAGATTCATGGAGACGCCAAAGGAGACACATTGGCAAGCTGGCAAGAGGATATTGAGGTACGTGAATGGAACAAGAGATTATGGTGTTTTGTATGCAGCGGCAAATGAGTTTCAGCTTGTTGGTTACACAGACAGTGATTGGGCAAGTAGCTTTGATGACCGAAAGAGCACCTCTGAGTATGTATTTCATCTTGGGTCAGGAGCCATATCTTGGGCTTCAAAGAAACAACCGACAATGTCTCTTTCTACAGCTGAAGCGGAATATATAGCAGCCAATACAACAGTATGTCAAGCTATATGGTTGAGAAGACTACTTTTTGATTTGCATGAGGAGCAACAAGGAGCTTCTACGGTCTATTGTGACACTGTATCATCCATAATATTGTCAAATAACCCCATATTTCATGGTAGGAGCAAACACATTGTAATCAGGAATCACTTTATTCATGAGTTAGTTGAAAATCGTGTCATAGAGCTTAGTTTTTGCAAGTTTGATCAACATCTAGTTGATATTTTTACTAAGCTATTGCCTAAAGACACTTTCATGCACCTAAGAGGAAATTTAGGGGTCATTAATGCAACAACATTAGGCCTAGATAGTTTTATGGTGGCTCTAGAGTCTTATAGTAGAGCTACGGACTCCTACAACAAATCTACAAACTCCATCAGAAAAACTACGGATTCCATCAGTCCAGCTACGGACTCCTACAGCAAATCTACGGAACTACGGACTCCATCAGCAGAGCTACGAACTTCAGTAACGAACCTCTAGACATGTATAAAAAGGATGCAAAAGTATTTGGTAATTTAAAAAGAAGTTATAAAGAGGTTTTGGAGATTGAGAAGAGTTTAATTGACCATGGTAGGAAAGTCAAAAATAAGGGGGAGTGTTAAAATATTGTTATTTTGACTTCCTACAGCCACCTATGAACCATGACAGTTGTCATTAAATACAATTTTTTTTAAATTTGAATTTGGAACTTGTTTGTTTTGTTTGGGGGGAAAATCTACAGAGTAGGTAAGAATGTCAGAAAAGACAAAAATGAAAGGAGAATGTATTAAAGCAGATAGAATTCAATGCAGCAACAGCATGTAGAAGTGTAGCAACAAAAAAAAAGGGAAAACAAAGCAGTCCGTAGCAAGGAAAGAAAGAGAGAGCAGCAGCTTGGAAAAAGGAAAAATAGAGCAGTCCGTAGCAATGAAGGAGCAGTAGTTAAGGAAAGTTTTGATGTTTTTTGTATGTTATTTTTATAACAACAGCAGCTATATGTTCTAATTATGTACAAGGAGTTTTCAAATGTATAAATATATGCATTTAGTGTGTATTCCTTCATTCTCTTCCCTATTTTGTTTAAATCTTGTATTTTCTATTTGCTGCCCAACTAGGCCTGTAGATTTTGGTCATTCTCTCTCTCTCTTACAAAGCGAATAGTGCTGTGATGCATGAGCATCTACATTCAAATTCAATTTATTGTATTTTCCCTCCAATATGCTTTTAATGAGGAGTAATTGTAAACAAAAAAAAAAAAAAGTAAATATTGGGACTGTTGAGAAAATAAGGGAGGAGTGGTTGAAAATATTTCAACCTTAGTATATTGTTGAAAATTAAAAATTGTATTTGTTTTATCTTGTGCCCAAATTGGGCGTAGAGGTTAGGAAGGAGATTCTTTAAAAAAAAAAAGAGTAAGATATGCATGAAGGGGGACGTAGACATGGATGGAAAAACAGAACACAAAGATCCGAGAAAAAGCCAGGAAGGAGGAGAATGTAAGGATTTGGACGCTTGTTGAGGATGCAGACCATGGAGGAGCTGGCGAGAAAAGGTTTGAATAAAAGACACAAACTACTTCATTACTGAAGAAAACAAAGTTCGACTGGAACAGGCAAAGAAGGCGAACAGCATATAGTTTGACTAACGTCTCCCAAAATCTGAGAATGGAGTTGGAAAGCGTGATGAAAATGAATGATTGCCCACAGTAAAGTTCCATGCCAATGGAAAATCGGTAGTGGAGAAAGCTTTTGGCAATGGTGTAAAATGAATAGAGTACCCATAAACCTATATATATGCCAGAACTGGATGGACACTGTGCGTTAGCTACTTCTACAGGGGGCTTGATCAACAAACGGTCAGGCAGAATTGGTGACTCTCCGATCATAGGGGCAGGTACATATGCCAATGGGATATGCGCTGTTTCAGCCACAGACGAAGGCGAAGCCATATATAGAGATTGAATGTCAACTTTATAAGCAGCCTGAAGGTTAGCAAAGTGTTTAAATAGATATATATTGTTTTCCTATTCTTCATTGGTCTCGGTAAGGGAGAATAGAGAGATTTGCATATTGAGCTGAGTTCGTAATGGACTAAGGATAATAGCATTACAGAATTTATTTCTGTAGAAGTCTATTTATAAACCTGGAAGAGAAATCTTGAAGTATTAGGCTATGCAAAATAGCATGTGAAAAGTTTAGCAGGGATCTGTTGTGTATGGCACTGCCTTTTTCTTTAAATCTATTTAATTCTGTGAAGATCTTTAGAAATCCGAACATATTGTTAAATACTACTCATCGCAGCACAAATTGTTGAGAAACACCAGACATACAAGCAAAAGCAGAATCGGGATTCATCTCCAGGGATACTGTCTGGTAAGCATTGGTAATTTGCAATGAAATGCTTTCTTTTGCAGCCTTGGCAGAATTATCTTGGTTATCGTATTCTTCCAAGCTCATAAGACTTAAAAAAATTTGTTTCATGCCTTGCCGAAGTAGACTGCATATGTTGATTGCAGTCTCCATTTTATCACCAGTCAGTACCCAGATTTTCAGACCTGTTTGTGCAAGTTTGTCTATACACTCAGGAACCCCTTTCTGTAGCTTATCCTCAACAGCAGTAGCACCCACAAGAATCAGATCCTTTTCAATCAAGTCAGATGCGTTCTCCAGTAGGGACACTCTGTCTACACCAATAGTAGTCTTTGCCTCAGAAACGTTGCATTCCATTCTGAATATTCTGTTTCTGTTATGCTCTTGTATGCAAGTGCTAAGATGCACAATCCTGCCTCTCCGTAGTTAGCCAGATGTGCATGTGTTGCCTCTTGATAGTCTTTCCCATTTTTCCCAAGCCTATCAAAGATGACACCATCTGCTCCTAAACCACAGAAAGTGTGGTCGATTACTAAGCCCGTAGATTACCATATCTAAAGGAGCAGCGAGGTTGTTTACATTCTATGTAGATGATAACACAGTCCAGATTTCAACTTGTATTTGAAAATAAACCAGATGTATAAACGTGTATCTTGACTGAAATAAATAGCTGAGAAAACTTCATCAAAAGGAAAAGAACAAAGTCTAATGACGAAGTGACATGTTGATAAGGTAACCTGAGGTGTAAGCAAGGTGAGGGTTACATCATGCTGTAAGGTTTTTCCAACAGAAGCAGACATCCAAAAAGTATGATTATGCTTCTACAAATCCAAAATGTATAAAAATTATCCCAAGTTAATTGGAAGGTAGAAATGTTAGTGTAGTCGAATGCAAGGTAGAAATGTTAGTGTAGCAATCCAGCAAGGAATCACAACGAGTGTCCCAAAAAGAACACCTCTCAACTTTTTGGATTGGAATTACTATTCTCTGAGATGAGCTTTCCATAGTAACAATATCAATGTAGCACTTTGGAGACGCTTAATTGTATGTTTTTTAGAGAATGTATCTCTAAAATTTGATGCAACTTAACCCAAAGGAAAAAAAACAGAAATTTTGACATGGAGTTTGTTTCCAACAGGTCTCCTCCATGTAAATCTGGTGTCCAATTTGAGGATGAAAATTTTATTATTGTTGCGTTTAATTGCCTTATATAGTTGTAGTCAATTTTCAGTGTTTATTTTTGCAATGCTTGCACATGTATGGTCACTACAGGAATTAGTTTGAACATAGTTTTGCATGTCGATATCTGATTTTTGAGAGTCCAAATATGCATGTATATATATATATTAATGTGGGATTGGCGGGTACACAATCAGGGATCTCTGGTGGGATTTGAATCTGGGTTTGCTCTATTACAAATAGATCTGTTTCACCGTTATACCACAAGCCAGAGGACAAATATGCATGTAAAGATATATAAATAATTGATTTGAGGAACGGTGCTAGCTGGTAGAATTTTCAGACTGCGAATTAAAAATAATGGGAGAAAGAAAGGTACTGAACAAATAATAACCTCCATATTTTGATCCTTCCAGAATGCCTAAAAGAAATCCAGTGAAAAAATAGCAGACCAAAGTGGGGATAAAGCTCCGCTGCAAGTGTGTCCCAAGTTCAATTCTTGTGGGAATAATATTTATACATGTACCAATTTTAATTCTTGCAAAGAGGATGTTACTAGTGAGACATATTGGACGTATCCAGGAATTCAGCTTCTCCTTAAATGTTCAGAAGAGTTGGCTATATAGTATAAATGCATCCCGCGAACTCTGATTATGCAGTTGACTCAGGAACAACACCTACACGTGACGGAATGGAGTCACAAGGAAATCGTCATCCTTTATAAGACGAAATATATGAAGGCATAGCATCCAACTATCAACACGGAACAACACTGAAGGCTCTGCCACAACTGACAGAACAAAGAAAACAAACAAAAAAATCCATCAACTTTTAAGGAAAAGGAGTCAAAAAAATTAGTGTGGAAAGCTTGGATAACTCAGCTGCTATCTTGACAGGTTGCAAGCAGTATAAATGATAGTGGTAAAGAAGAGAGTGCTGGTGATGGCACCTGGAAAGCTCAAGTGAAACTCTGCAAAACGTGAAGAGTCTATTTTAACTTCAAGTTAAGGGACAGTACAGAAAATACAGGCTTAACCTTAGTTTGTGCAGCATATGATAATGAGTCGCCACTAAAGTGAATGAAACAAATCAAATGTTTATTGGCACAAAGGTATCTGCCTTTGTCTATACTGGATCATGTTGTATATCTATATAATTAAAAGAATAGCTCATTTTTATGGAATTGGTAGACCAGCCACATCAATAGGAAAATAAGTTACAGAAAAAATCTCTGAAGTTCATTATATTTATTTCTTCCTAATGATAATTTATAATTATTTAATGACCATATTTGCATTGATGGCCTAAAAACAATACTTTTAACTCTTTGTTTTGCTTCATGCAGGTCATTTTTTTCTTGCCTTACATATCAGTGTTCTGCTGCTCATATTAAACAATGGTTCTTGGAGTTCTCCTTTGAGTTGTTATCTTGAGAGTTGACTGCTACAGAAACTCTTTCCATCATTTATTTTGGGAGCTCTTACTTTTGTCGGTATTGCATTTGTGTTTGTGGTAACTGCTCAGCTGAAGCCTTAATTGGATTGTTATTCCTTATCATAATCTTCATTTTACCCCTCTGCTTGTCCATTTTTCTCAAATCCATTTTTATTAAATTAGTTTGTTTAATAATCAAGCTTGTTATATTGTTAGTAGCTTGTTAGCTTTGTCAGTCATATAGATTTGCTATTTAGCTAAGATCAGTATATCGTTATGTTAACTATACTTGCTCTCCTTGTTTGTAGTGGTTCTACCAGCTATTTATATGGCTCCTATTATGTAATAAACAAATGCTTGAGGCGCTCAATTATTTCTATATGGTGTTCGCAGCCCGGGAGAATACACTGAGGGAGGAGATGTTGTCAAGGAGGAAGTATCCAGTGAAGATCTTGTAAGAAGCACCTATTGAAGCTGAGGCAAGGCATTATGTTAAGTTGGTGTTGCATTTTGGCACTTTGTTGACCTATAAGAAAGGCGTGGAAAGCTAGAGACAATAGTGGCAGCCTGGAGAGGAGTTTTCAGGAGTTCTAAGGCATTTTCACCATGGTAAGGTGTTCCAGCACTTTGGTAAGGCATTCTAACAACTTGGTAAGACGTTTTGGCTATTCTATGGCCTTTTCTAGGGAGTTTTTGGTGCATTACAGAGGCGTTTTACTGTTCTGAAGCAAGTGTGTTGTTCTAGAGCGCAGCCCTGAGGTAGATGCGTTCTGTTTGCTATTCTATTTGTGATGCAAGTGGAGGAAGGACGACATTGAAGCACATACAGGGGTTTTATGATTGATTGATTAAAATTTCATTCATTTTAAGCAAAGTTTCAAGCGCGTTATAATATTTTTGGGAAAAGAATTATTTTTTAAAGTTTGTTCATTTTAAACTTCATTAAATCTCAAATATTAACCTTAAAATTTCCTTGGGAGATCGGCTAATTCTGATTTCGGAAAACCGTCAGAAGAAACCCAAAACTTGCCATGTTGTCTGGGTAAGTCAACCACCTCATAAACAATAAAGAATTTGTTGTTGAAAATTGGCAACATTGTTTAGTTTTAATGTAGGATCAGTGTAAAAAAATAGATTTAGTAAAAAAAAATCTAGTTTTTTCCGATTTAATTGTTTTAATGAAAAATTAAATCAGAATTGTTAGTTTACAACACTAATTATTGTTAAATTCTCAAAAAATAATAGAAAAAAATTGTAGTTCATGGAATCACAAGATATTTACAATATGTGAATATCGAAATTTTGATTAAATAGTATTTATCAGGGAGACTAGACCGGATAATGAACCGAATGAGTGTGATAAATGTTACTGAAAAGTGTTGATATTATTAAAACTTTCAATAACTAACAATTTAATATCAAAATTCAGAAATGTCATTATTGCTTTTGATTGATGGAAACATCTTAAACTAAATCCCATAGTTCTAAAGTTGGAAGCGTATTATATTTTAAAAAATTGTTATTTTAGACTAAGATGTAGAAAGGTGGTTTTATCTTTGAATTCTTATTGCAACGAAATGACATTTGTGATCAAATAAAAATAGTTGATAAACTTATAAATGAGCAAGATATGATTGTTCTCGAAATGCATAACTTGTCGCCATCATTTGACCCATTTGTTAAGTCACTTCACATGATCACAGAGACACCGACACTTGATTTTGAAAAGTTGTCAACACTTCTCATACAGAAAGAAATGAGGCAAAAACATTTAGTTACTTCAACATCAGTTTCTATAAAAAGTGCAGTCATAGCACGGTCAAAGGGCAAGAGAAAATAGTGGAATACAAGTAATTTTGCAAAAGACACCTCCAAAATCAATGTAAGTACTTCTAAGATGTCTAAATAAAAATAGTACTAGTCTAAGGAACCTAGTCATTTCAAGAAAGATTGGCATAAGCGACAAGAAAATATGACTAATGCACAAAATAAGCCTAGGTATGTTCATATGCAAAAGAAGTTGAAAAGGAAGCACCTAATGAATGTGCCTTTGTCGCATCGCATAACCAATCCATTGAGTCACACATTTGGTACTTTGACTTGGGTGCATCTCGACACTACGTGTGTCACAAAGTGTAATGTCTCTTTCTTTTTTAAAATAAAATAATATTATTATTAAAATAAAAAGTATTTTTAAATACTTTAAATAAAAATAATAATGTCTTAGTGGCCAAAAATGAATATATCGGCAACTCCTTATTTTTGACTTAAGAAGGGGACTTTTAAGGATCATGGGCAAGATTAGCCCTTAAGTGAATTTATAAGGAAGTTGTTTTATTAGTATTTGACTCCCCCTCCAAGTGGAATGCACCTCTTTGGGGAAAGGATATAAAAGGGAAAGAGGTGCTTATTTCGGAGACTCGTTATGTTTGTTGAATTCAATTTTGAGTTTGAACACGAAATGCTTGACTTATCTCCACTGAAAACGAAAACCTTCACTAAAAACCTGAAAGTTAAGGATGGAAACCCTTAACTTCATTTGGGTAGCTTCATTTCAGAGGTTGCAACAAGTGGAATTGATCAATTTGAAATTCTTAAGGCATCATCTTGTGGAGCACAACAATCGATCAAGTTCTAAGAGTGAAGTGTGGTTGTTGGAAAACCTCTTAGAGGGTGGCAAAACACTTTGAAGCATTGTTTGAAGTTGGCAAACCATTTGGATGCCTTTCCAAGAGTGGCGACCCACCTTGGGAGAAAAATATACATGTTATTGGGACAAATTATTGATATTTTGATATTTTTGTTATCAAATAGTAAATTGGTATTTATTCATGAATTTTCAGACCTATATGTGCATGCAAAAAATAGATTTGAAGAGATTTTGTGGGATATAATTATTCTACAATTTTTTACAATCATTTAATGATAAAATATTGCCATTTGTGCCCTAGTTTCATATTTTTGGGTAGAATTTAACAAAAAAACATAAATTACTATCGTTATATTAGAGTTTGTGGTTAATTTTCAGATTTGTGTAATGTGTCCTAAAGAGGATATTATAGTGGTATCAGAGCCACAATTTTGGTAGCTTGTGAAGGAATTTTTAAAAAAAATGCATATCTATATGATCTATATGATAGTCATACCCTATCGAATAGGGTAGATTCCATTATGTACAGCTCCGGATCAATCGTCATACCTTTTACAACTAGGATTTCAGTCAATTTTTTTTGTCTTTTCAAGTTTGAGTTGGCTTCATGCCAAACAGTGACAAATAGATGAAAAGAACACTTGAAGCAATGGAAGAGATGTTGCAATCTATTCCAGAATCTCATAAGGAACTAAGAGAAATGGGTCCAAGGCATGGTTAAAGTTCATGGGGTTAAGCCCTAGACCTCCAGAATCTCTCTTAGAATAAGAAAAAGGACCAACAAAAGTGATGAATACTTCATCACCACAAAAGATCAAGCTGCCCATAAAAGAATCCACTATCCAAATTGAAAATGAAGAGCCTTCCAAAGGGAAAGGAATGGATTTAAATGTACAAAATATTAGGAGAAATAATTTTCCCATGATGATGAGGAAAGAGGGAGAAATCATGGAGCATGAACCAAAGAAAGAAGAAAAATTCAATTTGCAAGATGGTGGAGAGAATTTGGTGGTTCAAGCCAATTTTTTAGATGATGATATTGATTTTCAGCTTGTTGGAATGTTCGCAATTAATGGTAAATAAATTGATTATCTTCATAGCAAGGGTTTATTGTACCACCCTCATACTATGTCCTTACAATGCTTTGATCATTTTGAGAATCATTCTAACGATGATAAGATAAAGGGTACCAAATGGAAAGAAAATCTTTTCCAAGAAACCCCGATCCATCTTCTGAGCATTTCAAAGATTGAATCATTGCCATATGAGATTAGTTTTCAAGACAGCCAAAGGTATGAAAATGTTATGGATTTGTTGCTTCCTACTATGTCTTTTCAGATGTATTGTCATCATGGGCAACATGTTGAAAAGAATGATCATATATCAATATTGATGTTTCATAGTATATCATGGCAAAATTGTGGTTATCATGGATAGCGTAGTGAAAATGATGATAGAGTGAAGAACACTTCGAGTGGCAAAGGATACATAGATCCTTTCATACAAGTTTCTAATTGCTTGTACATGAAAGTTTGGGATCCGGGTGATGTTTGCAGATACAAGAAAGGTAACGTTTTTGAAAAGTTCAATGTTGTTATTGTTAATAAAAAATGTATCTCATGCATTTGGATTGAAACGAAGTTGATGATATACCTTCAGTTGGTTGATATTGTTGAAGCATTTTCGGTCACTATATGGTTGATTTCAACCCCTATATCTCTGTCATTTTTGAATTTTGTGAAGAAATTAAAATATCGCAGTTGTCCTATTCTTTTTGATGCTATGTGCAATTGAACCGTCCCCTTAACATTTTGTATGACAATCACAAGAGTAATTTCAATCACAAGGTGGAATGATGGTCCACCTAACATCAATGAGGGATTGTTTACAGCGATTATGGAAGAGTTTTCAGCCACCACAATACTAATTATGAGTGAGAAAATGCATCGGTACAACTACAACCATGTATGGGACAACAAGAATGGACCTTTGGAAGTTCATCACATGAATGAAAACTGTGAAGAAGATGCAAGCATGAGAGTAGAGCTGAACAACATGCCTACAAGGCATGGTGAAACGGTTGGAGTGGTGTGGAGAGCTCTTGATTTCATTGACATATTTGTTCTATGTGTAGGTTTAGGAACAATGCATATGATTGTTGATAAAGAAACTATTATGAGTCAAAAAGTGCATAGTTTGCATATGTCCAAGGAAAGAACAATGACCGTCACATGTGACAAGCATGAGTGGACGCAGTTGAGTTTGTTTTCAATCCACAGTAACAATATGGGATCCATTGAAGTTCAAGGTTATGTTCATGAAGTGTTTGTTTGGGGTTGCAAGTTCCCAAAATCAAAGTGGGATCCAGGGTTTTTTAAAATGGATTTGCATTTGTTTGAGGGCAAGCAAATTTGGGAAGGATGGACTGTAATGTCTTTTTTTCTAAAAAATAAAATAACATTATTATTATAATAAAAATTATTTTTAAATACTTTAAATAAAATTAATAATATGTCTTAGTGGCCAAAAGTGAATATGTCGGTAACTACTTCCTATTTTTGACTTAAGAAGGGGAATTTTAAGGGTCATGGGCAAGATTAGCCCTTGAGTGAATTTATAAGGAAGTTGTTTTTTGATTATTTGAATTTTCCCTCTAAGTAGAATGCACCCATTGAGACTCATATTATGTTTGTTGAATTCAATTTTGAGTTTGAGCACGGAACGCTTGGCTTATCTCCATTGAAGATGAAAATTTTCACTAGAAACCTAAAGTTAGGGACAAAAACCGTTAACCTCATTTGGACAGTTTCATTTCAGAGGTTGCAATGGACAGAATTGATTGGTTTGGGATTCTTAAGGTATCATCTTGTAGAGCGCAACAATTGAACGGGTTCTAAGATTGAAGTGTGGTTGTTGAAGACCTTCTTGGAGGGTGGCAAATCACTTTGAAGGGTTGTTTGAAGTCAGTGAACCATTTGGATGCTTTTCCAAGGGTGTCGACCCACATTAGGAGAAAAAATTGCATGTTATTGAGACAAATTATTAATGTTTTGATATTTTTGTCATCAAACAATAAGCTAATATTTATTCGTGAATTTTTAGACCTATATGTGCATGCAAAAATTAGATTTGAAGAGATGTTGTGGACTATAATTATTCTATAATTTTTGACAATTATTTAATGGTAAAATATTACAATTTGTGCCCTAATTTTATATTTCCAAAATTATGAATTTTTAGGTTAGGATTTAACAAAAAATATCTGAAATTGTTATTATTGTATTAGAGTTTGTGATTAATTTCCGGATTTGCATAATATGCCCTAAAGGAGATATTACGCAAAGATTGGTATGTGCATTTCCTTGAGGATGATATAGTAAAGAATTTGTTTCCTTGGGTGATGGGTGGACTCATTTTGTTAGAGGTAGTGGGATGTTCAGATCACTTTAAACAATGTTTTCAAATATACATTTTTTGATGTTAAAAATGTACCTGATATGAACAAGAAACTATTGTTTGTAAGTGAGATAACAAAAAACAAAAGTCTTCATGTAAATTTTGAAAGAAAAGAATGTACATTAATTACACTCAATGATAAGGTAATTGTTATGGGCATTAGAGAAAGAGATTTATACAAACTTACAGATTCTAAAACAACCAAAGAACATGCATTACTATCAATTGAGTATATTGAGTACTCTTTGGCATGAAAGATATGTTCGTCTTAGTTGCCTATATTTGGATTTGTTAGTGAAGACTAAAATGGTGAATAGACTTTCATCCATTCAAGAAAATCAGAGTGTTTGCAAAGGGTGTCAGTTGAGTAAACAAAGTAAACATCCATCTCATACTAGTAAAGCATAGAGGGTTGTATTGGGATTGGTTCATGCAGATTTACATGGGCCAATGAAAACTTGTACAGTGTTTGGGAAACTTTATTTCTTGTTGATTGTTGATGATTTTTCTAGAAAAATGTGGGTATATTTTCTAAATAAGAAATCATAATGTTTTTCTAACTTTGTTGCATGAAAAGCATTGGTTGAAAAGCAATTAGGTAAACAAGTCAAAGCACTCAAATCTGAGAATGGAGGTAAGTTCATCTCAAAACAATGCAAAACATACTACACATAGGGAAGTATACACAAACAATATATAACTCCTTACACTTCACAACAAAATGGAGTAGTGTTAAGGAAAACAAGACTATCATGGAGATGACACATTGTATAGTGCAAAGCTTATATATACCCTTTTGGTACTGGACCAAAGTTGTCAATACTACAGTGTACATCCTAAATAGAAGTCCATGTAAAGTTGTGCAAACCATCACTTATTAAGAAGCATGATCAGGGAGAACCCCTAATGTAAGTGATTTCATTTTTTTTGTTATATTGCTTTTGCACTAATTCCTAAAAAAAAATGAGTGATTTAGATGCAAAAAGTAAAAAGTACATGTTTGTTGGCTACAGTAGATAGTTCAAAACATTTAGATTACTAGATATCTCTACCAATAAAGTTGTTGTAAATAGAGATATCACAATAGATGAGAAAAAATCATATTTCTCAAGTAATGGTAAACCATTGATATTAGTAATCTATGGATATCTTTTGATTCTAATGAATCAAGTTCAAGTCCTGAAGTGGAACAAGACACAAAAAGGCCTACATCAAAGAAGTCAAGCTCCATGGAAGGGTCTAGTGAAGCAAACAATAATTCCTAGTCAGATCAGACTAGTCAGCACAAAAGATCAAAGTGGGATTATGCCACACTAAAAGATGTAAAGGAGGATGAGCTTCCACTCACAATGGAAAAAAGATCCACCAAATCTAGAAAATAGGTAGTGCAAATTAATGATCACGTAAATTTTGCTATCAATTAAGTTGTTTCACAAATATTTGAGCCAAATACTTATGCAGATGCTACAGGAAAACTTGAATGGGAACGTACCATGAAGGTGGAGTATAATGCATTAATGAAAAATGAAACTTAGGTTTTGTCTGATCAACCTCAAGGTAAGAAATCCATTGGTTGTAAGTGAATTTCAAAAGTGGATGGGTAAGTCAGGTGGTTTTTTAGATAAGTACAAAGCTTGTCTTGTTGCTAAGGGATATGCACAAGGAGTAGATTATAAAGAAACATTTGCTCCTACAACAAATATGGTAACATTTAAAATGGTTATTGCTATTGTTGCTTAGTTTGGTTGGCAAGAATATCAAAGATATATCAAGAGTGCTTTCCTAAACAGAGATTTAGACGAAGAAGTATACATGACAGTGACAAAGATTTCATATTTCTGGAAAAAAAAACATCTAGTTTGTAGGTTAGTTAAATCCTTATTTTAGAACTTAAGCAGGGTCTTCGAACTTGGTATTTCAAAATTGATAAATATCTTAGAGAGTAGTCTTTAAGGAAGTGGTTCAGAATCTACTCTTTATGTTAAATGGGTTGGTGATGACATAATGGTTCTAGTTGTCTATGTTGATGATCTTCCCATCACCGGAAGTAGTGTTGTCTTGATTCAATCGGGGAAAGCCAATAATTGTTGTGTTCAAAATGACTAATCTATGTCTACTTCAATATTGTCTAAGTGTAGAATTTTGTCAATGTTACAATTTTGGTTATACTACTTTTGTATCTTAAAAAAACTATGTCGAATATTTGTTAGACAAATTTAGAATGTTTGATTGTAATCCAACAATTACACCTTAGGAAGTTCAGACAAAACTCTCAAAGAACACTAACCACCTGTCAATGGAACAGTGTATTAGCAAATAGTAGGTAGTTTAATGTATCTTACTACTACAAAAATAGAATTGTGTTTTGTAGGGAGTTATCTTTCTCACTTCATGTCCAAACCACATGAAGAACATTGGCAAGCTGCAAAACAAGTTCTTAGATATGTCGAAGGAACTCTTGAATTTGACATTTTATATCAAATATTTGTTGGTTTTAAACTAAGAAGGTATACTGATTCAGATTGGGCAAGATCGATTGATTCAAGGTCTACAAATTACATTTTCACTCTTGATTCAGGAGTATTTTCATGACAAAATAAGCTTTAGAATACAGTTGCTTTGTCCACTATTGAAGTTGAGTACAAAGTAGTTGTTAGTGCAGGGTGTGAATTGATGTGGATTCAAACCATACTGGAAGATCTTCAACTTGATTCATTTGCACCCACACCTATCTTTAGCGACAACAAAAGTGTTCTAAAGTTGGCGAAGAATCCAATTTTTCATGCTAGAACAAAGCACATTGAAGTTCATCACCACTACATAAAGTAGTTGGTAATAACGAAGACATGTCTTTATTATTGTCCTACTTGTAAGCAAAGTTCATCACCACTACATCAAGTAGTTGGTAATAACGAAGACATGTCTTTATTATTGTCCTACTTGTAAGCAACCTACTAATATAATAATTAAACCTTTGAGTAAAGATAAATTTGTAAAATTTAGAAATAAGCTTAGAATTGTTTCAGGTTCGATCATTAAGGGAGGGTATTATATCAGTTTGTTTAATACTCAAACTTGTTAGAACCTTGTTATATTGTTAGTAGCTTGTTAGCTTTGTTAGTCACATAGATTTGCTATTACCTAAGATTAGCGTATGGTTATGTTAGCTATACTTGTTCTCCTTGTTTGTAGTGGTTCTCTGAGCTATTTATATGGCTCATATTATGTAATAAACTAATGCTTGAGGCTCTCAATTATTTATATAATTTCTTTCATTCTTGGAGATAGTTGCAACCTCATAAATCTGCAAATGATGATGACTCCATTGAATGTCCATATCTGTTTTGCGAATTTTGCTTTGAAAACACCTATGATGGGATTCCATAGCGTATATCCTAATGCTTTGTGCTCTTTGCTTCCTTACTGTGGTTTGCCTAGTATTTGGTTCAGATATTCTTCCAATTCTTCAGCTGATGGAAGAGCTCGCTCTCCTACTAAAATTCTGCAATGAGATGGACAGAAGAGTAGTGTCATGCCCTCCCTTAAGGTAAATATATGATGAGCGGGTTCAGAAAACAGGCCAAAAATTTTGAACAAGCTCAGATAAGGTATTTTTATTAAACTGAAATTTGGATATTGTGCATGGATTACTGCCAAAATTGCCAATATCATAGAACATGATACTCGCACAAAGGATGCATTATGACATCTAGTTTATATTAATCAAACATATTACCTGAAAATATGCTTCTTTCCTCTTATTGTATCATATATCATTATGCTAATGTTAGTGATTCATAATGTAATCATGCAAATGACACTGATTCAAATAGACCAGAAATTTGGCTCGCAAATTCATCCACATAATATTGACAGCGACTCTGCATAAGCATTTAACTGTCACTGAAAATTAATTAAAATATGTTGTGTAATCCAGAAAGAACACATTGTAGGACCTGGAATATCAAAGGAAAGAAATTAAAGAGCCTGAATGTATGCTGATTAAATAATGCCCAAGAGAACTATTTTGACTATTCAACGCTCGCCATAGATGGCTATGTGAAAATTCACATAACTTTTCTTCTTCTGTTGGTAAATAATAAATATACACAGTAACAAAGATTACATGAACTCATTCATAATGAGCTAAGACAAAAGCAAGGCCCCAAAAGCATGCTTAAGCAAAGATCAAAACAATGTTTTAGTGACCAACGATCCACGGTAAGCTCCACAATTGGGGGAAAGAATAGATCTTGTAATTTTAATACACATCTCCATCCTTATATTGCCAACCAAAAGTCACAAAGATGGCATCATAAAGACCAAGTGGACCTAACCATTAGGGCAGGTATTTGAGCATTTCTATTTGTCACATACAGTAATCCTGGTTGCAGAGTAAATCCTTTTCCACAATCAATCTTCAAAAAAGCCTCCAGTTGAATTTGTGGAAGCTTGCCAGAATCACAATGCATCTCTTTGCTCCTATGCATGTTAAATGGATCTTGCCTTGATTGGCCTATACTTAAACCCCAACTTAAACCTTCCTCGGGAAATTCCGAAAGGCAAAGAGCCCACTGTAAGGACTTTCCACCTGCTTCCTGCATCCAATGCCCCCTTTCCATTTGTAACCACCCACCAATTCGCATGCCCTCACTGAACTCTGCATCTACTGAAAAAGCAACTGACTCTGTCGATAACCCCTTAGAAATGGGATTGACTGATGAGCCTGGATGTTGAGTAAAAGATGTATTAGATAAACTACCCAAGCTCTTGGAACCTTTCAAGTGAATGTTGGAAAAAGTTAGTGGGCCAATTTCACTCCACTGAAGAATCCTCGAGAATGGAAGGTGAGGACTAGGCCAATATCTTTTTAAACCAGAACATGCAAATTTGATGGCTTCTGAAGGTTGGAACAATACTTGTCCAAGGGTAATCAAACAAAGAGGACTGACTTCCACATCCGAAAAGGGATGCAATGAGCCGCTTGAGTGACCACCCCAACCAGAAAGATACTTTCCTAAGGAAAAGGCAAGGTTTGGTCCCTTGATTGTAGCTCCAAGAGCAGATCCTTGACAATGTTGGAAAAGGTCTGGCCCAGTAGCAAAAAATCCTGTCAGAGCTTGGTCCTGCAATGAAATAGGTATTTATTAATGTCAAGATGTATTGTCACCTTACAACATAATTTGTTTACTGTTCTTAAATAAATTCAATCAACTATGAACATCAAGCATTCGTATAAGAAAATATATCTTCAGAGCCTTGCAATGAGAAGAATGGCATATCACTCATGTATAGGAAATAATATATCAATCATTTCAGTCGTCGATAAAAAGAAAGGTTTGTCTTGGTTAAACACATTATTTGAAGCCCGTGAACATCTCTCAATGCCTACTGAAAGGTGTGGGTTCTATAATCAAATTCGTCCCAACATATATTACTATGACATGCAAGCAGAGTATTGCAAGGAGCATTATTCACGGCACTTCCAGGAACACAAGTTAGAAAAAAAAGTAAAGAGGCGGACTCACTGAATTAACATTATTTTTAAAAAATTGAGATTAATATTAATTGAGGGAGAAAACGAATATCTGAAGTATAATGTAACCTTTAGATATGTCAAGTGAAGTGACGAAGCAATTAAAAGTTACTACTAGAACTACCCAATTCACCAAATAATGTTTTCATGCAAATTGCATTGGACACAAAAAAATATTAAGCTGAGTATCCCACAACCTATATGCCCATTTTATGGTCCACCACTCAACTCTAAAGGTTCAGTCTAACTAAATCACTTGCTGGAGATGAGGCGGAAAAGATTTCCTTCAATGTTAGTCAAAAAGACAAGTAAATTTTCAAAATAAATTTTGATTGAAGCTTCATTCAAATTAATGGTTGACAAAAGAGGGGCCATGAAGTAAAAATTCAGAATATCTGTTACAAACATATTAGGCAGGAAAAATACAAGAACAGAATGCCATTATCAGATAAATACACAATGTGAAAGGGAACATTCCTTCACAAAGCGTAAAAAATCTTATATATAACTATGGGTCAATTGCAATAATCATCTAGAAAAATGTTTCGTGACTCAGTCCAATGATTTAGTGAGGATGACAAAGAAGTCTCACCCTCAGAAATATGATAAAAGTGGTTTTACATCAACAATGCACTACACCTAACCATAAACAAAGTTGCAATTCAGATCTAAACAGATTACAGTAATATAGCAATAAAAATAAACTTAATTGCATACAGGAATATTCTAGAATAATTGAAATGTGCAATGCTAGAGTTCTAAGAAGAACACTGAATTGCTGCCCGAGGCTGAAATCAGTTGGAAACAGATCCAAGATCCAAGGCAAACAAAACCCAAAAAATGTTTTGCAAACTGCAAACTTCAATTTTTTTCCCAGGTGTGGACTGCTACTCTCTTGGTCACTACCAAAACCATTCTTTAGAGTTAAAGTATGCTCTTGGTCATTGTAGAATTCTTCGAAACAAATTTGATGAATGACCTTGTTCTTCTACTCTGGAGTTCCAAAAACCTCACTTTTTCAGAATTCGTAGCGATCTCCCAGAAATTGATCACCTTTCTTGAAACCCTACTTAGTTCACAAAACCTTGCAAACCTTAAAAAAAAGGTAATCATTGTAGAGCATGTCTCAATCAAACCCTTGTTCTTAGACAAGTTGGAACCCGACACTCAATGCAGGTTAAGCAAGCAATCATGGTGATGCAAGTTCTAATCTTTACATGAATTTTCACTATATGAACAATTAGTAATGATGCAATATGAAGACACTCAATTAATTTACTTCCACCCTCATCAACCACACTCTTCACCCATGAAAACTTTCCTATGTCTTTGAGCAAAGAATCAATGCAATGGGCTTCACAAGGGGTCCAAAAAAATGTAGGGTGCCTCTCCTCAAGAAGTCTAACTACTTCTACACATGCAGCCGCGTTCTCCATCACAACATGAACAACATTCTGCACACCTACTTGCATCACCACCTCATCCAACATGTCACAAAGCGTTTGTTGTTTTTACTTGATGGGAGGCATCAATTGACTTCAAGAAAACCAATTGCCCACTTGAAGCCACTAAAAAGTTAATCACTATACGGTTTTTCCCATCCGTCCACCCATCAAATAAAATGGTGCACCCATTTTTCTGTAATATTTTTTTTTTGGTCTTCTACAAGGGCTTGTGTATGTCTCACAGAATCCTCCAACAACGGGCCACTCAAGTCGTGAGGAGTAGGAGCTTTGAAACCCTTCCCAACAACGGTCAATGCAGTGACCAAATTCTCCCAATATGGACTCTTTGCCACATTGAAAGGAATGTTGTAGTACCAAAAATTTGTTGCAGCTATCCTCACGTCATTTTGTAATTCTTTGTTCCAAGCAGTACCTTCCAATGAAGGTTGTGACCAAGGCTACTTCTAGGAACAAAAAAAGTAGTTGAATTATCACTAATGGATGATCCTCGCCCTTGACCGTGACATGGTGGAGTTGGGGCAATAGAATGGCCCTCAATGTCACTATCATCTCTCGTTGTCCTCCTCATTATGAGTGCAAGTGCATTGGTTTTTCTCTTTTCCATTAGTGATAATTCACTACAATGCAAGCAGCCAACTCCCTTTGAGCCTCAAGTGGTACTTGATTGCACACTGCCACATCACTCTGTGTCAACCGTGCAATTTGGTTTTTTAGACGAGAAACACATCCACTCATCTTCATCCCGCAATAGTTGCATATTACATAGTTGCCCTCCACTCGTTCACAATAGTTTCAACCAAGGTCGTTAGACTTAGGCTTGTTGCGAATAGGACCCGTGGCACCAGATGTTGATCTCGAAGCCATTTTAAAACTAGAAGCCGATGTCATTCTTAAACAACAAACTTAAACCCTATAAAATAAAATAAAATGTTTTAGAACCTAACCCTAGTTGTTAATCAAAGAAAGCAGAAGATGAAGTAGATGTCATGATTCATGCTAGAAAGGTATAGTCTTATTGAGGAGCCCTTCATACTTCAAAGATAATGAAAATAAAATGTATCCATGTAGGTTGTAGGTTGTGTGACTATGTTTTCCTTGAGGCTTGAAAACAAAGTATGTATTAAAAAGCGGTAAGCAATTGTAGGTTGTGTGACTGTGTATACCCTTGGGCCTTCTTGATCACTGTATTAGTATGTATTTCTTGAGGCAACCTTAGATAATGAAAACCTTGCAGCAACAAACTCGCAAATGGATGGATGCAACACCTACTACTATGATACCATTATGTACTTATTTTGCTAGGCTTGTGTTTAAGTTTGTTTTGAAAGCTTTTTAAGGCAATTTATACATGTTTTTTGACGGTTTCAAGTCGTACATGCATCAAAATCCAAATCTGAAAGCATAGAGGCATAAAAATCTGAGTTTTATGTCCTCTTCAATTCATTAGAATTGCCCAAGATCAGACCATATAGCCCTTCTATTGAAAAACCTGCTCACTGGTTTGATAGCGCATACCTACCACTTGTACGGTTTTCTCTCACCATAGGCAGGAAGGATCTAATTTTTCAGATCTGAAACTTGGTACAATTAGCTACCAGTCCCAGCTTTCCTCCCATACCAATTATAAGCATTTTGGATCAAGTCGTACATCGCTTTTATCAACTTGAAAATTATAGTAGTTTGTCTTCATCATCTAGATAGCCGTACGGTTTTTTGTTGGTTTGACGCCATATGATCTGCAAATTGAGATCTGATTCTTGGAGAGGATAGTATTTTCAATCTACTTTCAGCATATAACAGGGCGTACCATTGTGCATTAGGCTGTACCATTTTTTGGGATGTCATAACAGGGCCCAATCAACCAATTTTTCCAGATCTTGCAAAGAGTCTTTCTGACGTTGGCTTTTACCCATTTTTGACAACCTATGCCTGGTTTCTACCAAAGAAATTACTGAAAATATTTTTTTTGAAACTTTTGACCAGATTCATGAAGTGGTAAAATATTTTTTTGGTCTTTAGTGCATTTAATTTTTGTGCAATGTTTACTTATTTGACCCATTTTGAAGATGGAAAATTTGCAAAAGCTATAACTTTTAAACTATGACTCAAAATCGGGTTTTGTTTTTTTCAAAAGTGCATGTTTTTTTATTTTCCATCCATTTGGGTCATTTATCTTGTAAAATGCACTCAATTATAAAGAGCCGAATTTTAGGGGGGCTTACACATTTTTGGGGGTTTATTTTTTTTGTCATTCTTTGAATTGGGCATTGTTCTTTTGGGGAGTATCATTCTTTCTTCTTCCCGACTTCTTCCTTGTATTTCGACAATGGAGCCCCTCAACACCTCAAATTATACTATTTGAAAAATAAAAATGAAGATACACCTTCAGCTGAAAGGTTTTTGGATAATGGTACTTGACAACCTTCCGAATTTCATAGATGAGGAAGATATTGCCTGGATTGCATCTATGCAATATGAGGTTCTTAGCTTGATTCGCCTCAATGTTTTAGACAACTTGCACATTCATATTATGGATGCCACCATCAAAGGAAGCTTGGGATGCTATTTCAGCTTTTTTTTAGGAGGATATTGAGCATTTTGGGTTTTTTAAACCCTCTTTTACTCCACCTCCTGCTGCACTTCCTTCTCCTATTAGTGAGGATTTATCTTTTAACGGTGACATGGATGATGCTTCTCCATCTCTTTCGCCTCCTTTCAGTGGCGTTTTCTCTTTTGATGGCGTACTCTCTCCTATAATTTCTTGTGATGACACATTCCTGACAGACATTTCTCTTTTTTTCTCGAGCCACCTCTATGGAATGAGTTTCCACCAGACTTGGGACGTCTATTTGCAAAACCTACATTTGTTCCTATTCAGTATGTTGAGCCACCACATATTATCACTTTGGAGGACTCTATTGGTTCTAATGAGAGTACACTTGTTGAGCATTAAGCTCCACTTCCTATGAACATTCTTTCAATAAATGTTCCATATCTTTCTTCTGATCGGTTTATTTAAGTGACATTACACTCAGTTCTTGTGCATGATCTTGCTAGACATACGCCACACTTCAGATTTGAACATGATTCAAAGATCTTTGTACTACTGTCTCCATCTTCCATTGTGGAATGGGCAGACTTCCAATACATCATTCGTGTTCTTCATTTGGCAAAAGGAAGAAACATTGTTCAATGCAAATGGTACTTCTACAGTCTTCTAGCCAAGAATCTCGACATTGACACTGGTCATCTTGTGAGCCCGACTTGGAGTATCGACAACTTCAGTATGAATGGCAGTTGTCCTTGGGGGATTCCATATGAAGTCTTTCCTTCTTTTACATCAGTTTAGAGGGGAGGGTGGGGGGAGGCATTTTGTTTCCTTCGGTTTTTCTCTCTTTCTCCACTTCATGGATATATTGTACATGAGTCCCTGATCAGAGTTGTTGTTGAGACTCATACTGTAGATATGCCACTTTGTTTTTGGCTATTTTAGCCCCTAGCTTCACTTGAGGGCGATTGTTAAAGTAGGTTACTCATGTTTACTAGGTGTTTTTGTCTTTTTTCTATTGTAGATTTATCCCACATTGGTTAGGCTGCTTTACTCCTTGTTTGTACTTGCTTATATATGCAAGGTTTTTCATCTGTAACAAAATAGAAGAAATTTGAATTTATATATGGTATTTGCTACTTTGTTTTGCATATCAGATTGCAACCCTTTGTTTTACAAATCTCTCCTTTTGTGATGTTCTTTGTTGTCAACAGCTAAGATTTTGCAACTTGGAACAATCTAGCCATTGTATGCTTGTGTACTTGAACCACTGTCAATCACTCTAAACATACATTCAAAAATCATCAGAAAACCCTAGGTCCATTCAATGTGCACTATATTCGCGAATCGCAAAGAAAAAACATAGAGAAAAAGCGGAGAAATAAGCATAAATTAGATTTTTTTTCATTAAGTACTTTTATACTCTACTTGGCCGAGTCATGGCAGTTTAGTCGGCAATTTTGTTAGAGTAATCATAGTTATTATTCGTCAAAAATCATCAATAAATCGCCAAAACTCTACTTTTTATTTTTGAGGACATCAATTGTTTGATAGTCAACTCAGTTAATCGGTGAATTTTGAATCTGTGATCACAAGTACACTGGGGTTTGAAGCAAGCACAAAGCAATTAGCGCTAAAGAAATCTAACAACAACACCCTAAGCAAAATCAATGCTAGCAACATGCAAGATATAACCCAAATAGGAGGGCACAACACAATAGCGGTGTATGAAGATACCATAAGTTTTTTTTGTTGACCATTGCTTTGCGGTGATCTTAAGCTAAGAGCCAAGGTCTAAGGGGTATCCATTCCACCGAAGTGGCTCAAGGCATGATCTCAGCCTCATCCCTTTTATCGTGTCAAGTTTTTGCTAAAATATACGTAAGCACAACAAACTAGGATTTACAACAACACACTACGACTAATGATTAAACCAAAAAAACAAGCCCTAAAAAATCAAATTATGACAATGACAGCACAATCTAATCCTAGAAGACAATAAAGCATGCAAGCCAATGCAGTTTCACCAAAATGTATTATGGTAAAATAGTTTTACATCAACAATGCCCTACACTTAACCATAAACAATGTTACAATTCAGGTCTAAACATATTGTTGGAGATAATCTTAGTTGTTACAACATAGTTAATAATATTAATATAGATTAGTGCTATTAGGTGTGTGTGTTTGTACGTGAGTTGTGGTAACAACTCACCTTTAGAATAGGGGTTAGGATTAGGATAATTAAGTTGGAGACATAAGATTGTACTCCTTGTTTGTAGGAGGAAGGTCTTGTATAAGAAACTCTCCAAAATATGAACAGAGGAATCTTATTTTTAACTTCATTTTATATTAGAGCAGAGATCCATAATCTAGGAATGCAATATGATGCATTGAGTTTTGAAGGGGCATAGCCAAATTCATGGCTGCCCCTGGTGATGTGAGAGATTAGTTTTGTGAAGGCACTTTTTGCAAAAATTAATATATCTTTGTAGTTGTTTATATAGCTTAACATATATTAAGGTTTGTTTTTTATGGTTATTAAGATAGTTTGACAAACCCATGCACATTCAGAGGAGAAGATTTGTCCTCTGTACAATCTTGATTGGTCTGCATGTTTTGAATGCTTTTGAAGACTCCTCATCCATATTGTGCCTAATATCTTTATGCAATCTTCACATTTTGCCAAGTTTATCTGTCAACTTCATCACTATCGATTTGTTGGCAAAATTTGTGTCCACCATGTGTCTTTGGTATTAACTCATGCACAACTACTCTCTAACTGAATTTCTCGAGCTAGTGTCATGCATTCATCAAACCGACTATTAGATCCTATCTTTCATGCTAATTTGCAGACCCCTATACATCCGTAGATCCCTGAAATTTTTCCAATGCCCATGTTGTCAATTGTCAACACCATCATCAATTATGTTGCCATAGCTCCAACAACCTTCGTACAATCTTTAACCTTCTTGGCAGATCCATCAGTACTCGAGCATGCATGATGCATCATTGATTTAAGTCAATTACCTGCATGAATGTGGCAGGATTAATTTTAAATTCCAAGCCTACGTGAGATCCTCAACATATGTCTTCTATCAGGATCCGATCTTCTGTCTGCAGTCCTTATCTATGTTTTACAAAGGTTGTCGAAACATGTCGATGCAGGCACGACTGTCAGTGAAATCTGCAAAAGAGAAGCAAAGCCAAGGGCACATGAGCGTGTAACTCAAGCCTCGTCATTCTAATCTGCCAACATCATCAATACGTTTGCCAGGTCCATGTCGATAGAGCTACATTAGACTAATCTTTTTTATTTAAGTTATAAATTTTTTATGTTAGAGTTCAATGTTTTTAGGGTATGTTGTCTAGTTAATAATGTTTGTGGTAATTTTGTTATGCTTTTGTTTAATAAAATCAAATTAGGTGATCTATAGTCGTTTTCAATAATTTTATCATTTTTTTATAAGTAAATAGTTATTGATTGTATTTTATGTTGAAATTTTAAGTGTTTAAATAGTTTGTTGTTTTAAATTAAAAATATAGTCTATAGTGGCGATCAATAAATTTGTCAACCTAACAAGTAGTATAATATATTAGAATTAGATTGAAGCCACAAGCCGTACATTCATCATTGATAGTAGCCATATAAATAGCGTATTACAACTCCTATACCATAGGAAGGTAGGCATAACCAAATTGAACGGGAAGCTCAAACAAGCAAGCCCCGTATCCACCTATTTAGCAAGTTCACCCAACAACTAAGCAAATGTAACAATATATTACGTTATTACAAACTATAATAAACTATTCTAATACTATAGACTTGTTAGTCATGTTAGTCAATAAGAGCCATTTTGTGTCATCATCAAAGTCGAATTAATACTCTTTGTAAAGGACACGTTATCGGAAGAACCCAATGTCCTTGGGAATGTGTATGTCCATTCTATGGAGGGTTAATATAAAGTACGACGTACAATGGAAGATCATGCAGTTTGACTTCGCCAATTGAACAAATAGGAGGTTGAAGGAAATGGAGGAAAGCAACAAATCAACCTCAAGTTCATCACTAACTCAAAGGTTGTCATTTGTTGTAGTGACAAAAGCAAATGTGCTCAAAAGACTATATAGCCTAACGAGTTGTTACTCATTAGTGGTAGTGTTGACGTACTCCGACTGCAGACAATTCAAGAACTTGCACCAAAAAGACTAAAGTCAAGAATGGTGTTCTGTGGTAGTGGTGACCATTTTGTTGTTCATGATCAAGGGGCAATGATCAAGCACAGTGGCTCCAAATGTGTTGTTCAGTGAGGTGGGCAACACCCACTGAAAATATAGTGAGGACATAGTCCCACTAGTTGATTTGTATCTGCTTGATGAGGCCCAGCCAACCAGAGGAGTAGATTTGAAAAGAAATGGATGCCACAATTGTACTTTAAAGCTAAAGTATGCACCTGGTCACTATAGAATTCTTCCGAACAAATTTGATGACCATGTTTCTCTACTCTATGGCTCTGAAAACCTCACTCATTTTTTCATCAATCATTGTGGATCTCCCAGAAATTGAACTCCTTTCTTGAAACCCTAATAAGGTTACAAAACTTTGCATAACCTTAAAAATGGTGTAGTCATTGGGGAGTCTATGTTAATCAGAGCCTTGTTCTTAGCAAAGTTGGAAACCAACACTCAATGAAGTTTAGTAAGCAACCATGGTGATGCAAGCCCTAATTCATATGAATTTTCACTACACGAACAATTGGAAACTGCTTTTGAAATGGGCTTCTCCAACAGTTGGCTTCCTTTTGGCCACTCTTCTGTCACCTCTCTCACAGCGCTTGCATTCCTATCCAGTTATTCAACAAGTTGGAATGGTGGAGATCTTCGCTCCTTGGGGAAAGCTCATGTCATGGCCATTGTGCCCTACCCTCCCACATCCCCTTCTTTGTTGTTTGAACCATTCTTGCCTTTACCCTCTGCAGATCTATGCAACAAGACAAGCTCAACGCTTACAACTGAATCACGAGTCCCTTAACTGTAATCCAAAGGTGCCCTAGAGCACCATGTGTCAACCTGCCTCAATGCGATTCTTCTGTGTGGATCTCTCTAAGTTTATCCGTCATTGAACTTGGGGATGAAGTTGTTGATAAAGTAGCTTATTATCAAAAGCATGGACTTATCTGTCAGTTCAATAATCATTGGCCAAAATTGATGGATCTTCACCCTACGCTTTTAACCTATAGTGTATTGGGGAATCTGTAGTCGACTTCTGGGCAACATAACCTTTAATTAAATCATATAATCACTTCTATCGCTTCATTTTGGTAACAGGGTCAACTTAGGGTGTCTCCATAGCATAAGTAGCATATGTATAGGAGGTAGAGGTGAGTATTTGATCATATTGTGAATTATGTTCTTTCTTATTGTAAGGTTGTGTAGGTTGCCCCCTCGAAATGGCTCATCATATATACAAATATTTTTGCTCTTATTTCAATCACATTGTGATCTATTGAAATGATTCTACTCAAGTGCTATTGTAAATTATTACAAGTGGTATCAGAGCTTCGATTTGGCCAAATGTGTGGTCAAAACCCTAATTTTTCAAAATCGCCTACATCTCACAAACCACTACAATCTTTTTTACTGAAGTTGAAGACTTATTCGAGTAATACCATCCAATTTTCAGATTTTTGTGATCATTTTTTTAGTGAGTTATTACGATTTTAGGGTTTTCACAAATTTGCTCTACAAAGCACAATTTTTGGAATTATTTAGTTTCCTTTGCATTTTCAAAAAGCTTGCAAAAATAGAGGGGGTTTGTTCTTTGAAGTTTTTTATTTGACGCCGACCTAAGTCTAAAACCATTTGGTTAAAGTTCAATCAAAGGTGAATAGAAAATTATGCACTGTCAAACCTTAGCATGATAGGGATGCAAACTAGAAGTTGGGGCAAGAATTCATACACACTAAGGAAAAGTCCGAGTAAAGAGGATACAAAGTCGGAGTTCAGATCAGGTGGGACTTCTATTATGGTGGTTTCTTTGCTAGATGAGAAAGTTCATGATCTAGATGATAGTATGTGCAACATACACATGGAGATATAGAGAATATGAGCAGCATGCAATATGAAATGACAGGAGATATGGCTAGCATCAATATGCAATTGGTTACTCTCACGACTTCCGTTTATAAGTTGCTTGTCCCACAACCAACTCAAAGTGGATCTAAGGGGCAATCCAATCCTAATCCAAATGTCGCGCAACCTCATCCCATGGATAGCAATAATTCTGGGTCACATGAATGACTCCCAAAGTTGGGCATACGTAAGATAGCATGTGGATAGAAGGTTACCATGGTTTCCTTATATATGGAACTTGAACAATTTATCAGGTATCGATGCTTGTGTGCTCAAAAGGAGGAGGCTCTTAGTGTCACCTAATCAATTTTTACGGAGGAGTTGTAGATGCACTATACCAATAGTGTGACGGTGAATTATTTCAGCCAATTGGGAAAAAGTTGCGTCAAATAGGTTCGGTCAAGGATTATATTCATCAATTCCATAACATGTCCTTGCAAGTGGAGAAGATTACAAATGAGAACTTGAATGACCTATTTCTTGGTGGTCTCAAGGACCACATTCAACATGAGGTATGCATGTTTAATCTGCTTAATGTATCTGATTACATTATCATGCCACGTAGGGCAGAAAAAATATTCTTGGCTACCAGTAGACATGCATTCACTAGCATTAGAGATAATAGCACATTTGCACCTTCATTTCCTAAACCAACACATTTAACACCCCAACAAACTAAAGAAAAAAAGAGCAAAAGGATTATGTTTTAAGTTTTTAACTGTGATAGAAAATATGGTAGGGGGCATGAATGTGCCAAAAAGAAGTTCGAAATTGAGGGTTCCTATGTAGAAGAAGAGGGTGAAGAAGAAGATTAGTGATTGTTGATAAGCTAGAGGAAGAGACGAGATCTCCAACCAACTATTTATTGCCATGCAATTTCAAGTATTAGCGCCCCACAAATCCTCGAGTTAGTGGGTTACCCTGAAAGAATAGAAGGTGACAGTATTGATTGACTCGAGAAGTACTGACAACTTCATCAACCATAAGTTACCCCCTTGGCTTGACAAATGTACCAGCTGCATTTATGAACTTAATAAACAATGTGTTCAAGGATTACCTTGATAAATTTGTACTCATTTTCCTAGATGACATTCTTATCTATTCCAAGAACAAGTTTGAGCATGAACAACACTAAAAAGTAGTCTTGCAAAGGCTAAGACATCATAAGTTGTATGGAAAGCTTTCAAAATGTGCTTTCTACTAGTCTGAAATACATTATTTGGGGCACATCATTTCTAAAGATGGTATTGTTGTGGATCCAACAAAGATCAAAGTTATTCAAGAATGGTTTACCCATACTAACGTGCACGAAGTACATAGTTTTATGGGCTTGGCTGGATATTACCGTAAGTTTGTTGAAAAAAACTCCAGCTTAGCTAATCCTATTACTTCCTTGTAGTGCAAGGATAAGAAATTTGTATGGACTCCTCAATGTGAAGAGGCTTTCAAGAAGCTTAAAGTGTTGTTAACTACAACACCTATACTTGTTATTCCCAATCCAAATGGTAATTTCAAGATCTGGGTTGATGTTTCTAAGCAAGGCTTTGGTGGCATTTTGACTCGGGATGGCAAAGTAGTGGCTTATCAGTCACGCAAGCTCAAGGAGCATGAAAATAATTACCCCACGCATGACATGGAACTTGCTGCCATAGTGCATGTTTTGAAACAATGGAAGCATTTTCTATTGGGCAAGCTATTTAAGATGAAGTTTGATTACTACGCCCTAAAATACTTGTTTTTCCAAGATGATTTAAATGCACACCAACGCAAGTGACTGGAATTTGTTAAGTAATTTTGACATGGACATAGGATGCCCTTAGCAGACACACATACATTGTTGCCTTGTCTATGATAAATTTAATTTCAGAGATGTGTTAAAATAACAGTTTGTTGATGAATACTGCCATGAGGTAAGAGCAAATTTGACTGACAAACTTATTGCAAAAGAATTTGTTGGTTTTTATGTTGAAATAGATGCCCTTTTAAGGCATAAAAACAAAAAATTTATACCCAAGTCCGGAGACTTGCGGAATCTAGTTCTGAAAGAAGTGCATACAACACCTCATTTTACTCATCCTAGTGTCACGAAAAATGACACATGAGCTGAAAAGGCATAATTTATGACCTAGTATGAAGCACGATATTGCTGATTTTGTCACAAAGTGCTTAGAATATCAGTGTTAAAATTGAACATTGCCACCCTAGAGGTTTGTTGTACTCTCATGACATACCGAGAGATAAGTGGGTTGTAATCTCGCTTGATTTTATTTATGCGCTATCAAAGTCACGCAGCAAGCATGACACAATTTTGGTGGTAACTGATAAATGTACTAAAGTTGGTCACTTCATTGATGGAAATTTGATCGATGATGCTCCGTGTTTGTAGAAAGATTTGTGAAGGAAGTGATTTGGTTGCATGGCATGCCGGAAGTAATTATCTCAGACAGACATAAGTTGTTTGCTTCAAGGTTCTAATGAACTTTGACTACAGTATTTGGAACTTGTTTGAATTTCAGTTCAACATACCACCTGAAAACGGATGGTCAAACTAAAAGACTCGACCAAGTGGTTGAGGATATGTTGAGAATGTATGTGTATTGTACCATTTTCTAAATTAAAATAATTAATAATATTATTTAAAATGGGCCTGATAATTTCTAATCTTTTGGGCAACTTAATAATATTATTATTATTAAGTTGCCCAAAAGATTAGAAATTATCAGGTCCATTTTAAATAATATTATTATTTTTAATATTATTATTATTAAAATAAAAAGTATTCTTAAATACTTTAAAGTAAACTTAATAATATGACTAAGTGGCCAAAAAGTAATGTCAGCAACTTATGATTTATTATTAAAATAAAATAAGTTTGGAGTTTGAGTGGAAAAGGTATAAAAGAAGGTGGAGTGGTCTTTTTTTGACATATATCTATCATCTAACAATCAATTCTTTTGAAGCTAAGCATGCTTGCTTGCATGCTCAATCATTGAGGATGAAAACCCTCATTAGCTCTCTGATTTGGGGACAAAAACCCTCAAATTCATCTTGGTGACTTCATTCAAAGGTCACAGTTGGACAAAATATCACCTTTGTCGGCGGCTAGGGCCTAATCGAAGGGTGGTGCAACAATTTGGGAGCCAATTGAGAGTGGACGCAGTTGTTTGAAAGGTTCATTGAAGTGGACACAACCGTAGGGCAGTGTTTGAGAGGTGGTCGCAACTCAAGAAGCTTCTGGGAGAGGGGCAACTTCACTAGAGGGGTCAAACATTGTTTTAGATACTGTTTGAGGAATAGAATATTATTGTTTTTCACTCATTCTATTAGCCATAGTTCACATACTCGTACTTAGAGAGTACTCGCCCAACTCCCAAAAAGTTTTCTTGACGATTATTCAATAGCCACTCGCCATTATTCGACAAATTAAAAAAATAATTAAATTTATTAAAAAACATAAATTTTATAGAAATTACAGTTGTAAAATGTATCAAATGAGTCTGTAAAACGTTGGGTAAGTGTTTTCTATTAGATTTGAATACACCAACTTGGAACATTCTCAACATCAATATAATCTGCTGCACTATATCATTTTGGCAAATCATTCTTACTGAAATCTATCAATGCTATAAACTTGAACATCTTTAGCACTTGGATGCTTTTGCAATCTCTCCTTCAACAACAATACCTACGAAAAGGAAAAGGCAATCCAAACATACAAAATGGTAATGAGTCACAATACCCGAACTTTAACATAGTTATGTTCTTTAAGTCTTGTAAGCAATGGCTAATGGTCTTTCTTTCCATCTCAATATAAAAACAATTTATACGCAGTTCTATTCCTTTCTTCCATTGTCCTCTAGTCCTTTGTCATCAAATTTGAATGAGCTAAGTTTATTACCAATAGTACACTATTTGTACACTTAAATCCGGCTGAAAAAGTTAAGATCTTTAGTGTTGAATGATAGAAATGCATGATAGATATTTATAAAAACTATATACTAAGGATTAAATGGTTTGTTGAGCTGAATGGGTGAGCATTTTTCAGCAATGGTGCATAAGGTGTTCTGCTATCTAAGATTTTTTATTTCCTCTTTTAACAAATGGCTTTAAGGTCAACAAGCAAACAAACCAATCTATAGCAAGGATATGGTTGCCGGTTGTCTTATCAATTGTTGTGCATAAACATGAACTTGCAGAAGTAAATAAAGGAAGAATCTGTCCATTATACATTGCAAGGCTAGTTATCTACTTAGGGCTCTCTCCTTCAATGATCATCCAAGTTAAAGGGGCAACCACCATTTCTACTTCCACTGGATTTACAAAACTGAGCCCCATTAATCGACCCTCAATGAGTTTTGGCATAGTACTCGCTGAGGGCCGAGTACTCAAATTATGGCGATTTCAAGTGGCGAGTATTGAGTTCTTCTAAAGCTCAATGATTACTTGTCCATTCGAAAAGAAATTGCCCAGTATGGATACCATGCTATTAGCTATGTTTAATTCTAATTTATAGGCTTGCATTTTAGCTAAAAATCAGATTTGATGTTCAAGGGTTTCAACCCAAAAAATAATATTTGAATTTCCATATTTTGTAAGGGTTGGTGGCAATTAAATATTGTATTTTGATCTAAAATAAGTGTTTCCATAATTCTGAAATTTTCTATGGTTAGGGTTTAATTAAAAAAAATAGAATTTGTATTTTCATTTTAAGGGTTTATCCTAAATTCCAAAATTGCTAAATTCTACCCTAAAATGGACATTTCAATGGTATCAGAACCATCTCTTAGCTAGCTATGGGATTTGAGTTGTCCACCTAAGTTTTTACCAAAAGAAGAATACATAGATCCTATCCAAGAGGTGTGGATGCGAATACAAAAGGAGCAGCAAAAAACTAAGGATCGTCTTAAAGAAATCAACAGAAAAGCAAGACAAGAAGTACTAATCACTAACCTTCTAACCAATCCCACAATGGAAAGGGGTAGCAATTGGCAGATTTTAAAGGTGGAAAGAATCCAAAGGATGAAAAGCAACTTTGAGGATTGCCAATTTAACCATGTCCCTCGACAGCAAACTAAAGTGTCAGATGTATTGGCAAATTGGGCTCTTGATAATAGCAATATTATGTGTTATGGTCTTCCACCGAAATCGTGGTCACCTAAAGTGCAAGATCAATTTAGTCAAATTTTAGCTCTAGATCATACTTAAGGCTTGATGAAGATTGTTGTTGTTATGATCACACTAGTGTTTAATGCCCAAGATTGGAGTCATAGTTTTCTTGATTGGCATAACAAAATTTGTACATTTATAATCTCTTGTTAATAGATATCTTTTTCTATTTTATTTTTTTAAAGCCAAGATATTAAGAATCAGCTTATAAAACAGTTTTCTATCAGCTATAAAGCCCTAGATTCATTTAGAAGAATGCAAAAGAATTATCCTATTCAAGAGGCATGGTTGGAAGAGTAATGTGATAGAGATGAGGTCAAACTTTTTGCTTTTGATAAATATGAAAAAAGAAAGCTGATATATATACGTTTTATAATACATTTGAAGAATTCTTGGAGGTATATGCAAAAAGTAGAAATAAAAGTTTGAAGACGAAAGATGGAAAGCCAAAACTTCAAAAGGATCCTAAGAAAAAAATAAGGAAGCAAGAGAATTCAAATCTGAAAGAAGTTAGTGAGCAGCCCATAAAGGAATCCACCATGCACGTGGAAAGTGAAGGTTCTTCAATAAAAATAGCCCTAGAAGTTTCTATCAATCTTCCAAGCATTGCAACAATTGAGTCATTGCCGTATGAGAGTAAGAGTAACTATAGTGATGAGCATGCAAGCAAGAAGAATGTGTTAGTTGAGGTCATTAATTCTGAAATTCTGAATTTCAAGGATGATTGTGTCAAGGCAAATCTCTCAAAAGCTCCTACTTCTAAATCAAAAAAAGGAGGTACGTAATTTGATTACAACCCAAAGTATAAAAAAGAAAGTCATATTTCAGATTCATTGATTCTTACTATGTCATTGCATAACATTTGTCATCATGGTCAACATGTTAAAAATGGTGATAAGATGAACATGCTAAGTAGCAAAGGGCACATAAATCCTTTCATACAAATTCCAAATGGTGTGTGTGCATAAAAGAGTGGGATCCGGGTGATCATTTGAGCTACAAAGATGATCACTCCTTGGAACCAAGTCCACCACCTCAAGACAAGGCTAAGGAGAAAGTCACCATTCCCGGGAAGAAGATGTACTGGATGTATGAAGGTGGTGAGTACAATAGATGTTATTTGGTTGTTCTTCGAGGTCCTATGACTCAATAATGCATGGTTTTATTGGATTCAAGCTACATACAGATTTGTCACCCTTAGATGTGTGAAGGAGAAGTCAAAGAGGATAAGAGTCTACAAAATGGTTTCACCAATCTAGATTGTAGCCCTACTATTCACATTTCCAGCTTGCCCAACATTTTGCTAGCAACCATACCAGTGGTTCCTAGCAGAAATGAGTGTTTTTCAATTAGTTGTTGTTGTTGAAGTATTTCCAGTCAGTGTGTGGTTGTTTCCAGCCTCTAGATTAATATTATTGATGTATTTTATGAAGGATTTTCAGTATGGCATCTATTGTACAATTATTTCGTCTACAGTCAATGATAGTTCTAGCCCCCTTTACCCTTTTATGACAACCATAAAAAGATTTTCAGTCATATAGTGGAAGAATTTCCAGCCTACTATCAATGTTGAGACATGTACAGCTAGTGCAAATTGGTTTCAAGCCATTACAAGTCTGATTCTGAAGAAGAATATGCAGTGCTACAGCCATGCTTGGGGTAGCATGAATGGACCTTTGAAAGTCCATCATATGAATGGAAGATATGAAGAAAATAATAAATCTGGTTTATATTTTCATATATTCAACATCAAATAATCAAATTCTACATAGATAATAAACTTTATTGTAATTTATTTGGGATAGATTTATCCATATGAAAGATTTACAATTTATAGGAGGAAGCTCTCATTAATACAAGGATTCAACTTTATCACAAATCCCTTCTATTTCTCAACTCCTCCTTGGTTTCTCTCAAGCTTATCTAAGAGTGAGTTCTCACAACTCATGTACACCCAAATACAATATTTAATATTTCCCTATATACCCACAAATATAATTATTTATGTGAGCACTAATAAATTCTTAATATTCCCCCCCTTAGTGTGAACATGGGGAGAAACAACATCCTCTATCCAAGCAACATACACATATCTTGACCTTCCTTTGTGCTACTTCCTTGCACTTTGATTGTAGGAACAAATCAACCAAGAAATGGGAACCTCATCCAAGGTGGGAACATGTATCAACCACTTGGGAACATACCAACCATGCAAAGGGGCCTATATCAACCAAATCCAGGAACATCAATTGAACCAATCAGAAAGTAGTAGGAACACACCTACCAACTACTTTTATCAAGAACATCTCCTGCTTTAGTACTTACGATCTAGATCACCTGTACTATCACACTTTTTGGGAATTACATTTGAAAACTAGCTCACTTATTACATATGTGAACATGAATACACTTTTGTTCTTTTTTTTAAAACAAACTGAAAATAGAAAGTAAATTGCCACTATTACAGAATGCTACCCCGTCATTAGTGGCTAAAGAGGTACAATTGTCCTCCATCCTCAAGTAGGTTGTTGCTTACTCAACAATTGTGTCGAAGCTCAGATGCATGAAGTTTTCGAGGTGAAATCCCCCCATAATTCAGACGTCACGTACAAACGATAATGCATCTGTAAGGTAATATTATTATTTTTTACAAATTTTGACATACTTTTATTGACACAAAAGGACTCTAACTCTCGACTCTTTTGACATAAAAATGACTCTTGACAATATGACTCAAAATGCTTTATTGACAGAAAAATGGCTTTTAACTTTTGACTCATTTTTGAATTTTTGACATAAATGACATTAACCATTCAATGGTTATCAAACATACCTAATTCTAATATTCACCTAAATGACTCTGACAAAATTTATGAAAGACATAATTCAACTTGATTATTTCTTAAAATTAAAAAAAGGACTATCGACTTAAATAACTTTTGTTTTTTAATTTTAACAAAACAAAATCTAAAAAAAATGACTCTATTTAATACTAAAATAAAGAACTATAAATTCTTAAATAACATAAACAATATATATAAGCACTAAAACTACATGATTTTTTTAACAATACCAAAAGACTATCGACTACTAAACCAAAGACACATTTAAAACTCATTAAAAGCTTAGAGACTAAATATAAAAAACTTACGACTTATAAATAAACTAAATGATTTCAACTTGCATGAACCAACCAATGGTTTGACAGTTGCATGCTATGCGTTGAATGGAAGATTTGAACTTGTGGAGGGAAGACGTGGAGAGAGCCAGAAACTGCGCTCGAGACTGTAATTGGTGGATGCATAATTTACATGGAGATGGACGAATCCGCTCTTCTCGGATCAAATGCAAGCGTTTCAACAAATTGCCAAACAATAGAGTTCATAGCACATTCGAATTTGATATCAAAAGATGTGTTAGGTGTCGAATGTATGGATAGCAAGTCGTGTGGTAGAAGATCTGAGACATGGCTGCAAGATAAACTGGCCAAACCCTTCAAGATACTGGCATAGCTGGTGATTGAAAGCTTTTTAGATCTGCTCATATATTGGCGAATGGAAGACTGATATCAAAGTTGCATGTTATAGAGAGACAAATAATAGATCAAGTGTCATATTGAATGACAAGATGTCAAATAGAAATCTATAACACCTTTGAAGAGTTGTTAGAACGTTGTCACGAGCTGCGTATTTGAACTAGTTCAGCTCTGATGCATTGAGTAGTATTTCAATATGATCCTACCTTGTATTAAATGCAAATAAAACTCCACAAAACTAATATCCACTCGCAAAAATTATTTCGAACTCTCATGCATTAGGGCAATAAAGAATGGTTGGATGCCCCCTGAAAAAATTCAATTCTTTCATCTCATAGCGCCATTAAATGACTGGATCAACTTGCTCTAATACTAGATAATAAATATGGTTTATATTTTCATATATTCATCATATAATCAAACTCTACATAGATAATAAACTTGTATTTTAATTTATTCGGGATAGATTTATTCATATGAGAGATTTACAATTTATAAGAGGAAGCTCTCCTTAATACAAGCATTCAACTTTATCACAAATCCCTTTTATTTCTCAACTCCTCCATAGTTTCTCTCAAGCTTATCTAATAGTGAGTTGTTCTCACAACTCACGTACACCCAAATACAATATTTAGTATTTCACTATATACCCACAAATATATTTATGTGGGCACTAATAAATTCCTAATAGAAAATGCAAGCAATGGAAAAAAAGTTGGGCAACATGTCTATGAGGCATGCTGAAGGAGTTGAAGGAGTGATGTTGGAAGCTCTTGATTTCCCTAATGTGTGTGTTTTATGTGCAGGTCCAGCAATGGAGAAGATAGAAAATAAAATGGATGAGTGTGCTTCAGTCCAGCATGCTCATAAGGTATGAGAAGCGAAGTGAACAAGTAAAACATGATAGTATGGCGCGGTAGTTGAAGAGATAGTTGATAAGGATATGACAGTAGTAGAGAATTGTGTTGAAGTCATCATAGAGACGAGAGTGGGAAAGTGATTGTACAAAGATGTTCCCAAAAAGACATGCAAGAGGAAGTCCAATTGCAGCAACTAGGAGACATAACGATTGTTCAGGGAAAGCCATTGCCTCCATTTGAGAAGTGGTGGTTTCTTGACCACAACTATCTCCAATTCTTGGTAGATCACGTATATGAGGTTATGGCAGTTTATAAGGCTTTGGAGAATGCAATATCAAGTGTAAAAAAAAAGAAGTGTAATCAACCTAGAAGGGAGGTAGGGAGTATGAAGGAGAAAGAAGACAAGGATAAGATAGAGCAGTTAAATTTGCTATCAGCTCAAGCTAATGATGAAGAGTATGGGGCCGCAGCTGGTGTTGATGGGATGGAAGAGATGCTTCTCCAAGTATCAGAGGCACATGGTGACGACTATGGAAACAATGATGAGGTGATATCATCATATGATAGCAGAAGCATACCTAGGACAGCCATGGGCCTAATTTCCAACACTAATGCTATTGTCATTAGTATTATCAGCCATCACATCACTGCATGGGCACTCACGCAAGTGATTTTACAAGGGTTCCCAGTCACGAGAAAGAGTATTTTCCAGTTGGTGACAACTAATGGCGAGCGTTCAGTCCTTGTATGGCTACCTATTGCCTCTACATCGATCACATTACTGAATTTTGCATGGATTTGTCATATTTATAGCTGTTACATCATTTATATATTGATGGTCTTCATATTTACAGTCATGAACAGTTGTACATTTGTGCAATTTGGGAGGGTTTCCTTGCATGGTAATGTTAATGGAGGGGTCCTATTATGGAAAACAATCATCCCAGCCATCTTAGTGCTAATTTGGATGGAATTCCAAGCGACTTGTGGCTGTTATGCCTTGTTTCCAGCTTACATGCAAGCTGTGGTGTACCATGAATTGGAGGGATCAGCCCACAATAACATTATGGAACCCACTGGAACTCAAGGCTATGGTCATGAAGCAAGTGTTTGGGTTCCTTCATCATATGAGAAAAGCAAATGGGTACAACAAAAACACAGTGGTGAGCCCTTGGGGCAGCCTTTGGCCTTATGGAAATGTAGGGAAGATGTTCTCATACCGTGGATCAAAGACTTCATCGAAGGGGAGCATAAAGATGTGGGTAATGCATGGAGTAGACCCCATGATAATTGTGGGTGCCTTGAGACATCAACAAATTTTGGAGGATCATTTGTGGATGAATTGCATTCATTATCCACTTGGGATATCAAAGATATATCACACTATGTTTATTGGTAGGTGTTATCCCACTTGACATGGTACAAGATCAAGCTCTAGGACGCTATAGCATGACCTATCACTTTGGCATAGGGATACTTGAGCATAAAAGGTTGCAATTGCTTGAGGGCAAGCAATTTTGGAAAAGATGGATTGTAATGTCCTCTTTTCTAGATTAAAATAATTAATAATATTATTTAAGTTGGGCCCGATCATTTCTAATATTTTGGACAACTTAATAATATTATTATATTAAAATAAAAAGTATTTTTAAATACTTTAAAGTGAACTTAATAATATGACTAAGTGGCCAAAAAGTAATGTCAGCAACTTATGTTTTATTATTAAAATAACTTAAGTTTGGAGTTTGGGTGGAAAAGGTATAAAAGAAGGTGGAGAGGTCTATTTTTGGCATCTATCTATCATCTAACAATCAGTTCTTTTAAAGCTAAGCATTCTTGCTTGCACATTCAACCATTGAGGACGAAAACCCTCATTAGCTCTCTGATTTGGAAAGGAAAACACTTAAATTCATCTTGGTGACTTCATTCAAGGATAGCAATTGGACATAATACCACCTTTGTGGGCAGCTAGGGCCTAAATGACGGGTGGTGCAGCAGTTTGGGAGCCAGTTGAGGGTAGGCATAACTATGTTGAGGGTTCATTGACGTGGACGCAGCCATAGGGTAGTGTTTGGGAGGTGGTTGCAAGTCAAGAAGCCTCTGCGAGTGGGACTTCACTAGAGGGGTCAAACATTGGCCTGAATATTATTTGAGGGTTAGAATATTATTGTTTTTCACTCGTACTATCAATTGTGTTTAATTCTAATTTACATGCTTGTATTTGGGCTAAAAATCAGATTTGATGTTCAAGGGTTTCACCCCAAAAACTATTATTTGAATTTCCATGTTTTGCAAGGGTCTGCGAGAATTAAATATTGTATTTTGATCTAAAATAAGTGTTTTCAGAATTTTGAAATATCCTATGGTTAGGGTTTGATAAAAAAATTAGAATTTGTATTTTCATTTTAAGGGGAATTGTTAAATTCTATCCTAAAAGGGACATTTCAGTATGTTATGGATCACCAGAGTAAATGGGAAGATTATCTCCATTTAGTCGAGTTTGCTTACAATAACTCATATCATTTTGTGATAAAAATGGCTCTTTGAAGCTCTGTATGGGTGTCGATGTAGAACCCCACTTGAATGGGAGCTTAGAAAACAAAGTTGTTGTCCCTGATGTACTTCAAAAATATGATAAGCAGATGGCTCTTTTATGCCAAAGTTTGAAAGCTCCTTCAAACCGGCAAAAGAGTTATGTTGATCGAAAAAGAACACCTCGTGAATTTAACATTAGTGATAAAGTTTTCCTACGTGTTAGACCTTAGAAAAGCTCAATCAAGTTCGGAAAGACTTCCAAATTAGCTTCACGCTTTGTCAGGCCATTCAACATTGTGGATAAAATCAATACGATTGCCTATCGACTGGCCCTTCCTCTTCTGTATAGAATTCATGATGTTTTTGTTGAACACAACTATCTATTGAGAGGGGGGTGAATCAGTAGATCAGTTAAAAATTAGTTTAACTTTTTAATGAAGATACAAAACATATGCATATCAAAGAACAAATGTAAAGAGCACACACACACAAAAGCACAGTACACTAGATTTATACGTGGAAAACCCAAAGGAAGAAACCACCGTGAGAATAGCTGCTAGAATCTATTGTTCTAATCCAGCCTCGCAGTTAAATCACCTCACTGGCAAAACCACACTGGTTGCATTCAAAGACACCTATCCTTAGGAGACACCAATCCCCAAACTGAGCACAACTCAGTTTAACCTTACTGGTTACAAGATTTAAGGGCACCAACCCTAAGGAGACTCCAATCCCTTAATTGACCACCAACTCAGTTTGTCTAATGGCACCAACCAATTAGAACTATGGAGCTACAACTCCAGCATACAAGATAGATTCACAAATGAATCTAGTTCAGTTACTTTGTTACAAGTCTAGTCTGTAACTCCCAACTCTTGGCTAATTTTGTGTATGCCTATTCTTCTTCTCTGCTCATTCTCTATGTGATTTTTCTCCTCTCTACCTCACTCTGTTTGTGTCTAGATATATTATAATTGGACACACTTCATTCCCTTTCCTTTTTGCCTTTTACTTTATCTGTATACGTCTATCATCAACAGTATTTTTTTTCCTCTTTGCCTTACTGGTTCTATCTCGTTATATCTTATGTTTGACACAGTCCATTTACAACAGTTGCTTTGGCCTCTCTTCCTTTGTGTCTTTTATATATTCTTTGTTTGACACATCAATGTCCTCTTCTTGCCTCTACTCCTCTTTCTCTTCAAATTGCAATGACAGCAACATCAGCGGCAAAAAGCATTTTTCAATGTTCAAGATGTCGTATATGTATAGACAATGTAGCTTAGGGTTTGATATCTCCAATTGCGTTCACACTTCAGCTGCAATTAACCGGTTCTCATTAAAAGCGATTTTGACTTATGCTCTTTCCCGTGTCTCGATTCATGCATTACATTGCAATGGTCAGATCTATTTTCTATTTTTGGCAACTGCTGGATTCTGGTCATAATTATGCCACTTTTTTAATGGAGGATTGATCTTGAGCTCCATGTAGACTCGAGTTCACCATCTGTCTGGTCATGTCCTTAATCTAAAAATTATTCATCTTGTCTTTGGCACCAATCATTGTCTGTCTTGAACCGTCAGATATTTCCATTTTAAAACAGAACCGTCGATCTCTCTTGCATTAACCATCGAGCTCTTTCCCGCATCTCGATATCTTCTATATGATTGGTTCGCTTTCGCTTCTTTCGATTTATTCGAATATGCTCAATCCATAACTTTAGTCAGACGTTAATCTTTGGCAGATTTGACTATATCTCGCTTGTCACGACATTCATGAGAGCTTTCGCTCCAATAGATCTTACCGAACTTGCTCGATCTTTAACTTCGCCACTATGCATTAACCTTCAAGCACTTTTAAGGCTTTGGATCCACTCGCTCCGTTGGATCTTCTTAGTCCTAACTTGCGTGTGTCGTTGGATCATCAAAGATGCTTGCTCTTTATGTTGACTAGATCATTAACCTTCGACATGTTGACTTCATCTCGCTTCTTTCGGTGTCTTTGAGATGCTTCCCCTTTCGTCAATCTCTTCAGACTTGCTCAAACTTTAACATGTCCCCTTCGGGACAATTTCCACGGACTTTTTGTCTGAGTTCCCTTCGGGACAATTTCCGTGAACTTTTTGTTCGGGTCTCCTTTTGGCACTTTTGTTTAGGACATATACCCTTCGGGGCTTTGCAAATGTACCCTTCACCTTTTCTGCAAGGGTCCACATACCCTTCGGCCTTTTCAAAAACTACCCTTCAGCTTTTCTGCAAGGGTCCACATACCCTTCAAACTTTTTGAAAAGATCCCTTCGGATTTTCTGCAATGGTCCACTTGCCCTTCAGAACTTTTGCAACGGTCCACTTGCCCTTCGACTTTCTTGAACGGTCCACTTGCCCTTCGACTTTCTTGAATGGTCCACTTGCCCTTTGGACTTCTTGAGAAGTGCCCTTCGGCTTTCTTGAATGGTCCACATACCCTTCGGCCTTTTGCAAACTACCCTTCGGCTTTTCTGAAAGGGTCCACATACCCCTCGGCTTTCTTGTAGACATCTACATGCCCTTCGGAACAATTTCCACGGGCTTTTTGTCCGAAAGATTTGTCCTTGGCACTTTTTCCGAAAGAATTCTTCAAGACCATTTCGGGTTCTTCATTCAGCATGACTTATAGACTTGGAAGAAGTAAAGTCATCTTAGAAACCCGATCAACTCTTCCAGACCCATTCGGGTTTTCAACTTTGCTTAACTTATTAAAATGAACTAAGTAAAGTTGTTGCAAAACTTCGATCAACTCACCTAGACCCATTCGGGTTTTTCTCATTGCTTAACTCATAAACATGAGAGAAGCAAAGTCACTCTGAAATCCCAATTACCTCTTCCTTGAACCATTCGGGTTTTCCACATTGCTTATCTTATAAACATGAAATAAGTGCTTTCAAAACCCCGATCAACTCGTCTAGACCCTTTCGGGTTCTTGAGACAACAAAATGAGATAGGTAAAGTCGTTGCATAAACCCGATTAACACTGCTACACCCATTCGGGGTCTCGGGACAACTTAACTTATAAAGTTGAGAGAAGTAAAGTTGTTCTGGAATCCCGATTTGCACTACAAGACCCATTCGGGTTCTCAAGACTGCTTTACTTATTTTATAAGTAGAAGCTCTTCACAAGCCCGATTTACTCCACAAATTTGTTCAACTCATCCTCTGACATTAATGCATGATAACACATTCATCCTTTGACATCAATGACAATATTATAGACATCAATGGCTCAAATTGCCAACAGTTTTCCATGTTGCTTTATTAAGAAAATGCATACTTGATCCTGCTCAGATTTTAGATTGAAAAAATCTCCAAGTTACGGAAGAGGAAAAAATATAGTTAGAACCTGTAAGGATCCTGGACCATCGTAGCATTAAGTTGCAGAATAGAAATATTCGGCAAGTATTGGTCCAATGGGACCAGCTGAGTGCAAAAAGTGCTACATGGGAAGATAAACATCTTTTCAAGCAGCATTATCCTTTGTTATTTGATTTGTCTTCAAGGTGGCTCCTCTCTAAGAGGGGGAGGATGTCATGCCCTGACTTTTTATGTATTTTTCAGTTGTTATTTTAAACATTACTATGGTATGTTTTGCTTGATTGTTTGTTGGCACATTGATTTGTTACTTTAGATGTTGATTCTAACTCAGTTATGATGGTTTTGTTATCATTGATTAACATGTTATATTGGATGATTAATAACTTAGTTATCATGCTTTGATTCATAAATGTCATGATTGGAATATTTTGTACAGTTCAAAAATTACATGATTACTTGTAATGTTTATAAATTGTTCAGATATTGTTGATGTCGTATTTTGTGACTGCAGGAACAGGGAAATGACCAAGGCTCAATGATAGACTTCAGCAACATAAGATGAAGGTTAATGATTAGTTGAACAAGATTCTGACAGTTAAATTATGAACTATATTCGAGATTCTATATGCCTTATGCCACTGGTATTATTGAAGATTATCACCGAGTATATTTCTTTTCTTCATTTATTGGCTTCTTTATTGTTCTTTTGATTTTTGGTTCACTGTTTCCGTTTCTTTGAGTCCTTGACTTGTGTTGTGTAGAACTTGGGCTTTGACTACTGATGTTGTCCACAACTATATTATATTTGCATTACTCGCCTTGTTATTTGTTGCATTATTCAATCTTGGTTCATTGTCGCTTGGAATGATTACTGATTGGATGTCACTTTGGTGTTATCTTGAGCAGTCTTTGATAGCATTTTTGACTGAGCCGGAATCATTGTTGGTGATTTTGAGTAGGACTTGCATGAGTCTTAATTGTTTTGGACTTCCATCCTCTTTTTTGTTGACTGCCATTTGTTAGTCAAGACCTTGATTAGGCTATGCTATTGTTTGGACCACCACTTTGATTATTGGAATGGGGCCATGACTAGGCATTAGTCACATGGTGGGTAAAGATTTTGATAGTTAATCGAACCATGTTGACCTTAGCATCGGATTAGGTCGTGATGGCTCGTTTTTTGAAGGTTCGACCATCGAGTAGCTTCTTTGGGCAAACATTGGCATTGTTTGGTTTTTGTGTCTCAGCCAAACCCTAGAGGTCGATGTTGTTATTCTGAGTAAATTCCATGGAGGCTTTGGGGTTTTGTTTGAGTTGGACTGTAGAGGTTTTTGAAGTTGTTTTCTGTTGCATTTTTGTCAGAACTTAGTGAAGAACGTGGGGAATGCATAATTATGTTGTTGGCCCACAACTTCAATCTTTTGCAGCTAGAATGCAACCTACGGTGGGTTGAGGAAGTTTTTAGTTGCTCATCCTCCATGGGGACTGCATGGAAGGTGAGCAAGGTGTTTTTTGAAACACATGTTCAACTCCACAACGGACTGCATTATGCATTACACAGATAAGTGAAGCTCGTTATTTTTTGCATTGTGGGTAATGATGGAATGGTTTTTGGAAGTTTGCAAAGAATCTGTAAGTGCACAGTTTTGCTTGTTATGCATTCATGTTTTAATCTGATGTGATTTGAGTTGGGTTTTGTTTACCCTGACTTCATAGAAAGGATTTTGTGGGTTTTTGTATTTGCCTATCCATGGCTTTTGAAGTCTTATTTGATTGTGTGGTTATACTGGTTATACTCGACAATGTCTTCATTGTGGATATAAACTCGGGTATGTGCTTTGACTGTGATGGGTTTACAAAATGTATTCAGGTTTTTCCCAAAGTCTATTATGTTTATATAAAGCACAAGTTATTGACTGAGTGGATTTATGGTTTTTAATTACACTGTGGATGTGTTGAACCTCTACACGGGTTTGCTTAGCATTTGACCTTGTGGTAAAAACAATCGCGGGTTTGTTGCATTGACTGTATTGGTTATACACACACACACAACAATGTTAAGAATTAGCTACGTTGATGCGAAACACGGGATTTACTTGATTGTGTTGTTTTTAAGCAATGGCTTTTGATTTACTTACTATGTTGTAAAGGATTCATGCTTCTTTGATTTACTCGACTGTGTTAGTTGAAAACAAGGGTTTTCACTTGTTGCCCAATTTGCTTGTATTGACTACATTAAGTAAGATACGGCCTTTGATGTTGGAAGTTAATTGGTTTCGACGGTTGTTTGAGTGAAGAAATGACTGAGTGGGTATCTTGTTCTTCATAATGCGAGGAATTGTCGAATATACCCATGCTTGGTTAAATATTACTATTGTTTGCTATTGAATCTAGTCTTGGACTGTAGACTTTGTTGTCATTATTATTGAGATTGTTGACTTCTGCTCTTGTAAATGACCACAACTAATATTGTTACTTGTATTATTGCTTTCAAATTTTGACTGGGCTGAGAGTTCTTGCTTGTTGGTCCTATGTCATTTTCAGTTTAAGTATTTGTTGGTTTGTGTTGGAGTCTTATCAGTGGTATTGAATCTCGAATAGAATTCTTAACCTTCCTATGACCCAGCTGCCTAACTCCACCATCCAGTGGATGGATGGGGTGGCTAGGGCCACCAATGGAGGGCTCATAGGGCTACAAAGGGGGGGCACAGGGCGGTTTGTCCCTTTTTGGAATATGCTTCTCTTGTTTTTTTGCAACCTTGTTGTAGCGGCGTGTCTCATTTAGTAGTTGTCGTTATTTAACCCACATTTGGGGGTTCATCGTAGAAGCATTGCTACAGTTGTATTGAATTCATTCTTGAATGCTGTACATTGTTGTAATATCAATATTGCAAACACACACACACACACACACACACACACACACATATATATATACATTGCTACAGTTGTATTGAATTCATTCTTGAATGCTGTACATTGTTGTAATATCAATATTGCAAACATATATATATATACTGCTTGGATGTATGTCAAAGGATGAATCATAAATGAGAATGATCCTCTATTCATAACAGTTGTACACTTTATATACTTCCTGTTAGAAAAATAGTTATAGATTGAGATGTTGGCTGGGTTGTTTATTATTGTTAAATAAGCACCTACAGGTTTACTTTTAAGATATCTTTCTTACAAGATCTCTGCTAAGATAGTTACTTGAATTAGTTGATTAATAAAATAAGTTCTCCATTTGTTTGTGGTTAGAGAACAGGATATTAATGCCTTGTTTAAAAATATGGAAAACCGTTTTAGTACATTGGTATGATCTCTTTGTTCATATGTTGTAAGGGAAGCTGAATTTGTGAGTTAATTTGGGATTGTTTGTGGATTTCGAATCATTGATTGGATAAGTTTTTTAACTACTATAGTTAATAACTATAAAGGAATATTATGTTTAAATGCAGAATGTTTATTTGATTGTTTATGAACTTATTTGCTTTCACATACTTTCAACTAGACCACATCACTCTTAAGCATAGAGTTGATATGGGAGTTATTGAACTAACTGTTATTCTTCTATTCTTCGGATAATGTTATAACAGAGTTATTAGCAGATAAGAGTAGTATGGATTACTTGTTAATACACAAAGCATTGCAGTAAGTCTTCAGTATAAATTGTGGCTGTTATCTAGCGTACTTGTTGATTGTTATTGAATAAGTTGTATTTTGAAGAACATAATAACAGAGCGTCATCGTGCTTAATGTAAAAGCAGGTTGTTATGTTATTATCTTGTTATAAAGCTGTCGCATTTTGGATGGACACTTTGTTGTTCTTCTACTTACGTAAATTGTTAGTTTTATCAAAAATAAATGTTTAATAAGCATGGTTGTTTTCCAAACCATGTTACCAAATCTTCTATGCATGTTTGATAGTTGATACAAAGTATGACATTCTAGGTAAGCAAAAAAAATGAATCACTCTTCTTATTGTGACGGTAATGCAATATTTATAAAAGACGGAAATGCAAATGTCTATCATTCCCGACTTGATAAGAGATAAAAGGAAACAAGATTATCTCGCATCCATGGAAAGTCGTCTGATGCTAAGCATTTATACATTCTTGTTGAGATTAAGTTATTATTAATACATTTTAGGTTATAATGTATTGTTATCTTCTTGGTATCGAAGCATCATTTAACTAATGGTAAAATTAAGTTCAGTATGGTGCCATGATCCAAAAGCCGAAAGGTTAAAGTATAGCCACCTCGGCAGGTAGCACTTGACAAATTGTTACTGAATTTCTTGTTGTTTAATTATTTGCTGAATGGTTTCTATTGTTGTTGGTATCCTAACCATGCAATAATTGAGTGTGGATATCAATGGTTTTAGAACACACCTAGAATCTTTATGATCCTTTGCCAACAAAAGGAATTAGTGAAACTCTAAATGTTTTATTTGCCTTGTGTTTTAATGATCGTAATGTTTAACATGATTGTGTATAAGTGTAGTAATGCTTTCATATATAAATGTTAAGATAAGTATGTGGACTCAATTTAGAAGCTTTCTATTTGAATTTGGTTGTTTACCTAAGAAAACCTGAACACCTTGTTAAGGTGTTATCATTGACTAAGTTAGGGAAACTGCTTACTTATCCAAAACTTTGATTCAGAACAAATTAGGATGTACGGGATACTTAAGTAAGGTTATGGACTTTCAAATGGTCCTATGGGGAAGACAATTATTGCATATATAATTCGGAGTTTATGAGTGTGTAGCTACACACTCATATACACCAAGCTTTATACTTTCTAAAAGTATTACACTTCCTTATAGCATCTTTTAAAGGTGATTTTACTTTAGGTAAGTGTCGTAGTTTTTCTAAAACGGTTTTTTTTGTTTGAAAGTATTCTAGTGTGCATTCTATGGAGATACTATTTTGTGTCTTCAATCGAAATAAAGCATGTTTTGCACGCAATTTCGTCCTCGGATTTTTTTTAAAAAATTGGGGTTGTTTCACTCATCCTTAAAAGTACAACCACATGTTCAAGCAATCGAGGAACACACTCAACACCAAGATAAATTATCTCAGTCAACAAAAATACATCCAATCTTCCATGTTTCTTGCTTGAAGAAGTTTATCGAACAAAGAGTTTCAACCTAGAAAGAGTCACCAGAGCTTGATGAGGAGAGAAGAATCATTTTGGAACCTAAGGAAATACTTCAGACACACGTTAAGAGGTTGAGGAAGAAGGCAATTAAGAGTATCTAATCAAGTGGAAGACTCTAACCAATGAAGATGCGCCATGGGAGGATGAAGCATTCCTGCATAAGCATCCAACGACCGTCAACATTATGGACAATGTTGGTTTGAAGGGAGGAGCATACTATGCCCTTAACCTATAGCGTGTATTAAAATGTGTGGTCGACTTGTGGCTACCATAAACTTTAATTAAGTCATATGATCATTTCTATAGATTAATTTATGTAGTTAGTAGGGTCTACCTCGGGTGTCTCCATAGCATAAATAGATAATATATAGGAGGTAGTGGTGAGTATTTCATCATCATATTCTGAATTTTGATTTTACCGTAAGCATGTGGAGGTTTCCCACTCGAAGTAGCTCAACTTATATTCAAATATTCTGCTCTTATTTCAATCAAATTGTGATATATTGTTGTGATTCTACTCCAGTGCTACATTAATTTCATTACATTCACAAGTGAATTTCCTCCACCTAGAAACCCTTGCTTTCTCAAGAGATCTTTATTTATCCCGGTGCAAGGGGGTTTTTATTGTGGAATGTGTTTCAACTGAGGACAAAGATCTAATCCTCAAGACTAGTCCTTGGTTCTGAGGGAGAATTAGGCTTTGTATAAAGCCTTGGTACTCATCCTTTGACCTCTCGGTGACCATTATTTCTTTTGCCCCTGTCTGGGTGAGACTCCCAAACCTCCCCCTCCATCTCTAGTCTCCTCTTTCTCTTTTAAGTTTTATTGGGCATGCCACTGATCTCTTTCATTTTTGCTCTTAGGAAACAACTCGACGACATTTCACTATCTTCGCCAAAATCTGTCAAAGTAGACTCTGTAAGAGGTCTTCCTAATGGGATCCGGCTGAAAATTGAAGACTAGGTTTGGTTAAATGAAAGCTAAACTACAAACATGTGGCGTTTAGATGACGAGCATGCTTCCCACATGGGCATATTGCCGCTGACTGCCCAAAGAAGGCTACTAAAAAAACCAGTAGTCCAAAGGGTATCAAAGAAAAAGTTCAAAAAGTCTCTCCCTATTTGGGGTGGAGTAGAGGATCAGCACCACTTGATGGCATCAAACACTACTTCAACCGAGTGGAGGCTGGACCTTACCCCCATGGGACGGAGGAAGTTCTCTCCTCTCCTCTCCATTTTTATCTCAATAATTTGGCCTCTCTCGAAGAAAAAGCCCTTCCTCTTAATGGTTCTATGGCACCACCACCTCTTCATTAGGAATTCGTTATACGGGTTTCTTGTGAACCCCAGAATGCATCATCTTGTCCCCATCCCCAGAAGCAAGATATGTAGTTTCTTCTCTTTCATGCTTGTTGTTTTAGGCTCTAACTTGATTGAAGTATCTTCCATCCCCTCCCCTCTCCCTCAAGGGGAGGATAAGGAGCTTGTTGAAGTAGTCGGCTACTAATTACTAATTATGCTATTCTTTCAAAATTCTCTACTTCGGCGCCCCCCAAACTTGCCTTTTTGAGGTGCATGTAGTGGAGTCCTCTATTCATGGTTGAACAAAGGTCAAGAAAACGAAAGTTTTAGGGAAGCAATCTTTCTCCAATTAGATGATCTCATAGATCAGGAAACGGCTTGAGCTAGTTTCTTTTTCTCATCATTGAGCTTTGCTCTTATTTCTCCTTCCTCTCTTCCATCCTTTTTTAGTGGTTCTTCTATGTTAGTTTTCATCTCCTTCCTCCTATTCTGCTCTTCCTTTCTACTTTGTCTCTCCCTCTTCTCTCTTTCAGCAAAAGGTAGCAAATTTTTATTTTCTCCAAGGGAAGGCCCCAATAGAAATCCTGAGTTTACCGATCAAAAAAAGGGGCAATGATGCAATATGAAGACTCCTAATGAAATTATGCCCTGAGTAGTTCAATTCAATTCTTAAACTTCAACTTATCACTCTTGACATTTTCTTGGAATTCTTGTCACTTCTCAATACTTTAATACCTTATCATTTATGCACTAATACCCCTGTGTATATATAGACTTCTCATATTTAAATTATTCTGTTGACTTGCAAGCGGACACAAGTTGGTAAAGTCAACAACAGAAGCACAAAGGGAATAAAAGTGTACTAGGAACATAGTGGTACGCTCCTAGTCAGACCAGGACGTACTTCTATGCTCCTGGTCAAACCAGGAGGAGACTTCTATGCTCTTGGTCATCTAGGAGCATAGTGCTACGCTCCTAGTCAAATTCAGAAAGCAACCAAAAAGTACAAGGAATACAAAAAAACTAGGGAAAGGATAGAAAATAAGAAGCAAGGAAGGCAAATGAGATCCATAACACGGGAAACACGTGCCAATAAGAGCATAATATGAATTGATAATCGCTAGACACACAAATACCCTAAATCAATGCAAACTAACATCTAAAACTACCCCCAGACCAAAATTAGGTGTCTGCACCCTCCAATGCTAATGGAAAGAACAACTCAATTCTCAAATTCAAGCCTATTTAAAGCTTCACTAATATCTAAATTTTGTGAAAGCATCCGAAGTAGAATCACAACACTACGTTGTTTATACCCTACAATTTCCCTCTGTAGTCTATAGTTAATCCTCAATTGATTTTTTTGGAGCATTCATCCTTCACAAACACACCATGTAACGATTATTATATGTTCCCACACATCATCTGTATTTAATATCACGCTTTCCAAATATTCACATTAGTCTAACTTGTCAACCTTTCAATGAGTGCATGTTGTAATGATAGGCTCTCATAGGCAAATCAATCATAAATCAAATTGCTTGGCACAAATTTGCTTAAGAATTGGACCAAGATGAGGGTTTAGCCAATGTCATGTCATAATATAATGGAATCAGTTTATGACACACTTCTTTGTGGTTTAAAATATATCACTCTACTATGTGTATGATTTATTCAACATGATAATTGATGAATAATGTCTGTCAGAGGGTCATTGTGGTCAAATGAGAAAAAAGTTACAACCCAAGCAACAACTTGAAGATGTAGCACTTGTGCCAATTCAACCTCAATCAGTGGAAAATGAAGGAGAATGAAATTCTCAAACAAAGGTGAAAAGATCATTAGAATTAATATTTAAATATTTTGAATTGGGTATTGTCTAATTAGTGGTAGATTTTGCTATTGCACGGTTTAAGATTATACTGAGAAACACTTAAGTTAAAAGGAATTACAAGAGGAATTGCCAAATAAATAATAAGAGAATTGGTCAAGCATAATGACATAAATAATAGAACTCAACAAGGCCTACAAAAGATAAGTTCAAATATTTAACTCAATGCAAGAGATCATCAACCTAATTTCCAAATATGTCAATGAAATTGATTCTTGTTTCAATACCATCATCAACTTCGCTCAGCAATATAAAATATTGAAACAGTTACAACTACATTTTGTGCAAGAATCTATGACTCGTCAAACCCCAAAGCCATCAAACACCAAAAACAGTAAATATCAAAGGCAAAACCAATCTCCAAAAGTTCAATGTAGAATGTAGACCATCATGTTACTATCAATGTATTGTCAATTACATGGTTTCATAGCCAACATTGTTATGTTGTTAATGAGTGTATTGTCAGCTATAGGTAGTACTGTGATGATGTTTTGGTTATTACCAAACCAACTTTGTGTTAGCCATGTTCACGCTCACTATAAGAGGTAAGCTAGATTTATGGAGTGGTTTATATTGTTAGGAGAATAATCTATTTGTGCATGGACACTTTGTTAAGTGCACATTATTAGAATAATCTCCTATATTTGAATTGATCACAACAACCAAGTGATTGTTGTGAAACCAACTCATATGCCTATTTATTAGACACTCCCTATTGTATTATATGAGATGGATTATGTGAATATATAGAGACTTTTGTGCATAATTATTTATTGTGCACTATGTATGCAATGATGGAAGCACAGTGGTAATGGTGTGCAAGAGAGGTCTTGTAGTTGCTTGAGAAGCATTGGCTTCTCCAATATGGTATCAGAGAAACTCCATGCAACCATTACTCAACCTGGTGTACCGACATAGTGGAAAGAGTTGAAAAAATACACCTGTATGTTTGAGAGGCATTGGGCATTGGATCACTGTTGTTGCAAAGGCATAAGTTGGCTCAGCAGTTTTCTTACATGGACTGTCCTACACTTGCATCGAGCACTTTTTTGGTTGGCGTCAAACCTAGCCTACACGAGTTGAAGCATTTGCTTTATCAAGTTTGGTCATTGAATATGGATCTTTGCATTGCATTGGAGTATTTTCATTGTTCCTGATTTGCCTACAAGACCGCACAATTTTAAATTTGTTGAGGGTTTGACTATTCAATTTAGATTTTGGCTCTTGAAACTCGGCCTTGCATTTCATTGAAAAATATATTCACTAATAGTGAGTATATTGCCTTGTATTGTCGAGCTTCGTTTGTTCGTGAGGCAAACAAGATCTCAACAACTGGAAGGCACGAGCTTTGCAACTTGGCGAGTTTCTTATTTCAACCCGCAAGTTCCACCCTATTTTCAAACTCAGCTCTGTGTTAAAAGGATCTTGCTTGATCACCCTCCTACTCGGCGTTTTCACTACGGATCTGGACAGTCAAAAACCCCATCATGGCATTCAAACCTTTGTGGCGGATCCTCGCCCTACTTGGCACTTCAACAACTTGTCTCATACCCAACCTGTAGTCTGTCTTGCCACACATCAACATACGATTCCCGAGCCGTAAAACTGCCTCAAGCTCCTTGCCCAACTTGGGTGAGTGTGTTTTTTTTAATGCGAGTTTTGAGTTTTAGACACTTATAATTAAAGTAGTGCATGAGTGGTTTCAACGAGCTACACAACCCGTGTGATAGCTCGCATTTTGTGAAGGCACTATCGTAAGTGGAGGTTGAGGGGCCAACTCACCCCAACACCTAAAATCATACTCTTTTGCCTAAATAATTTAGTTTTGAGGGATGTAATATTTTATAAGTGGTATTAAATCTTTAAAAGAGGTGGAACATTTTTTCAAACAGCGTTTTTATTTGTAAATGTGAAGGGTAAATTTTCCTTGTAAGGAGGACGAAGGAATCCATTTTATTCCTTGAGGCCATTGTTTGGAAAATTATTGTAACAAGGGTCTTTTTTTACTCTTACTCTTTCTTGAACATTAAACCCTTCATTCATCTTTTTGTACTTGGGCATCTACCACTTCATTACACTATCACAGACGCATTTTCGACCAAGACCGACATCCATTTTGTTTTCTAGGAGGGTCTGTTTCTTTTGATTTTGTGCCATTTGGGCCAAAACTTTGTAAACAACTACACACTTATAAGTGGTTTGGGAGGAGTGTTCTATCTTCTTAAGTGCTTTTTTGGTGTGAGGTTTATTCTCGCCTTAGTAGTGCATTCAAAAATGGATACCCTATTCTTCGAACCCCTAAACACCCCCAACTACAACACATGAAAAACAAAAATGAAGATAGTTTTGCAGTGCAAAGGTTTGTGGCGCATCGTTCAAGATGTTCCTGCATTTACTGCGAAAGAAGATAAGTCTTGGCTTGCATGCATGCAATAAAGACGCTAACTTGATAAGCCTCAGTGTTCCTGATAGTTTGCACTTCTACATGACATGCCACGTCACCAAAGGAAGTTTAAGACAATTTTGCAGCATTGTTTGAGGAGGTAAAAGAGTCTTCTAGGCCTTCTAAATCCTTTGAGACCTCATCTCCTCATGTTCCACTTCCCTCTTCATTTGTTAGTGAGGACTGGTCTTGTCAAGATGATGCATTTACACTATCTTTTGTTGATGACAGTGAAGAGTAACATACACCTCTTTATACTGCTCATTGATGCACATTCTGATATTGTGATCGTTGCTCCTATTGTGCCTTCTATAAAGGCTTCTTTTCTAGCACTACAGGAAGTGAACAACAAATTAATGAAGAAGACTTTATTTCTGCTCCCTCATTCATAGCAAGGATTCCCTCATTCAGTTCCTATTGAATAATATTGCCAACATGCAACATCAGACTAACATGTTGGGCATTCATGTCCATGTTTCTAATCCATCAAGTAATGATCCTGAATCTGGTACGCATCCACTTGATGTGCTTTTAGACTGTGACCTACCAGATTTACCTACAGTCACTACATGTGAACCTATTGACATGGATTTGTCAATCTATGTGATTGTCACTATATCTGTTGTTGCACCTTTTGCACATCCCACTACAGATACATCTGCTTATTTCCCTGGTTCTTTTGAGAAGCACACTATTGCCTTTGGTTCTCGCATTCTTCGCTCCATAAGTCACCTTCGTGGAGGTCTTGGTATGCATTCACAAGGCATTATTGCTCCCATTCAGCCTGTTAAACGGGATTCTTGCCATGACATTGGTTACAAAACAGATGTTGCATTGTCTTTGAGATCTCTTGATGACAGTATAGCTCCTGTTTTTGTTAGCTCCTCTTTGTGAGGATATTGCGCTACATATGAGCTCTGTTGGACCTTAACTAAGGCTTGAGCACCCCAAGTATACTAGGATTGTTCATGTCATGCATGTTTCTTCTAACACACTACCAAATGTTTTGATGCTTGCTCCATTTGTGCACTTTGCACCCATTTATCATCTCCTTCCATCTATATTCATGTTAGATGGTCTACAGATCAGTTTTGGCAGCTTTGTAAGCGTTCATTGAGAGGGCACTACAGACATGCCTCCTCCACCTTTTCGCTTCTTAGTCTAAACTTCGCTCTTCCTACCCTTTGCAGCTCCATTGGTGATTGAGCTTTATTTTTGGCAGTTGTAGAGCACCTCTCTTGCTTTCTTCTTGAGAGGTATATTATATTTGTATTTTCAGCACTTTCTGCATATTGACACTCCTTTAGATTTGTGGTGGAGCTCGTTCTCCTTCTGAAGAGTAGCTAGTCTAGTGAAGCCTAGTATCAGCTTTTCAGTATTCAAGTAGTGGGATTGGCCTACTCATACAAATATTTTGAGTCACTATACCCATTTCAGCATTATGGGGGGTTGTGTGCACATGCTGCTTCAAATGTCATGCTCCTTGCTAGCCCTAGCGTACCACATATTTTATTTCAGGCATATGATTCTGGTTTGTAGAACTTTTATGAGTTGTGGATTTGAACTTGACAGTGTTTGTTGATGACATTCCCAACACCTGTCAGCTCTTCAATAGCAGCTTCAAACCACTTGTTCTCGCCAAATATTTTTGTGACTTTTGAGTCCTTGAGTGCACTTTTGTTTAATGGGATTCATTCCATCAAGTGCACCTACCTCAACATTGTGTATGAGCTTTGAGTCTCCACTTTCGTTTAGTTTTATTGGTTTTTTTGGACCTTGCGATGACACATTTCATCCACGGTGACTTTTTTTTCCAAGTTTTGTGATCAATGTCTTTTATTGAGTGAGCATCGTACAAAGAACCAATTCTTATTTGACTTGGCGGTTACAGCGAGTCGACATCCATGTATTCTGGTAAGATGAATTGGTTGCCATAGGAACGCTTAGTATTTTTGTGCGCATTTGTATTTGAGTACCTAATTAGGTTTTGTTGTCGAGACCCATTAGTCTCTTTACTTCCTCTTTTTCTCACTCCCTATTATGCATTTAAGTTATTACCAGACCAACTTTGTGTTAGCCCTGTTTACACTCACTATATGAGGTAAGCGATTCCTGGAGTGGTTTATATTGTTGAGAGAATAATATATTTGTGCACGAAACTGTTAAGTGCACATTATTAGAATATTCTCCTATATTTGAGTTGATCCCAACAACCAAGTGGTGGTTGTGAAACCAACTCATATGCCTATTTATTAGGCACTCCCTATTGTATCATATGAGGCAGAGTATGTGAACATATAGAGACTATTGTGCATAATTATTTGTTGTGTATTATGTGTGCAATGATGGAAGCGTTGTGGTAATGGTGTGCAAGGGAGATCTTGTGGTTGCTTGAGAAGCATTGGCTTCTTTCATAATGTTTGGTTGTTGACAGTTGTGTCAACCAACAACCGTTGAATCATTTGTCTTATAAATTGAATGATGTATATCAAGATAGGGGCATTGACCCCACAGCTATCAAACACCAAAAATAGAAAATAACAAAGGTGTAGAATGTAGACTATCATGTTACTATCACTGTATTATTTATTACATGGTTTACTAGTTGACATTGTTATGTTGTTAATGAGTGTTGTCAGCTATAGGTAGTATTGTAATGACATTTTGGTTATGTCTAGTTGTTGACAGTTGTGTCAACCGACAATGGTTGAGTCGTTTGTCTTATAAATCGAATGATGTATGTCAGGGTAGGGGCATTGAATGTCAGGGACTCCCTATACCGAACAACTTGAATTCAGTACTACCTATGGAAAACAATTGTGATAACTCATTCTTTTATGATGCATTGTCATACGTATTTACTATTTTATGATTGATGTTCCTTTGGTAGTGTAGTTTCTATAATAAACATTATAGCATCGTTTCTAGGGATTCAAACATAGCTCTACAGCTAGTCATCGAGGAAACTTCGCTATCAATGGCTTTGCCTACCATCTCACCCCAGACTATTGTACCCCCCTTGTACATTTTGTTGAGCCATATGGCTCCTTCCCTACCGATCATACATTGCATCATCTAGTTGTCTCACTACCTCTGTTCGACTATTACAAGCCCTCCTTTCTACAAGATGTACGCCCTCCTTGTCAACCATACAACAATCTTCTAAAGCCTCCTCCTGTGTCGTCGTACACTCATGGTTGTTAGGGACTGTATGTCCCCACTCACCTCACACAACCATATGCCCCTCATGTTGAGTCATACATTGCTCCTATTGAGTTGTACACCCTGTTGTCAACCTGGAGCTGCGCCCTGATTCGAAGACGTGCACGAAACGGCCAGTCCTCTATCCGGCTGAAACAATGGGATCTTCTCACGAGGGTGGGTGCCTTAATAGTGAGAAGAACCTCCAAAAAAGGCTGGTTCCTGTATGATGTATCAATTCGGACCTCTACTCTACGTTGCGGACTACCGTGGAAAAGGGAGAATGGAAACTTAAAGGGGAAATCCTACCTAAAGGAGCTGATACACCAGAATTTTGATCCGCTCAACTTGGAACCTTGAACACTGAACAAACAAGGGAGAAGAAAGACCTTAGACTTCAATTAATCACTTATGCATAAGTATTTCATGCAGAGGTTCGATCCAATAACTAAAACCTGAGGGAAAACGATGAAGAGAGGTCTGATAAAAGACACTTTGCGGCCACCTAACATCCACTTACAGTTTCAGCAAAAGACAATAAAGAACACTGAACATGACCTGCACAAGGATAATCTAGCAACTAGGTATGAAACAAAATTTGGGAAGGGAGAGAAATCTACCACTTGTACAAATTGCTGAAGAAATATACACTATGCCAATGCTTGAAATTTGAAAGTACAATCCTTCTTATTGATCGAAGAGGTTACACAACTCACCAATGGCAAAGTCTGGTCTAACCAAGAGAGATTGGATTCTTTTTAAACAAGGCTGAAAGCCATTATATAGAAAATTACAAAAGGCCAAAGATTGGCGTAGAAACTTGAAGAGGAGGATTCACTTTTGTTAACTCAAGGCTTTACTTGGCCTTTCAATAAAATATATTTTCCCTTTTGTCCTTGCATGAAGCTTCTTCACTTGATGAAGCGAACTTGTCTTTGTTAAGAACTGCCCACCTTTTTTTGCATGGAAATCTACGCAAATGTTAAATTTAGAACTCCATGTGAGTTGCTTGGTTGCTGAGTTGTAGCATTTGAAAACTGAGTTAACCGTTAATTAAGCTGAGTTGGACGAAGAGATCATTTTCCTTCGCATGGAAAGCTTCTAGTGGATGTGGCATTTTAATCAATTAGTCAACTCTAAATCTAGAACAGTCAACTCGTCGTTCGAATTTGGGGCTCCTGTTGAAGCTGAGTTAGACCTTCGGACGCATGAGCTGACTGGAGATGAACAAGTCTTTAATAATCAGTCAACTGAAGCTTTGACCAATGTTCGAAAATAGCTCCGATGTTCGAAAATAGCTCTTGCTTGCATGTATTCTGTTCTAATTCTAATCTTTCTGTTCGTGTCTATTTCTGGTAAGATTCCGTATTCAACTCTTTGTCGGATTATCTATCTTTTATCCTCTTTTGCATAATTAGCCTCGATTTCTTTCGGATTTCCTGTTGTCTCCTTGGTTTCAACGGTTACTTCCCGCGGTCAAAATTTGATGGCTTGAGGGACGTCACCTTTGGTCATTTATTCCTTCGGACTTCCATCTTGCCACTTTCCCACGGACAAAATGTCCGCAAGAATTATCTTGGTCTATGGCCTTCGGAATTCCTACTTCGGGTTTTTTGTCGGGTTTATTTTCCTCGGGCTTTTTCCGCAAAATTTCTTCGAACATCTCTCCCTTCGGATACCTTCCTTTGTTGCGGACTTTTTCCGGCGGTCTTTTCTCCGAATTCCTTCAGACTTGGACAAAAATCCGAAGGATATCTTCTTGCTTTCCTTGTTTTTTTGCGGCCTTTCTGCACGTCATTTTCCCGCGGACCTTCGGGCTTTTCTTTGTGCAAACCTTCCGAATTTCTTCGGACTTTTTGTTCAAAGGAATTCCTTCGGACAAAAGTCCGAAAGAATTCATTTTCTCTCTTGCCTTAGCTTTTTTGAAATGTGCCCTTCGGAACCGACCAAGTGTCCTTCGGCACCGACCAAGTGCCCTCCGCAAGCGCTATTTGGCCTCTTTCCGTGCCCTTCGAAAAAATTGGAGGGCACCCGGGCTTTTTGCAAAGGTCTCTGAATTTGGTCTTGTGCCTGCCCGGAGGGTAGGTGCCCTTCGAAAATATTGAAAGTGACCCTTCCGAAGGGTAGGTGCCCTTTCAAATTCTTGAAATGGACTCTTCCGAATTAATCCTTGGCTTTTCCTTTGCCTTTTGCAACTTTTCCGAATTTCTTTGGACTTTGTCATCGGCTCTTTTTGTCTTTTCTACCCTCTGCAAGCGCTGTTTGGCCTCTAAAATTGCCTTTCAGAAAAGTTGCAAAGGCCCTTTTGTCGCCTAAGTGTCAGGAGAGTCCGTAGAAATGACCTGCAGAGTCCGTAGAAATGACCTATTTTGGTCAAGGAAAACCATGTATTCTTGCTTCCTTGGCTAGAGACAAGAACTTTCCAAGTAGCAAGAGAAAATCTGACTTGTGGAAGGTTTGTTAACACACCCCATAGTATACATAATTGTAACCAGTGATTACTCGCCACGGGGATTTTTTTTAACCGAAGAGTAACCGATAGTTGGGGTCGAATAACCGAGAATAACCGACAAAGGAAAAAAAACACTGAAATTTATCAAAAAACATAAATTTTGTAGATATTACAGTTGCAAAATGTATCAAATGAGTCTATAAAACGTTGGAAAAGTATGTTCTATTAGATGTGAACACAAATAAAGTACAAAATCGCATAATCATGTGACACTGTCAAGTTGTCAACAACAAACTGATACAATGATATATACAAGAATCTACAAGACAAGTGCAAATTACAAGAATCTATAACTTTCTCTTCGCAACTCTCAAAAAAACTAAGGGACCTTGAGAAAGTCATGTCCTCCCACTCGACTGCCCCTCCTTGCTCTGCCTAAAACATTGTGGCTCCACCTCCACCTCGGCCTCAGCCTCATCCTCATCTTCAAGAATGTCCCCTAATTCAATGTCTCCCCCTGCTGCAGTTGCACCCTCCATAGCTTGCCTCTCGAAATCAACAATCTCGTCCTCAGTGAACATGGAGGCCTCCTCATGTGCAGTCTAATCACTATAGGGATCAATCTCATCTAGATCAATAGGCTCATGTGACCTGTTTTTCAACTCCTTTGTGCAAAGGCGAATGTTGTATTACACAAAAACCAGGTCAATAAAGTGTTATTAGCTCAGCTTATTGCACTTATTCGTGTGAATGACGTCAAACAAACTCTAGTTACACTCATATCCAGAAGTGCTACAAGGCTGAGATGAAATGCAGAGAGCTAGCCTTTGAAGATTTGGGGTATTCCCACGCCAATCTTCCCACCACGACCCTGCAAACAAGATATTCAAAACTTTGTAAGTAATTAATAATTGTAAATTCATAACTAGTAAAGTACAAGTAAAAACTTTATTTTCTATTCCCTGGTGACTGCATGGCTCTCCCTCAGATATCTAGGGCTCAAGAAAAAGGCCTCCCCTAGCCTGTTTGTAGTTCTGCAACTCTGAAATAATGAGGTCCCTCACCTTAATGTCAGGTATCATATTCTCAAATTTCAATGCATGTTGAGAGCCCTTTCATATCCTCCCTAGTAGCATCTGCAAAGCCATCGGAGTAGAAAAACCTGAGGTTAAAGTAGTACCTCGCTAAATAGATGGATTGGTAGAGTTGATTGTTCCATCTCCGATCAATCGATTCCTAAATGAGATCAAATCTGACACGAACCCCTTCTAATAGTTTTGGACGGCCTTTTTAGCCTTATCCATGGCCTCATAAATATAACCCATTGGGTTTTACTCCTCATCCACAAAACGCAAAACCCTCACCAAAGGGCTCCAACACCTACAAAGTTAAAAACAAATTAAAGTTACAAATTTATAAAGAAAATAAATATTAAGTTTAAAATATTGAAAATAAGATAATTGACTTGAAATTTAAATTGAAAGTTCAAGTTACCTTGACAATCTTTGTAGCTCTTTTTTCAAAGGCCTCACTGAAAACCGTCTTCCCAACCTCGACTCCATCAATTTTATTGGAATATGATGAGTCCATCCAAGCTTGATTCACAAACGTCTGTTTCAAAGAAGTCAACAAACTACAAATACTTTGCAACGTAAGAAAGTGCATTGCAACCCTGGTGACGCCTGCTCAAACAAGCTCTTTCCCCTTGGTGTACTCTCTCATCAAGTTGAGAACCCGGGTAATTGTATATATATTTTGTGATCTCTCTAGCTTCTTCTACAACTGGGCATACCCAAACAAGTTTGCCTATGTCCTCCAAAAAATGGTCAAGGCAATGGGCTACACAAGGGGTCCAAAAAACTGATGGATGTCTCTCCTTGAGAAGTCTCCCAACCACCACATATGTTGTTGCATTGTCTGTGACAACTTGGACAATATTCTCGATGCCCACTTCTAAAACAACCTATTCGAACATCAAGGTCAAAGTTTATGCATTTTTTATCTGGTTAGTGCATCAATGGATTTCAAAAAAACTAGCTCACAATTTGAAAATGTCAAAAAGTTGACGAGGGTGCAGTTCTTTTCATCTGTCTATCCATTGAAAAGAATGGTGCATCCGAACTTACACCACAACCTCTTATAATCTTCAATTGTATTTTGAAGCAACATCCCACTCAAGTCTCTTGAAGAGGATGCCTTGTACCCTTTTCTTGCAACTGTCAATGTTGTCACCAAATATCCTCAATATGAGCTTCTCACCACATTGAACGGAAGGTTGTTGAAATACCAAAAAATTGCACATGCTTTATCTGTTTTTGTATTGTCTCCTTGTTCCATCTTGTACCTTGCAATGAAAGTTGTGCCTCAAGTGTGTTTCTAGGCACAAAAAAAAATGTATCTGGCTCGAACTCAATGAAGATGTGCCATGGCATTTGTGTTGCCCACGACTAAAGCCCACAATTTTTGTCATAACTGCCTCTACTGATGTGAAAGCCAAGGTTGTTATGATTGCTTGCATCTTTGCCCTCTCGAATTTATTTTCCTCCAACAATGTAAGTTTTGCTATCATCTCTCATTTTGCCTCTTCCATGACATTGGGACAAGGCATGACATCATGGCAAGGAATGCATGAAAGGTGGTACTTGAAGTGATTGATGCCTCTTAACATCTTCTTCATGCAAAACGAACAAACTAAAACCGTTTGGGACAATCTAACCCGCACAACATACTTCCAAGCGATATTGTGAGAATTAAAGGGAGCCATTTGCCCACCACTGACTAAATTTGACTTTGATGCATTGTTGGATGCCATTGTTTGTTAACAATATACCGGTAAACATGTTTAAAACAACATTAAAAAAATAAAAAATAAAAACATTTAATACAACATTTTAAAAAATAGCCTTACATCGTAAACTTGTAAATTTAATTTTTAACATCTTAATATAACCCTAGGGCAAAATATTAAAAATATTAAGAACAATTCTCTACAATAAATAAATTATAATGATAAATAAAAATCATAACAGTTAAAAAATATTTTTTTAATCAAAAATTATAAAAAATAATGCATAAATTGTAAATACTAAATAACATTCCACGGAATTGAACAGAATGCATGAAACTTGAATATTAAAATTTAAAATATTTATCAAACATGTTTATAATTTAATTACAATTAATTTACATGCTCGGAATTTTTATTTATTTATTTTTTAAATGTACTACCCTGGAAATCGCTTTGTTGAATTCTCCTTCCAATTCACTCTGAATGATCCAAATCTTGTGTGAATGCAATGAGGGGGTGTGTTTAAATTTATAAGACAAATCTCTGCATTTTTTCAAGCATTTTATCATTGTTTTATCAGCGTTTGACATCCATTAGTAGGCCTGAATGCGTGTTGGCCATGTTTGGACGTGTTCTAGATGAGTCAAGATGCGTACAACACACGTATAGGCCTTTCGACGAGTACTTGCAAGGCCATAAGGCGAGTTCGAGTGGCGGTTAATCACCTTAGCATTTTTTCGGCAAGTAACCAAGTACCCGGCAATTACTCGTTGGTTATGTAATCTATGGCTATAATTACTCATTCTTCCATGTTGCATTGTGGTATGTATTTACTATTTTATGATTGATGTTCCTTTGGTAGTGTAGTTCCTACAATATACATAGACAATAGTCAAAATATCAAAAAATGGATTAGCAACTGAAATTTTTGTAAAACTAAATCTGGCACGGAATGAATAAGTACTATGTCATAAACTTAGTAATCCCTCCTGCTCGAATACCCACTATCAGTACAAGCACAAGTATGTGTACATTAAAAACAAACAATAACCACCTATGGATATTGCTATGACATAAGCAAGACAAACTGATATCCATAGAAAGCGACAAAAGAGGCACCACCCATCAAAAAGTTAAATTGTGACATCATTCAACTAGCCACCTTAGTCGTTGATTGGAGTACAAGATTCCCAAGGAAATGCCCCCCCCATTGTCCTCCAAGGACATGAGTGTGTCTATTTGGATTGCCATTGTGACTTGTCTTCCCAAATTCACCTTCTGTAGCTAATCATATCCATATAGTTTATAAAATTAACATTAATTTCTAGGCATTTCTCACTCACTGGTCTTGTAGGAAAAAATTGGTCTGTAACAAGAATATATGATATGCCAAGATCAAAGATGAAAAGGTCAAGCAATTAGTGGTGTATTACAATGGAAAGAAAAGCACTACAATATATTTTCTTCAACATCAAAAAAGCAAATGTTGATAGAATTGATTGAATTGTGTGGTAGCACATAAACTTACAGAGGACGGATAATAAACAACATGCAGACTTTGAATAAATAAAGATTTAATTTACACAATAAGAAACCTATCAATGTCATGTAATCTAAAGACACTGCAAAGATTAGCGCCATAATTTATAATAGAACTATTTTCTCCATTTCTCTCATGACTTATAGGCTATAGGGATGATAACTATGACTAACCGCACGACTTCTTGAGGGTCTGATGTTAACCATTCGAATGAGGCCAGTATGTAGCTTTGATTGGAATTATTCAAACAAAGGGGTCACTCAGAGTGACAAACAATAGCATATGAAGTATTTCACTCACAACTACAATAGTTGACTACACCAGACCATTTCATCTTCCACATGCTCAATTATTTAATCAGGGATTTGCAAGTCTATTTTTTATTGTCCTCCTGGTAAATATGCACAAATGTTTTCTATCAATCCAGAATCTACACCTCGTTGAAATTCAAGCTTCTAAAAAATAAAAAGGAGAATAAAATGAAAAAAGAGTGCAACAGTAAGAAAAATCCAATTTCTTCATCACTACTCAAAAAAACAATCAGATTTACAGTTTTGAAGAGTATGAAATGAAAACAAAAAAATTGTAACTTTTTTTTTTTTACCATTGTTTTCAAATTCTTTCCAGCTAAGTTGAGCAGTAGTAGTAAGAACTCTCCAGATTTGAATTTTTTGTTATATTCAAAAGTAAATTCTCAGCCAAAACAGCCACAAAAAGAAGTAATAAAAATCAATTTATGATGGATAAACATGGAATACTACAATTGCTGAGCATAAAAAATATATAATGTTTTATTTCTAAACTATCTATGCATATTTTGATAGCATAGTTACCAAGTCTAGAAATCCAAATCCGTACAGGAGGGTGAAAAAGATGCAAGAATTCTTGAAAAAAATTGGAAATTTTCGGTCCAGAAAATATGCATATATATGAGCATAATTTTATGAATATGCAATATTGACAAATACAGTGAAAAAAATTAATAAAGTAATACAAAATGTAAATACATTTTATATTAGATGACATATACGGTTGCTGGGTGTCTTTTTTTCAGAAAATAAAAAGTATAAAATTATAAAAAACCAGGGCCGACCCATACCAAACTTATCTGGGCCATCCGAAAAATCCAAATCTGGCAGAGATTTGGTAACTATGCTTGATAGTAATCTAGTGGAATTCAAAATCTTGCAAGTGGGCATTCAAATTGTGCTAGCTAAAGAGGAAGAGCTTAAAACAGAAAATGCAGCACTGATGTTAACTAATGAAAACTACAAGATAATTTTTTGCCATTTATATTTTCACATCTAGACAAATTAAATGCACTATTTCTCGTTCTAATTCAAATGAAGAAATAGGACAAGTAGATGAAATATATGAAACCCAATGCAATGTATATGTTTATCTTGAATTACCTGCAAAGGATTAAGAATTGTGGTTGTATCCTTCCCCTTGGCTCCTAGTGGAACAACAGACAATGACAAGTGATCATTGATATTTGCAGAATAAAGAATTTTTCCTAAAGTGAGCAGAACCCCAAAAGCATCACCACCGCTCATGCAGCTTTTCCCTGCAACGCATTCTGTTACAAGGAGGTCTCTCTCTCTGAAAAATGTCTCAAAAGTAAATTTCACTTCAGTTCCAGTCTTCATCCTTGCTTGCTCCACTAAAGAATAGGATTCTTGGCTGTTCTCATTTTGAATAATTAGGAAAGCTCCACCTACCTTGACTTCGCCTTTAAGTTGGGTTTTAGCTCCTCCTGTCGAACTTCCCCGAGTATTAGATAAATAAAGAGTGAACTGTTTCTCAATCATCTCTAGTTTTCCCCTCATTTTCATCAAGTCTAAAAAAGCTTCACGCTGCAGTCTCTTTAAAACTTCTATCTGCAAATAAATAAGTTTCGTAAGAAGTTTTGCATAAATTAACCTGACAAAATCAAATTAATTTACAATAATCCGCTGCAAGAATAACATATCATACATGAATGTCATTCAGTAATTAATAATTACACGGGTTGACGATAAATCAGAGTTCACAATAGGACCTTGCTTTGTGTTGTATAAATTTGAGATTGCAGTTTTTCTTGTGCTAACTATAAATCTTTCGATAGATGACGAGATATTTTGCATTTTATAGAAGTAGACTGCCAAACCCATTTTCTGGATCCCTTGCAAACATTTTAATACCCTTCAGGCATACTTCTCTCAATAAAACAATAATTATGACACCATTATCCTTTGCAATTATGATTTTGAAACATTGTCCGCATGCATGAAGACTTATTTATTTTCCCAAGTTAATTTCATCTTTAGGAGTTTTGGATGCCTGAGAGTACAATGAGAAGAAAGTAACACATGAAAATAGGATGACTGCACTCTGTATTGTATCAGAATATACATGCCAAACGGTTATAGTCCCAAATTTGAAATACCAGGAAAGGAATCTAGACTAAACTCCTATTTCCAACTCATCATACAGCCCTTTTATTTGATCAGCCAAAAAAAGAGCATTTATATTAATATGAAGAAATAAAATGTATAGAAAATGTGAACGGTAGAGGAGTCTGATATACCACCGTACAAATTGACATAAATTGCATTCTTGACCCAGATCCAGGTGCTGGATGGTTAGAACATTGCAGTAAAATAATGTGCAGCCATTTGCAGAACAGTGCCCAGTAACTTAGGCTTTTAGCTGAATAAAATTGTACAGGACCATTTTCCTGAACCTGAAGTTCAACCAGGGAGACTGAGGGCAAAACCTCCAACACTTTTACTGCGTGTACCATTTATGAGACTTTGTGCATGTAAAAGTGGCCACCAGTAGTTCCAGGGTGCTTGGGTTAGGATGATGCAGAGTAAGGCTGTGATGACTAGTTTGAATTTGAGGCTCCAGCAAGATTAGAAAAATCCCTTGGGGCTATATTAAGCTTATGCAATCTAGACCCAGGACCAAAACAAATACTAAATAACTGAGATGCCCAAGCAATAGGGCTTGTAATAGTAACCCTCGATATCATTCAGCTTTCAGATTTCTGATTTGCATCACGGCTTCTAATCCTCAAGAGATCCAGCTAACTAATACCAATTACTACTCTTGAAAATCCACTATGGAGAACCTACTTCAGATGAAAGGGTTGTACCAGATAACAATGAGGACAGATCCAACACCACTAGATCCCATAAAGAGATCCAAGTGGCTCAACAAGTGTGACAAAGCTCAAGGACTTAATGGCATGCGTATGAAGACGTGTAGGTCAATCTTCAAGGTGTTGATAGTACACAAGACACATGGTGTATTAGAACTATAAATGGATCTCTACATATACAAGCCTCTAAATAGGTAAACAGTAGAAGGCCATTCTAGAGCCAACACATACAAATATGACAGACCATAACATGGTTGTGGCTATAAGCAATCGTTCATTATTGCATAATGTCATAAATAATCTAAAGATTAAACTAAGGTAAGTATGTGTGGGCCTATAAATAGGTCTCTACTATGTCAACCTCTAAGTAGGGAAGAGGTTGGAAGACCTTTCTAGATCCACCGCTCAAAGGCATAATAAGCAATGCTATGGTAAATATGACATGCCTATAAATAGGTCTCTACTATGTCAACCTCTAAGCAGGGAAGAGAGTGGAAGACCTTTCTAGATCCAACGCTCAAAGGTATAATAAGCAAGGCTATGGTAAATATGTCAAAGACCGCAGTAATAGACAAGGGATGTACTAAAAAGCATGAGTTAACATAAATGAAATGAAGCAGTCAACATAAATAATCAGACCAAGCGCAAAATAACTGGAGGTAGGACAAAGGGGTACTTATCTTGAGTCAACTTGTTGGCACACTAATCTCCCCCTTAGCTTGAGCACTTTGTGCGAAATAGTTGTAGGTGGAGTCAAGAAGGATAGAAGAAACCCTAGGTAGACCACAATTGGGAACTCCAAAGACTTAGTACACCTTTCTAGTGAATCTCTTATTCTTGAATCTCCTAGGCCTTTAATGCAACTTATCTTCCTTTTAGTGAAGCTCCTTTATCCTATTTCCTCTTAAGAAACCCTAAGCAGGAATCTTCATTTGTGAATGCAACTAGAGCAAATGTTGAATTCTTGTTTTGGAAATGACACGCAATGACCCTATAAATGTAGCTCAAATTATTAGGTCATATTTCCATATAGCTGAGGCCACTGACCACACTTGTGATGAAGGATATATTTTTGGTCAGACAGGCACAAACTAGTATGAGGAGGGAAGGGAAGGTTAAGGAAGGTAGAGGAAAGCAAAGGAGATGGTATGAATGAGGTATGAAGGTAGGAAACAAGTACCCGTGACACATCTCTCACATGCTGGCTCAAAGTTAGCCAACCCCAATCCCAAATATGAGACACTAATGTGTCAACGAGTCCTTGACAAAAAAAAATGTTAGCAATGTAATTTTGAAGTGTATATATATGCCCCCGCAAAGCTCATCACTTGCCATTTAGTATAGGAAGGAATGGTGCTTCATAAAAAATATATGCCATAAAATAAAATGAAATGATTAAAAATAAATGAGATGAATGAAAGTAAATAAATAAAATACATACCTACACCAACCTGACCTTATTCATGCACATGATCCTAGTTTGATCATGGCGTACTGCTCATTTCAACGTCAGAATTTGCCTATCAAAATGTCCCTTTTTGGGGCTGCCAACTGAAAATAAGGATTTCTCCACAAACCCTAGCAATTATTTTATTTTCTGATTTATATGAAAACCCTAGCTGCTGTAACAAATTCAGAATGTTGTAAAGAAGCAAAAATTGCCACAAAATATTATTTATTAATTCTGAAAATTATGGGAAAAATACACAACAATTCCAACAACAATAGGATCCACAACTGAAATTTCCAATGTAATATTGCTGGAAAATGATTACAAATATATTCAAAAATACCCAATGGCTCCCAGCTGCAAATGAGGCTAAACAAGCCCTTCCAAACCCTTCGCTCAACCCTAGGGAGGGGTCGTTGACCTCTCCTAGGCAATCGCTCAACCTCCAACTATGTTTGCTGAAGTATGATGGCTTCTCTTTGATGTGGAGACCCCCAAACCAGCTCACTCACCTGTAGGAAGAAGAAATGGTGTCGAAAACACCATTTTACTGCCAATGTTGCTCAATATAACCTCTTTGTGAAGTTTCTCTATGTCTGAAATCAAGGGTTTTCGTCCTTGTTCCAAACAACCTTGAAGGGACTTCCTCCTCAAGGTAAAGTCCAACTTTTCGGGCTTAAGACTTGATGAAATCAACTATCAAAATTTGCACCACAAGATCCCCACCTTTACCTTTATAGCCTTTCCCCAAAGGGGTGCGTCCAAAAGGGAGAGAAACAATTCAATTAATAAAAGGACCTTTTCTTACAAGCTTTCACTTATCCACTTCGGCACCCATGACCCTCAAATGTCCCCTTTCTTAAGTGAAAATTAGAATCATAAAGTATATTTTCGATGAAAACCATTTAAAACCCAATGTTCCCCTTTCTCTCACTTTTTCCCTTGGATTTTTGGGACACAAACCAAGCTAAGGGTCTTCAAATGAATCATGTTGAAAAGAGGGACATGACAGTCCTCCCTTCCCAAAATTGCTTGTCCTCAAGCAATTGCAAGCTTGAATGTTAAAGAATTGGTTGCCCCTTCCCAAGAAGCATCTTCAAAAGGCAAGTCTTTCCAATGTACCAAGTATTCGGTGATGACTCAGTTTCTAAGCCTCCTTTCTCTAGTCTCAACAATAGAATCCGGAATCAAAATCAGATTACCCTCATCATCAAGGGGTGGCAGATCAATGGAAGGGAGTGATGTGCTGCTCAAGTGACCTTTTTAAGCAAGACACATAAAAAATATCATGGACCTTGCTACTTTCCGGTAGCTCCAACTCATAAGCCACTTCCCTAACTTTATTAGGATCTTGTAGGGACTATAGAACTGTGGTTTTAATTTTTCGGCCCCACTTTGCTTGATAGATGATTCCTGTAACGCTGCAACCTTAAAAAAACCAACTCACCTATCTCAAAATGCCTTTTCATTCGGTGCTGATCTAAACATGCCTTCTGTTGGTTTTGAGCTTGTTGAAGGTGCTTCTTGAGCTGTTCTAAAATCTCCACGCTTTGTTGTACTAAATCAGCAGCCCTGGGCACTCTACTGTCACTCCAAATCAGGTGTAGGAAGGAAAAAGCTTCATATCTGTACAAGGCCTTGAAGGGAGACATGCCTATTGACATATGGTGTGTCATGTTGTAGCAAAACTCTGCCATATACAACCACTTATTCCACACCTTTTGCTGCCTTGAAAAAAAATTTTGTAGGTATTCTTCCACCCACTTGTTCACAATTTCAGTTTGTCCATCCGTTTGGGGATGGTAGCTACTGCTTGGAAACAACTTGGTGCCTATCAAACGAAAGAGCTCTTGGCAAAAGAGGCTCATGAACCTGATGTACTTGTCACTTACAATATTTCTAGGCAAACCATGAAGTTTGAACACCTCTCTGAAAAAAAGACCAGTCACCATAGGAGCAGAATAATGGCCTAGAAGAGCAAAGAAATAAGCGTATTTAGCGAGTCTATCCACCACAACGAACATAGAATTCTTACCTTGTGATGAATTCTTCCCCTTGTTTGTCAAATCCGTGAGAGGGGCAACAAGCTGAGAAAAACCCTTTACAAACCTCCAATAGTAGCTACACAATCCGAGAATTCCTCTCAACTATTTCAGAGTATTAGGGGGTGTGTTAGCCCCAGGAACGGGAGAGAAATTACATCATGAATAAATTTTTCCACACAAAATTGGCAGTGTATTATTTCGGGATGATTTTTACAAAGAAAAGTGAAAGCTTAAAAAGCTTCACGGGTGGTTACGAAAACAAACCAACTTTCCTGAGTAACCAACTTATTTAACAAAAAAAACTCTAAAACATTAAAATAAAATACTTTTGATAATAAACCTAACAAACTCCCCCTTGATCCAAAAGAGTATAGAAGATGAAAGAACTGGAGCAATGACTCTGAAGTCATGAAAGAAACTCTGTCGCAACTGAAACTGGTGCACTGTACCTCTAGCACTGACTAAAAACTGATGCCGGTCCAATAAAGAAGCCCGCCCCTGCAAGTTGTGGCAAAAAATGGTTGATGAACAAGATCAAGCCCTGCTCATCCCCGATGATCATCATACCATACTGTAGTAGAACACAATCAAGCATGTCCAACTACATCGACCCACATAAACTCCCACACAGGAACTCGTCCAAGTGACAAACCCATACTATGTATGGCACATCTCCCTCATGTCCAACAAACGCTGACGACCTTTGCTCAACAATGAAGGTGCTAGCAACCCCTATCAACTCGTACTATCACCGATGACTAATCGAAGTCCAACCAATGCCTAAATCTTCTCCCCCTCTCAGGGAGAGAGGTGAGAAGCCGTGTATCGAGAGAAACAAAAACAACTATGTCCGCTCCATGTCATGAGTAGCAGATATAGAAAGCCAAAAATGAAATTTAAAACAAGAACACAAGCCAAAATTTATCATTCAAGCATTGAACCCATACTCCGAGCAAATAGCTAACTGGAGAGGGTAATTGTCCTCTAGCCTCCAAGGATCCTCCAACCTCCAATTGTCACTTAGATGGTGTCAATCAAAAGGATCCTGCGACATGTAATGGATGGTATTGTCTCCGAGAGCACAAGCATGAAGTGATATTATAAAAAAATTCATTTCGAAAGGCGTCGGATTCAACCAAAAATGCACCTTTTTAAATCAATTTAATAGTTTTGTTATATCCTTATAACTCCTTTTACAAAGTCTTCAAAAAATAGAATATTCCCTTTTTTATAATTTAAAAAGGCATATTCTAAAAAATCAAATGTAAAATAAAATTTGTCTATAGGTTTGGAACAGGTGACCCTTATTGTTTTCAAGTGACCCAAAAATTCTTCTCTAACCAACTCATCTTTTATCAATTTGAACAAATAGAGGCAAAATATTATGAAAATGCTTGTTTTTTCCAAATTGAGAATAAAATAAAATTTCTTCCACCCTAAGAAATTTTTACTTGTCATGTAAAATTGTAAAATTGGGTTGAGCTTTACCTATGGATCCACCAACAATACCAAATTATATTTTATATAGCCATCAATTTTATTGTTGCATCATTTTTCTATTTGAACATAGTAATGCAACCGCCATACAAGGCCTGCAATGTGGCCCATCGTTCTACGCTCTACGCAGTATAACTATAAACTTGATATGGAGCCTCATGAAAGCCGTACAAATTAGATTTAATATTGCCTTTGATTTTTATGGAGTTTTGAAACAACTACTGCACGTACGGACCTCTATTGTGCCATCGTAAGGACCTCTATTACACCATATTTCTCTTGGAACCAAATCTGATTTTCAAAATAGCATTTTGCGTCCTTTAAAACAACAATTTGAATAATAAGAAAATTGTAGGATGAAGCTTTACACTGAATGTATCTCTTTCTCCTTTACCAGAACATTGTATTTGTGAGCCTTGAAGCGTCATACTGCTCATAAAAAAATACTATGCTACTACATTTTATTAATAATTTTTCAAACTCTTCACTGTGTCATGCCTTTCGAACACCTTATATATTGTATTGCAGCAAGATGTCTCAAAACAAAAATCGTATGTTATCCAAGAAATAGATTTTGTTTTCACCTAGATCAAGTTTTAATAGAAATTCTTATGTATGCTATATTCAATGTACTAGAAAAAAAAAATTATTTTGTATTATTCTTATATTATTCCTCCCTATGCTGGAGTGGCATCGGTTATCATGGTGCACCGAAGCATGCCATCACAGTACAGGTGATTTAAAAAAATGCAATTATTAGCCAAGACTCAAAATGTTGTACTCTCAACAAGAACTATAACCAGAACATTGCAAAAAATTAACCAAACCAAAAAATATATATATACCACACACTGTACTTATTCACTACCTGAAATTTGTGGAAGCGTCGTACTAGTTTGAGGAAGATTTTATAGACCCAGTACACTTAGACTCCCAACTAGGCCTTCAAATTCCTTTTTCCTTGAGCAACCAAGCTCTGATACCACTATTGGCTCCAGAAACGAGAGAGAAATTACATCACGAATAAATTTTTCCACACAGAATTGACAGTGTATTATTTCAGGATGATTTTTACATAAGGTGAAAGCTTAAAAAGCTTCACTAGTGGTTACGGGATCAAACCAACTTCCCGAATAACCAACTTATTTAACAAAACAAACTCTAAAACATTAAAACAAAATACTTTGGATCATAAACCTAACAGGGTGGCCAATCCAAAATAGGTTGCATTTTTCATTGGTCCACATGGACCCCTTGGGCGTTGATCACATGTCCCAAATATAAAATTTCAGGAGTGGCAAACTCACATTTTGTTTTTTTTGCAAAGAGTGTTTGTTGTTCCAGCACTCCCAAAACTATATCCAAGTGCTACAAATGCTCCTCCCATGTTTTGCTATACATTAGAATGTCGTCAAAAAAAACCAAGACAAACTTCCTCAAGTATTGTCTAAAGACGTGATTCATGCAAGATTGGAATGTGGCGGGAGCATTGGTTAATCTGAAAAGCATAACCAAAAACTCATAGTGTCCATAATGACATCTAAAAGCGGTCTTTTGCACATCTTCCTCTCTAGCCCGTATTTGGTGGTACCCGGTTTTCAAATCAATTTTGGAGAAATAAACCGATCTGTGGAGTTCATCTATAAGCTCATAAATCTTAGGTATGGGGTACCTATTCTTGATTGTCTTCTTATTCAACAACCAGTGATCAATGCATATTCTCATGGTTTTGTCCTTCTTCACAAGCAAATCTAAAGCTGCAAAGGGGCTGGAACTAGGCCTTATGTGGCCCATATCTAGGAGCTCATGTATGACATTCTCTATATCTTCTTTGTAAATCCTTGGGAGGCAGTAGGGTGTGGTGATTACCGCTTTGGTACCTTGTTCCAACTCAATTATGTGTTTGAAACCCTCTATCCGGGGGCAGCCCATGAGAAATGTCACTAAAAACCTTGACATGCTTGTCAAGAAGGAATTGAACATCCTTAGGAAGAGGTTGTCCCAGATCAGAATTCATGTCTTTCACAAAACATTTGGCTGCCCACACAAACTGCCCTTTGTTGAAAGCCCTTTCCATTCTTTTGGAGGTCACCACCATAGGTGCTTCATTGTTGAACCCATGAATGACTACTTCTTAACCTGTTGTTTTGAATTTCAGCTTCATAGTTTGAAAATTTTGAGTGTATTCTCCAAGGGAGTGCAGCCATTGGACACCCAGCACCGCATTGGTTTTCCCTATGTCAATCACATGGATGTCTCCTTTCACTTCATGCTTCCCCAAAGTGAGTTTCAATTCTGGAACCTTGTGATGGCAAAAAAGAGAGAATCCATCCCCCAAAGTCATATTGAATCTCTCAAAAAGTGTAGTTTGCAACCCACACCTTGAAGCCAACTTCTTATCAACAAAGTTATGTGTAGCCCCATTATCTATAAGTATGGTAACCTTCTTACCTTGCAGGTCGCCTCTTACCCTAAAGGAGTGGTGATTGGGAATTCCGATTAGGGTGGCAAAAGTGCCCAATATTGCTTTCTCCTTTGTCTATGGCCTGCTCCTTTCCACAAGGGGTTGCCTCTATCACCTTTGCTCCTTCCCTTCTACCTTGGACTGCTTCTATTGGCTTTTCTATGCTGCTGTCATTTGGTTGCAGCTCCTTTGATTGTCTTTCCTCTTGCTGGAAACTCTCATTTTTATGCACAAGAAAGTCTGATTTTCGAGACTTAGAACTTGCAACCCTAGGTTGTTTTGAAATTCCTTCTTCCCATTGCCCCATAGTTTGTGAAGCACTCATTTTCTGCCTTTCAAGGGACAGATCTTGAACTATATGTGCTGAATGCTCAAGGTCTATGGCCCTTCTGATGGCCATTTGGAGGGAGGGAGGGTCAAAAGCTTTGACCAACACTTAAAGGGGTTTAGCTAACCCTTCAATGAACAAAACCACAAGTCTATTTTCTGAAATGTCCATCACCATAGCTAATATCCTCTGAAATTCCGCAACATACTCCCCCACGGAGTTCCCTTGTTGTAGGTGTGCCAAGTCTTGAATGTGCAACTCCGAATCTGCCCTATCAAACCTATCAATTACCTTTATCCTGAATTTCTCATATGTCTTGATGAGGTTGTGCCCTAGGCTTATTAACCCTTGGTGCTACCACTCATGACCAGCCCCTTCCAAGTGTAGTATGATCAACTTCAAGGCTTCATCTTCCCTCATATGACACAATGAAAAGTAGCTATCCACCTTGCTAATCCAAGCCTTGGCTAAATTATTTGGGGAACCATCAAATGTGGGTAGGGCAACCTTCCCCACCTCATCATGCAATTCTATGTGGTTGTCTCGTCCCCTATTGGAGCCGCCTCTACCTTTTTCCCAAGTATGAAATCATTGAAGTTCATTTCCTTTCTGAATTGAGGGGGAGGGCAGGAAGGGGAGGAGGGGGTATGTCCCCATATGTTGTCATCAAATTAATCTATAGGAGGGTTGTTCTTTCCTTCCCAACGAAATTTCCTCCTTTTGAAGGACCCTAGGTCCATTAGGTCTTGGCGTAGGTCCCACGCTTATGCCCAAGGTGTTGTCCATCACAACATGCGCTCTATCTCCCTTCATATCCTTCATTGTTTAAAGGAAATCATTCATCACTTCATCTGCTCTTGTGCTCGAGAGTTAGAGACAACCTCTCAAACCTAGCTCTATCCATGTCACTGTTTGACATGAAAGCCTTGTTGTCCCATAGCTGGCCAAGAAATAGCTCCAATACCACTGAAATGTCCCCTTTTGGGACTACCAACTGAAAATAAGGATTTCTCCACAAACCCTAGCAATTATTTTATTTTCTGATTTCTATGAAAACGCTAGCTGCTGTAACAAATTCAGAATGTTGTAAAGAAGCAAAAATCGCCACAAAATATTATTTATTAATTCTGAAAATTATGGGAAAAATATACAATTCCAACAACAATAGGATCCACAAAACTGAAATTTCCAATGTAATATTGCAGTTAAATGATTACAAATATATTCAAAATTACTCAACTGCTACCCAACTGCAAATGATGCTAAACAAGCCCTTCCAAACCCTTCGCTCAACCCTAAGGAGGGGTTGTTGACCTCTCCTCGGCAATCGCTCAACCTCCAATTGTGTTTGCTTAAGTATGATGGCTTCTCTTTGATGTGGAGACCCCCAAACCAGCTCGCTCAATTGTAGGAAGAAGAAATGGTGTTGAAAACACCCTTTTGCTACCAATGTTTCTCAATACAACCTCTTTGTGAAGTTTCCCTAGATCTGAAATCAAGGGTTTTCGTCTTTGTTCCAAACAACCTTGAAGGGATTTCGTCCTCAAGGTAAAGATCCAACTTTTTGGGCTTAAGACTTGATGAAATCAACTATCAAAATTTGCATGAATCCTTCCACAAGATCCCCCCCTTTACCTTTATAGCCTTTCCCCAAAGGGGTGCATCCAAAAGGGAGGGAACACAATTCAAATAATAAAAAGACCTTTTCTTCCAAGCTTTCATTTATCCACTTGGGCGTCCATGACCCTCAAATGTCCCCTTCTTACGTGAAAATTAGAATCATAAAGTATCTTTTTGATGAAAACCATTTAAAACCCAACGCTCCACTTTCTCTCACTTCTTCCCTTAGTTTTTTGGGAAACAAACCAAGCTAGGGGTCTTCAAAAGAATCATGTTGAAAAGGGGGACATGACACCTATGATAACCCTAACAATGCAAGACTACATGAATTAATGCAATGCTAGCATATGTAGATGAGTCTAAGTGCAATTATATGTAATGCAAGTATGTTAAATAATCTCTCTTAAGGAGATGGTACTAGGACGGGTTTGGATAGCCACAAGGTAAAGGCTAAATTAGGTTTTAAAGGCCCAAAGGAAGATAAGTTAGGTGTTGAGACGGGTTCGTATAGCCATGAAGTAAATGCTGGATTAGGTGGATGGGTCTGGATAAACACAAGGTAAATGTGAAATTAGGTCCGAAAGGCCCAAAGAAGATAAGGTGTTAGGATGAGTTTGGATAGCCATGAGGTAAAGGCTAGATTAGGTCAGAAGGACCAAAGAGATAAGGTGTTAGTATAGGTTCAAATAGCCACAAAGTAAAGGCTAGATTAGGTCCAAAAGACCCAGAAAAAATAAGGTGCTAAGACAGGGTCCAAATAGCCATGAGGTAAAAGGCTAGATTGAGCAAGGACGCCTCAAAGAGAAAAATAGACAAAAAAAGCTAATGATCCCAAACAAAGCCAAGAGGAGTCCTTGAAAGATAAGGCAACGGTCAAAAGAGCATCTTGGAAACCAAAGATGTAGTTGTATTGAAGTATAGCTCAAGGAGAAAGCTTGTTGATTCCCCAAGACTTAAATTTTATACCTAAGAGATTTTGTAATGAAATTACTTAGAGAGATAAAGCATAATCAAGGCAATGTATCTCAATATAAATAGCTAGATTAGAGTATCTCAATATAACTCACAATAGTAAGGACATAATAGAGCATATTCACACAAGATGATTGCAAGTAGAGAAAAATACTAGAAATATATGATAGAGCCGCTTCAAGGGGACAACCTCGCAATAAGAATAGAATGCATAATATCCTCCTCTAATACTATCCACTACCTCCTTTATATACCCAACAAAGGCTATGGATATTCCATACACCAACAATAGAAATTATCATATGACTAAGTAAAAGGTTATACTAGTCACAAGTCAGTCACACATCCCAATACATGCTAGCATTTAAAAGCATAGCATGTCCCTCCCCTTCAAACCAGCTTTGTCCTTAACATTACTAATTTTTAAGTGCTTCTGCAGTGACGCTTCATCCACCCATGTCGTATCCTCACTATCTAGATTCTTCCACTTGACTAGATACTTTGTAATCACTCTCATCTGGAACCTCTTTGTGCGTGTCTGGAGGATTTCCTCAGGTTCCAACATGATTATTCACTCCTCATCAAACTCTAGTAACTATCTGGACTAAAACACTTTGTCCAATAACCTTCTTCAAGCAAGAAACCTAAAAGACTAGATGTCTTTTCATTGAATGAGGTAGCTCCAATTTGTATGTTACATTGTTGATCTTCTGCAAGACCTGATAGGGTCCATCATATTAGGTGAAAGATTGTTATCCTTCTTCAGTTGTTTCAAGGACATTTGCTTATACGGTTGTAATCATACAAAAACCCAATCTCTTACTTTAAAATGTCTTTTCGTGCGGCGCTAGTCAAATTGTTGCTTCTTTCAGTTCTATGCCATTGCCAAATTCTCTGTAAGACTAGAAAGTACCCCTTGGTGTTGCATGTGGTCTTCAACTGTCTGAACCTTTAGTTAAACCCTCACAAATGAGGTGATGGATGTGGTTGGTACCCATACAATGTCAAAAATGGAGACATTTTGGATGAAGCATGGAAAGAATTCTTATATCGCCATTCTACTAGTGATAGGCATTAAACCCATATCTAATGTTAATCCAAAGCAAAACATTGAAGATAACCCTCCAAGAACTTGTTGACCACCTTAGTTTGTCCATCAAATTGGGGATGATAGGACAAGCTACAAGCCAATTGAGTACCTAGGCAAGAAAATAAATCAGTCCAAAAACCACTAGTAAATATAGGATCACGATCACTTACTATGATCTTTGGGTTCCCATGTAGCTTCTGAACTGTATCCATAAAATTTGATGCCACCATACTTGCTACAAAAAGATGTGACAACGCACAAAAATGGGCATATATGGTGCGTATATCCATGACAACCATGACGACATTTTTCCCTTCAGACTTAGGCAACACTGTGATGAAATTCATGGACACCTCCTCCCACCTCTAACTAGGAATACACAACTGTTATAGAAGACCCAAGGTTTTAATTGTCTCTCTCACCCTTGTTTTTCTGACACACCATGCATTTTGCCACCAATTTGTAGACTTCCCCTTTGAGCCCTTCCCAAAATAATTCTTGCTTGATTCTATGATAAGTCTTCAAGAAGCCTAAGTGCCCATCAACTGGTGAAGCATGTAGCTCTGCAAGAACCTTTTGCTTAAGGATTGAGTTCTTGCACAAGTATAACTGATTCTTGTAGTATAGAGCATCCCCTTTCCATACAAATTTGTTTGACACGCTTGGATCATGTTGGAGCTTCTAAATGAGAGTCTATGTATTTGTGTCATTTGTCCATTCCAATTTGGTTGCCTCCACCAAACCTGCATGTGATATGAAGATGGCACACAATAATGTTTCTGTGGACTCATCCTTCTTGGATAGTGCATCAGCCACTATATTCTCCTTTCCTGTCTTGTATCTCAAAGCCATATCCCAACATCTTCGTGGCCCATTTTGGTCGTTCTTTTAATGATAACCTTATTTCTAAAAAGTATTTAAGACTATCATGATTTGTCTTCACCTTAATGTCTTCTTATCAAATAAGGTCTCTATCATTTGACTGCATGAAGCATAGCCATCATTTCCTTCTCATAAATGGGCTCTAAAAAATTCTTACTCTTGAATTAATGACTCTCAAAATAAATAGGTCATCGCTCGTGCATGAGTATTTCCCCCATTCCATACACTGAAGCATCACACTCGACAATGAAATTTTTGGAAATATATGGGGTAGCTAGAACTGAAATAGTGCACATGGCCTTCTTCAACTTCTCGAATGCCTTGGTGGTTGCCTCATTCCAATAGAAGGAGTCCTTCAATAAAGTTGTGAGTGTTGTTGATATGCTGCCGTATTTCTTTACAAATCAGTGATAGTACCATGTGAGCCCTAAGAAGCTCCATACGTGCTTGAGGGTTTTAGGCACTTGCCATTCGACCTTGGCCTTGATCTTGTGAGGGTCCACCTTTATGCCTTCATGGGAAACAATGCGTCCCAAGTACTCCACTTCCTTAACTCCAAAAGCACACTTGGAAGGCTTGGCACATAACTGACATTGTGCCAAAAGATCCAAAACTTGATTCACATGCTACAAATGCTTTACCCATGTTTTGTTGTATATTAAGATGTCATCAAAATTGCAAGGACAAATTTTCGTAAAAATGGCCAAAAGGCAAAGTTCATCAAACTCTGAAATGTAGATGGTACATTTGTGAGGCCAAAAGGCATCATTAAAAATTCATAGAGGCTTTCATGGGTTTTGAAACTTGCCTTATGTATATCCTCATCTTTGATTTTGATTTGATGATAACCTGAACAAAGATCAAGTTTCATAAAGTATAAAGCACCATGTAACTCATCCAACAAATCATCAATTACAGGAATTGGAAACTTATCTTTGAAAGTATACTTGTTGAAATCCCTATAGTTTGGACACACATCAGCTGTCATCCTTCTTACGCACCATCACCAATGGAGAGGAATAAGCACTCTAGCTATGCTAGATAATTCTTGCCTCGAGCATTTCTTTTACTATCTTCTCAATCTCACTCTTATGTACATAGGGGTAACTCTAAGGTCGGATGTTAGGTGGTTGGATGGATGATAGGGGTAACTCTAAGTACTAGCTGAATGGCATGATCATGATCCCTTTTGGGTGGTAGTCCTTTTGGCATATCTCAAAAAATTGAGTGTTCTACAATTGCCTGTAGATCTGGGAGAATAAGCACCTTTGTTGGCAGTGCTTCTAATGAAAAAATTTGCACCACAAACCCATCAACGCCCTTTGTAAGAATATTTTGCATCTAATGAGAGCTAACCAACTATGGGGACCTTTCACATAGCCCATGCAATTCAAATGTCCTTCATTCTGAATGAAAATGAATGAACAACTCCTCGAAATTCAAGTCAATCATTCTCAACGTAGTGAGCCATTGGACTCAGAACACAAAGTTTGGGTGCCCATGGGAAGGAGAACATAGGACAATCTAGTAAGTAGTCTCCCATGGTGAGTTTAATAATATGACATTTCCTTGTACAAATGACTATACCACCATCTCCAATCATGACCTGAAATTTTCAAGTTGGATAAACAAAGTAGTTCAAGCGAGGAGCCAACTTATTGTTGATGAAGTTGTGAGTACTTCCCAAGTCAATCAATACCATCACCTATTGTTTTTTAGGAAACCCACTACCTTGAGGGCTTGTCAAGTGCTAATTCCTAGAAGTGCATGGCAAGAAATAGTTGGTTGGGTATTTTTTTGTTTCCTTATGTGCCTCATCAACACCCTCTAATTCTACTTCATCCTCCTCTTCTTCATTAGTGCCTTCAATGTAGAAAAACTTTTTTCAGCACATTATGCCTGCAACTACATTTGCTATCACAGTCAAAACATAATTTTTTTTGCCCTTTTCTCTTCAATTTGTTGAGGAGTCAATCTAGTAGGTTGAGGGAATGACGTTGATGGAGTGCTCTAATCTTTGATGTTTGTGATGACTCGCCCTTCTGTTGGCCAATGCTCTTTCCTCCGCCCTACAAGCCATGGTTATAGAATCAGATATAATAAGCAGATTAAAGATGCATACCTCATGTTGGATGTGATCCTTGAGTCCCCCAAGTAATAGGAGGTTCAAGTTCTCATATGTGATCAACTCCACACATAAAGATAGATTTTGGACTTTTTGAATATAATACCTGACCGATCCTATGCACACAGTTTTGCTTACTAGCTGAAATAATTCTCCATCACACTATTGTGATAGTGTGTCTGCAATTCCTTATAAAAATTGAAAAGGTGACCCTACAAGTCTCCTCCTTTGAGCACACAACCATCAATACCAAATGAATTGCTCAAGTTCCATATACAAAGATGCCATTGTGATCTTTTGTCTACATAGGATTTAATGTACATCAAAAAAAATCTCCATTTGGTTGATCCGGATGACCAGATCCTTTTCATCAGACTTACACGTCCACTTTGGGTAGTATGGTCCGAGTACCCGAATTGGAACCAATTGAGGGCGGGGTTGCATTATATTTGGATTTGGAAAGGGATAAGCAAAAGATCCACCATGTTTGGGTTGTGCATTGGTGAATTGAGGTTGGATTTGTAGAATCTATTGTGGCAAACAATTGATCTCTGCCCGATCTCATCCAGTCATTGATTGATTTTACCCAAATCTCCTTTATTGGCCATTTCAGACTATATGTTTTTCACACTATAATCAATCTAGGTCACTCTGAATCTATTGCAAGAAACTCGAGAACAGAAGATCCACTGATTTCGAACTCCATCTTTTCTTTGTTAGACATTTTTCTCAAAGCGTCGGAACCCTTGCCTCTACCCCTAATGTGCGAACCAGAAATGCAAAAAATTCAAAGTTCATGGAAAAAAATAGGGTTATTGGAAAATTATATGATTGCAATCATCTCACTCAAACAAATCCAATGACTAGCATCTTGTGCAAAAGTACAAAAAACCCAAAAAAATAGGGTTGACAGAAACATAAGTTGTTGCAATCACCTCGCCAAGGTGATTCCAATGACTACCATATTGCACCAAGGTGCGAAAAACTTCCAAATAGACAATGATCTTAAACCGAAAAAAATGCAACAAAATAAATTTAGCCCAAATCGAAGCTCTAATACCACTTGTAATGAGATTACTTTAGATAGAAAAAAAGAAAAAAATAAACTATATTAATATCCACAAATGACCAAAAGTAGGTCAATGGGACTCAAGGATACAACAGTTAACAATAGAAAGTTCTAGGAAGAGAGAATCCTAGAAGCAAATAAATGAAGAAAAGTACATAAGACAAAAATGAAGCAATGTGCTACTAACACAGGGGGTAAGGAAATCAATACAAATAGCAATGAAGGATGAACAAGAGCCTCCAAAAGCGTGTGCCAATGAAGATTGGAAGGAGCCTCATTTTATATCTTTGCATGTGCCTAAAGTGGAGGAGTCATCTAAGCCATCATCGATCACTATGAAAAGATATGATAATGCTCATCGGGGTGTACCCAATGTCGGAGGACCCAAGCTTGGAGATCCTAGGAGGAAGCAAAGCACTTCCTCTATAATCTCCCCTAATATCCAAGGCCAATGTAACTCTCGTAATAGAAAAGAAGCTCATAATATAAGTCTACCCATATGGTCTAGAGGGCAACCAGTAGGTAATAGATCCATGTCATCGAAAAGGGGCAACGCCACGCTGACAAGGAGCAAAGCCATGATGTTGAGGGAGAGCAGATTAGGGGATCTAAGTAATTTGAGTAGTAATGGTGTGCCAACAGAAGTACTGCCTAACTGATCTATCAACTCTGATGTGTGAAGTACTAGTGTCCAAAGGGGGCTCAATGTTGTCAATCACCTGGATGGACTAGAAGAAAGAGGTGATCAACATGGAGGGCTCTAGAGCCTCTAGGCTCCACCTATACGAATATGCGTCAGAGGGTGATGACCTCACGAAGATAAAGAGCTAGGCACCACTAGTCTAGATATCTGAAGAAAGTAGATAAAATGTTCCTTGAGTCCCTATAGAGGTAGTGATATCTACCCCATTTCTCATAGTATATAGGGCATATAAAAATGAAGTGTTCCTTTGTCTCTACCTCCTAGAGGGATCAAAGAAGGCAAATCCAACCGTAACAGAGAATGTGTTGATTAGTTTCAACCCATAACTGGTGAGAACACACTATCATCTGGCCAAGGGGAAACCTCAAGTTGTGGGACCAGTGGCGTTGGAGATAGAGAGGGTGACTAATATACCACCCACTACTTGTAACAAATACTTGATGTAAACAAGCAGCTTGGAGCTAAGCAACTCAAGTGGGGAGATTCAGGTGGCCTAGTTATAGTGTTTGTAGATGTCCTCCCTGGCAGCTCTAGCGGTAACGTCCTTTGTGGAAAGAACTCAACGAGGAGTGTCCAGGGAGTACATTAAAGAGGGTAGCCTATCAATAGAGATGGAAATATAAAGAAGCAACCTAGTCTCAAATTACCAACAGTGTCGGTGTTTGGTGGGGACCCGTGAGGCAATCCTCACTAAAGAGCAAAGTGTTAAGTATGGATATCTCTCACGACTAGAAGCTAAATCCCCCAAGGATCTGAGTTGGTAGATGTAGAAAGTAAGCCTACAGATAGTCTAAAGGTGTAGCAGCTAGGCAACAAATTCGGCTTGGACAATGCACTAAGGAATTGTCTGCTTGCAACAAATTGTGCATTGTAAAATGAGAGTTTTGACCCTCTCAATATGAGCCCAATCAATGGCCCCCAAGCTAGGTCCCCAAACCTATGAACCATATAAAACTATAAGTTTGATGATTGTATCAAAAAGGCATAAATTGGAAGGGATGGCCTGGAAGTGGATCTAGAAACACTAACATTCCAAGACAAAAAGAGAGTAATAGCCCTAGCAAAGGCACGAGTGAGAAGCAAACTTCACGCTAAAGGATGGACCAAAAAATTGGACCCCCAAATATGTGTAAGCCAATGTAATCTCTAGAAGTTCTCCTTTGTAGAAAAATGGAATTTGGAAAGATACACTTGGAGATATTGAAAATCATGGCCTTAGTTTTACTAAGGTTGACCATAAGTTATCGAAGTTCACAGAAACGAGCAAGTGCATCAAGTTGTCTCTATAAGCCGTCGGCAGAGTGTGAGAGGAGGACAACATCGTCAGCAAAAAGAAGGATAGCTATAAGCACCTCATGCAAAATACAACCATCATCCATATGGGTATGTTGCCTAAGAAACTCCTCTAACTAGTCAATGTAAATGCTGAATAGGGTTGGTGAAAGAGGACATCCTTGCTTGACCCCAATGGTACTCTTCACAAAGTCAGAGAAATTGTGAGAAGTACGAAACTGCCCAATAACTATCTCATAAGCCTCCAAGCGGCAATAATCAGAGAATTTGGGATGCCAATATCTCTCAACTTTTGGAAAAGAGTCTTAAAACCAAATTAAAGGCATTGTATCTTAATATAAATAGCCAAAGTAGAATAATAGCAGTAAATCACAATAATAAGGGCATAATAGAGCAAATCCACACAAAATGATTACAAGCAGCAAAAGACTAGAAATATATGACTGAGCCACTTCGAGAGGGCAACCTCCACAACTTTGCAATAAGAATAGAATGCATAGTATCCTCCTCTACTACTAGCCACAACTTCCTATATATATCCAACTAAGGCTATGGATAGTCCATACGTTGACACTACTACCAATATGAAGATATAAAAATTATCATATGACTAAGTAAAAGTTTATGCTAGCCAAAGTTGGTCACACATATCCTAATACATACTAGTGGTTAAGGGCGTAGCAGCATTAATGTTGTCACATGCGATTCATGATTGAAAGAAAGACGGTGAAAAGGATGCAAAGAAAATGAGAGATACTCTAAGACAAGACTGTTTATTAAGGGGAAAGATGGGAGGGTTATGAAGGCACCATCAAGGCAAAGAAATGTTTTTTACCAAAAGCAAGACACATTAATCAATTTATCAAGAATTATGAGCTTTTGTCATCTAGACTTAGGACACTTGGTAGGGTAGACTTGAGCTAACTAGTGAAGTAGTATTTATATCCCATGAAGGTTGTAAGAATGCTTATAAAATTGAAGGTGCCTACCTTCCCACAACCTTTCCTTTGCTCCTTGTGACCCATCTAAGCAAACGGTCACTATAAGGATTGAGTAGTCAAAAATGGCATGTGGCACGTATGAAGTATGAGGCCTCATACCCTAGTATATTGGCCTGCTGCACTCCAATGAGCCTCTAGATCTTAATGAGGCCATTGTGAATTTTGAGCTTTCAACTAGAGTAGGGGGGCGTTGCCATTGAGGAATGTTATCATTCCTTTTGAGTTTGTGATTTAACTTTTGAGATTTCTTTTTTTGACTTTTGAGATTTATGGCTTTTAAGGTTTTGTTGCTTTCTAGATTTTTATCTTGTGGTTGTCTTCCTCCATACAGATTCGGAATGCCAACAATGGGTTTGTAAGATGGCAACACTAAGAGAGCTTACATCTAGCTGAAAGAGGGGAACCTAAGACCTATATGGTTAGATATTCCTAGACTTGCATCTTATTAAGGGGTGCAATCTTAATTCCAACCTTGATGGGCCAAAAAGTAGAGAAATGGATATAAGGGGAGACATGATGGTGACTAGGATGCCCCAGTTGAAATGTATATAAAGGGGGTGATAGAATGACAGATAGACTTGACACTTTGTCAATATCGGGGGAAATTGTGAATGAGAGGCAAGAAGAAAAGACTGCAATATTGTTGTTACAAGAGTTACGATTGACGTTGGAATGCAAAGTGACACAACCATTGCCAAATCTATCTAAAAGACAGACTTAGCTATAGTTGGGAGCGAAAGGTGATTGTTTTTAGGCAACTATGAGAGAATAAGTTGGTTAAATAGTCGAGGGCCAGAATTAATATGGTAGCAAGGGAGGTATTTTGGGAATTTGTCATAAGTAGGTAGAGCCAAAATATGAGGATGATTTAAAAGGCTATGCAAAAGAGCCAAGAGGCTTAGATTTTAGAAGACTGAGGATAGAGAGATGAGCTATGATAATAATTTAAAATGGCACTAGTATGATGCTAAATGCAATTATGCAAGAGATTAAGCTAATATGTTTGCTATAATGACATTCCAAATGCAGGTAAACATTGCTAAGCTATGCTAGTATGTAAAGGTGGATTATGCAAATAGTTCTAACGTGAGATGCAAACTAGTCTACATGTCGAAATGCATTAGATAACAGACAAACAACATACTTTAGGAATGCATTTTCAGAAATTGAGCAAAAGTTTTGCCGATGATGCCTTGCATTGTTGTCCCAATTGTTTTTGTGCATCTTTAATGGTTGCATAAATCTTGGTTAGTACTTATTGAAATTTAGATGTTCAAGAAGGATGGGCATCCAAGTTTGGAGCGAGATGCAAATATGAGTATTCGTAATGAAATTTCTTGTTGCATTATATGATACGATGTCTCTTTGTAGATGTAGTACCAAAAACACTACGCACTAAGGCTGCATGCCTTAGCTATTTTTTGTATGGGCCAAAACAATAAAATAAAGGCTTGAAGCCTTAACCAAAGTTTTGCCAGCATGCTAGGACCCATCTCAACAAAAGCATGGACCAATGAAGCAACCACAGTACTTACCACTTGTTGAATGTGCCAAAAAGTGCCACCATCATCGATCTTGTTTTGATCGAATGCGGCGGATGAAGACAACAAAGCACCCTTGAATAAAATGTGGAATCCACAACTGCAACATCAAAAGTTGACTTGAACACTGCAACATCAAAAGTTGACTTGAACATGGATCCACCAGGTGTACATGGCCAACCAATGGCACAACCATCAAGGTGTCAGGCCCAAATGAAGTGTCATTGGATGGAGAAGAGCATTTAAAGCACCCACCTCACTGAAGCAGCCAATCGCGCATTTGTAAACCCTGCCGCTATCCATGATGAACTAAGGTGACATCACCTGTAAATTCATTTAAATTCAACAGCCTTTACTATTTCAAAAACAACAAAGACAGAAAGCTACAGCAACCGCCATGATGGAATGCAGTCAATGTGGTGTTATAACAGATTTGCGGAAGTCATAACCATGATCAACAAGGTTCAATTAGCCACCGGAGTGGATAATTGAATGCACATCGACAATCCAGGGGTCGATATAATGGAGGAACCAAACAGATTGATGCCCAATAAATGGCATTTACTCTCACCTGCAGGTATTGCAGTATTCCAAGACCATTGCAATTTCAGAGTCCTCACAAATGTGATGGCAAGAAGAAAGCAGCACATGCGACCCTAGAAATTCATATCTTCCTCACTCTCATCTACTATACATGTAATCAGCTCCATGGAGCAAAGGATCATAAAATTTTCACTGGAATCAAATTCTGTCTTTCTGCTGACTCTGCAATAATAGCCTTATTTGTCTACAAGTAGTTATTTTCATGTCAAGAAATATCAGCCCACAAAGTGACGCCCAACAAATGGCATTTATCTCACCTGCAAGTATTGCACTATTCCAAGACCGTTGCAATTTCAAGTCCTCACAAATGTGATGGCGAGAAGAAAGCAACACATGTGACCTTAGAAAGTCATCTCTTCCTCACTCTATCTACTATAAATGTGATCAGCTCCATGGAGCAAAGGATCGGAAAAATTTCCCTGTAATGAAATTCTATCTTTCTGCTCACTGTACAATGATAGCTTTATTTGTCTACAAGTTGTTATTTTCATGTCAAGAAATACCTTTAGAGATATTTTGTAATTGTGTAATTCTCCAAGCATCTAAATAAAGATATTGTGGATGTTTTTCTCCCCTTTGTGTTCATTTGGTTGTTGGTGTTTAACCCACTGCGGTGTTGAACTCTACCTTTTGCAGTATATTCATATTGTGTTTTAAACTCCAAGGATATACAATTTTGACTACTTTGTGCTAGGACTTTGGTTGGAAGTTAAATCCAGTCATCTATCTTAGTGAATCACCACCCCTTTATTTCAAGCAATTATTTTATTCTCTCTTTCCCTTTCCCCTCTTTAAGCCACTAGTTTAGCATTAGAATAGATAAGGAGTCAACCTTTTCCCCCAGAGGTCATTCTACTGGCTGGCCCCACACAGTAGGATTTCCCATTGTTACGCTATGTTGGGACACCTGCTGGGACCCGAACCACAAAGGTGCCTGATTACAAGTCTTATGATCAAGGTTTTGGTGAACACCCTCATAGTCATGTTTCAAAGAGCATATATATTGATTACCTCACGACTATACTTACTGGGGATACTGCTAGCCTATGAGAAGGATACACACTTAAGTTTGTATCTAGAGTGGATCGGAGCCAAGGCTTGACAGGAAATCTACAGTCACCCAAGAAGAATAGGACAGGGAGATCTGCTACCAGAGCCACATCCCCCACTTGTGCTATCTTATCTCCTTCACCCAGCTAAGGTTCTCCACCTAGAAGGATTATGGTCCGTAATAATCCCCCACCATGAATCCACCCCTTTGTTACATGGGATAATAGTAGCCCCCCTCAACATCAAGGTCTGGAACAACATCTCGGGGTCTGCACTTAAAGCCCTTCCCTTCTTTTCAAGTGAAAAGGCCGAACTAATCATATAGATCATATACATGATGTGGCTAATATGTGTTCCACTCATCATATAGGAGATGCAGATGTGGCACTCAGGCTTTTTGTTGCCTCTTTCAAAGGTAAAGCATTAGATTGGTGCATAAGCTTGGCTCCTGCATCTATAAACAGCTCAGATGAGCTGGGAGCATTGTTACACAGTCACTTAAAGGAAAAAGGAGACAATTTGTCTCTAGTCAAACAACTTACTACTATGAAGAGAGCACCCATGGAATTTGTTTAAGATTTAATCTGAGGTTTAAGAAGACCTGGCTGAGGATATCACTTGAAGTATGTCCCCTGCCACAAATGGAATTTTTGTACTTCTTGAAGGCTTTCATTCCAAAGATAGCTATATGATCCAATCCATGGGATCATGCTTATGAGGCTGCTATCCTAGCAGAGAACAGTTGGCTCCTAGACCTTTTATACCATTGTTCCCAAAGATTTATAACCCAACACAATTCCCCACACCTTTGCCTGCCCCTGTGATGAATCCCCTACCCGAGCCTTCTTAAGCAGCATCTCATACGTCAAAGGAGCTAGACGAAGTAAAGAACATGATAAGAAGCTTTTCCAATGAGTTAGTGGTTATAAAGAGGTAGCAAGCTCAGATCCCTCAAAGGCCCTATTACCCAAATAACCATGGCTATGGTCCAAACTTCCAACCTACATACGTGCGTAATTATCAACCTCCAAGATTCCAAGCCCCAAATCTTCAAGCCGCCCCCAAAGTCCTACCACCTGTTCAAGGGGTTCCAATTCCAAACAAATCTCTAGTTCCCACTTAGAACAATCTTGTTGAAGAATAAAACCTGTGGTGTTACCCCTGTGCTATGGCGTGTAACTCCACCAGTTGTGTTATTGGGAACCAAAAGCAAGCCCCTATGGTTCAAAGTTCCTTGTGCCCACCACCTAAAGAAGGAGGAGTTGTTCAGGCCCTATAGTTCCTAAATGTAACCTAGTCTCTTGGGACGCGGGCGCGGCGGGGCGGGGCGCGGCGCGGCGGTGGGCGGGGAGGCGCTGGCAGGGTGATTCTTGTGCACAAAATGACAATCCACAAATAGATGCAAGACCCAAGTCTAGTCAAACTACATGACAAGGTCCAAGAAAAGAGCCCTTGAAGGTCAGCCAACAAGAGATCCTATTCTACCAAGTGTTCAATTATTGTATTAGATGCAAGGGAGAAAGGAACCTTTGAAGGCTCGAACGAAAAGGTCCCTACGGGGGAAGTGAAGCAATCAAAGCCAACGACCTCCAAGCCATGAGCCCGCCTATCCCAAAGTGGAAAAGCCAAAGAGAGAGTGGACCACCTATGCTGCTACAAAGCAACAACCTACTGATCAACTGAATTTTGTGGACCAAATAAAGAAGGTGATTGAAAATGTTTCCTTATGGGAAGCTTTATCCATCCTTGGTCAGATGGACTTGTTGCATGAAGCATTAAAGCAACATAATAGAGTGGGTAAAGACAAAGCAAGGAGATACCACCCAAAGAAAAGACCCAGGCTCCGTGACTAACTGTGCCCCAAGCAGAAGGTCCAAAAGTAAGCAGTCAGATTAAACCCCCTCCTTTATATGTATCTTTGCTGAATGGGATGCATCTAGTCCATAATTCAATGATACTTTGGTGTTAGTAATACTGTACTGCCCAACAAGGTGGCAGATGCCTTAGGAATCAGCTATATTCCCCAGGAAAGAGGTGTCACCCAATTAGATAGAACCCCAGTTCCCATTGTGGGTATCATAAATGACCTTCCTCTAACCCTCCATGCTTGCCTCAACATCATTGTATCCTGAGATATTTTTGTGATAGGCATTTCTCCCATGTTTGGGTTAATCCTATCAAGGGACTTTATAGCCAAAACAGGGGGTACCTCTATTTAGATTGGACCCATATGATATTGGGAACCAAGTACAAGGCCAAAGTCAAAATTGTTGCTAAACCAATAGCCCGCTATCATGTTCAAGCATATGACCCAGAACCCTCACCATCCCATTTCCTTGTCATGTCAAAGGAAGACCTGAAGATTTCAACTATAGACTTGACGGAGGATACTAAGGAAGTGTTTCATAAGCAGTTAGACCAATGAGCAATTGATAAGTGGGAAGTTGACCCATATGATAAATTTGAAGAAAATGGAATGGGGACCTATTGTATTCATGAAGAGGGTTGTCCAATACTGGAAGTGTCAAAGGACGAAGAAGAGGAGTGTCATGGAATCTGGAAACTCTATTTTGACAGGGAAAAATGTAAGAATGGATCAGGTGCAGGGAATGCCTTGTACTCTCTAAAAGGAGACAAAACCCTGCACTCATACAGACTACAGTTTAACCACACTAACGTGGCAGAGTATGAAGCATTGGCCTTGGGCTTGCAGCTTGAAAAATAAAAAGGTTAAGTTGCTACATATTTTTGGGAATACTGACCTAGTACTAGGTTAAATAAGTTAGATCCCTCTATGTTTTGAAGCACTCTTTGTTGAGATCATACAAACACATACTATGGGATATGCTAGAACACTTTGATGCAGTCAACTTGCAATCCATTCCTAGAAAGCATAATATTGAAGCAGACTGCATGGCGATAATAGGTTCTCATTTCTGCCCCTTGAGATTTGCTAAAGAATGAGTGAGATGTCAAGCTTATTGTCAGTCTTGTAACAGATAACGCTAAGTCGCTACCCATTGGCACGTGTTTGGGAATGACCAGCAGATCATCAACTTCATCCAACTGGAAGCTGAATTTTCCAGTGCGCTGAAACCTAAACTACAAGAAGCCGATGATGATCAAATCCTTCAACTGAAAACTAAAATCTCACCAAAAGGTCTAGTCACACTAGAGAGCATGTTAACCCAAATGATCAGCTCAGAGGATAAAAAAGAAACATGACTTTCAAACCAAAAGACTACAAAGAAGTCAAGGTATCCACTGACAAAGCCCTGAAACTTGGTACAATATGTACCCCTGATCAAGAGCACACATTCATTAAAATATATGGAAAATTTGATGATATAATTTCCTCGAACTACAATGAATTTAGAAGGATACGACAAGAATGTAATCCAACATACAATAGTGCTCATGCTTGATGTGAAACCCATTAGATAGAAATTGAGACCTATAATCCCAAAAATAGAGCCCCTTATGAGGAACTCACTCTCCAAGCTCATCGAGTCTCACATTATATACACCATCAAACACTCCACATGGGTAGCCAACTTGGTCCTTGTGAGAAATAAGAATGGAACTATACGCTTTTGTGTAGACTTCAGGTTCCTAAATAAGGCCTCTTTGAAATACCACTATCCTTTGCCTTATATGGATCAAATCCTTCAAACAATAGCAGGAGCTAAAAGGTATTCTCTTTTGGATTGCTTCTTTGGTTATAACCAAGTCTGGGTATAAGATGAAGATCAGCCCAAAACCGCGTTCACTACCAAGTGGGATAGGTACACCTAGCAAAATATGTCATTTGGTCTATCAAATGTTGAAGCCAACTTTCAAGGGGCGATGGACATAGCATTCACGAGCTTGATAATTGAGATGATTCTGGTCAACTTAGATGACATCATTGTCTTCTAAAAAAATCAACAAGACCACTCCACACACTTAGGAAAAAAATTGAAAGGCGCAGAGAATTTGGCTCTCTCTGAACCTAAGAAATCAATCTTTGATGTCCATGAAGGTAAGCTTTTGGGTCATATAGTATCAAAAGATGCCCAAAAAGGGTTACACCCATTCTACAGTTATTCTTCTCCTCACACAAAAAAGCCCTACAATCTTTCCTTAGAAAGATAATTTTGTGAGAAAGTTCATAGCAGATTTTTTCAGACCTATAACCTTGATGTTAACAAAAGGATCGGGCATTCAGATGGACTTTGGAAGGAAGAGAGACTTTTGTAAAGATCAAACAGTCTATCACCAAGGCTCCTATCCTAGGTAATCCCAACTTTGAGAGATATTTTATACTATCTGCTTTTGGGAGAACATAGCAAAGCAGTCATGCTAACCCAAAAGAATGAAGGGGATGAAGAGCACCCTATCACTTTCATGAGCCAAACCCTGAAGGAGTATGAATTTATCTATACCTCCATTGAGAAGCATGTCTTGGCAATAATATAGTCTCTCAAGAAGTTCAGACACTTGCTCTCTAGTAACAAGATTCATGCTTTTGTTGTCCATCCAAGCATGAGAGATTACATAATGGGACAAAAAACAATGAAAAAAGAGAAGATCGGATCACCAAAATTGTGGAGCATGATATTGGAGTCAGACCCACCAAATTTGTTAGAAGAATAGCCCTGTGATAACATTTAGTTGAGGATGTAACCAACCCAGACACCTTGGTTTGTGTACAAGGGACAAAACATGAGCCGACTCGAGATGAGAACTGGATACATAAGATAACCAGATATATGAAAATAAGGATGTGCCCGCTAGGTCTCAATTCTGTAGAGAGGAGTTTCAAACTCCAACCTATTCCCTATAGGCTGATCAATGGTATCATGTTCAGAAAAAATCATGATGAGGTCTTATCGAGATGCATTGAGCTTTCCAAGGATGATAACCTACTGAAAGAATTCCATCAAGAGTTGTCACAGGATCACTATTCATTGCAGACCGCAACTACCAAGATCATGAGGGTTGGTTATTACTAGCCTACTATGTTTTTTGATGCATTTGATTAGGTTAAGATGTGTAAAGAATATCAATTCTTCGTTGGAAGAAAGAAACATACCCCTTTTCTCCTAAACCTAGTTGTAGTTGATGAAACTTTTGTGCAGTAGGAACTTGATTTTATTGGTGTGGTAAACCCCCCTTCAAGCCTTGGGTATAAATTCATACTTACTGCCACAGCGACTTCCCCAGGTGGATAGAGGCAGTAGCACTAAAAGAAGCCACTGAATGGTTAATCATTGAATTTATGGACAGCATTATGACAAGGTTTGGAGTTCCCCAAACCATAATCATTGATAATGCCAAGGCTTTCGTTGAAACAAAGATATCGGAATTTCCCACCAGCTTGGCATCTATTTGAAAACCTCTTCAAATAACTAACCACACGGTAATGGTTTGGCTAAATCCTAGGTAATGGTTTGGCTGAATCCTCAAACAAAAACCTGGTCAGAAAAATAAAAAGAACCACTGAAGAGAACCAAAGATAGTGGCATAAAAAGTTAAAGAGAGCTTTGAGGGCAGATACTGGATGGGATAACACCTAAGCAAGTTATCAGTAATTCTCTATATGCCCTTGTCTATGGTAAAGAGGCCAAATTAACCTTATCTACAGAGCTCCATGCTCTGCAATTCACACATCAGGTTGAATTAGAACATAATGATGCAATGAATGTGAGGATCACATAACTCCTAAAGTTAGAATAAAGGAGAGAAGAGGCTAGAAATAGCTTCCACAAACATTAACAAATGGTGAAGAAGTGGTTTGACAAGAAGGCTACACCTCAAGAATTCGAGGGAGACTTAGTCCTCAAGTGGGCTGAAGATAGAGCGAAGCCTAGCAGACATTCCAACTTTGACTCCATATGGAGTGGACCATACCAGATCATGGTCTGCAAACAGAGTAATGCATTTGACCTTTCACAACTCACCAGAGAACCACTACCCATCCTAGTCAATAGGATGTACCTAAAGCATTACCCTTGAAACGTATGAATAATACCCTTGTAAATATGTACATTTAGTAAAATATCTTTTATTTTTGTTATTCAAAGTATCAACCCCTATAATCAAGGTTTTGGTTCGGCCCCATTTCCCTATTTGTTCTACATCAAGGTTATACAATTGGCGGTGGCGAACGCTATTAACAGTTTTGGGGTACTAGTGCCTTGTTGACATCTTTTGATGCCTTCTCAATTTGTTGTTAGTAGAATGGATGCACCCTTGGATGGGAAAATGGAGCCAACCACTCGCACCGTTTTGAAGCCAACAAGGATGTGACAGATTTAGAGTTGCGCTATTGGTGGAGAAGAGCACAATGGAGCCCACAGGGTTTAACTCATAAAATAAAAATCACCATCCTATGTTTTATAAAGCAAGGTTTTACCCTTACTCTAAGTTTGGAGGGACCCAAAAGGCATTTGGCATTTATGTGCAATCTTGAGGATGACTCATCAAATGAGTTAGACAAGGAGTTGCAGCATTTTTTGGGAAAGAAATGGTGGAGTCCACAAACCATTACAAGGCGCCAAAACACGTCAAGTCACAACCTGCATGGCTTCGCACCAATATTTTCAAATTGGGAAATCGAGCGTTTTCAAATTGGGAAATTGAGGAGGCCTTTAAGCTTTGTATCAAAATGTTTTCCCCTCGTTTATGCAAACGGTTTCCATAGTGCCAAACATCTTTCAAAAGCAGAGCATTTGTAGAGTGTGAAGCCCTAAAGATTTTTATAATGCATCGAATTGGCCAATGCCTTCAGTACTTTATGAATGAAACAATTAAAAATGCGACCTAAGAAGAGCACAAGTCTCGGATCCGATGTGGGGGTCTACAAAAGGAGGCAAACTAGGGCAAGAGTGCAACCCGATGCCACGTCGGCATCAACTGGTGGCCGTACTCAAAGGAGTCCTTCCTAGGTATCACCTATGCCTCTTGTCTCTAAAGTTGATAGAGAAGAAATTGGCCAAACTATAGAAGTATAGAGTAAGACCTAACATCCAAGTTCCATCTAAAAATGCTAGTTACTCAATCCAAGTAGTCCATTCCACTATAATCAAGGATGAGGAGTCCGTCATTGATCTCTCTAATGAAGTGTATGATCCTATGCTATCAAACAAGAATACGAAGGCCTTGAGGGATATGTCTTAACATGGTTTCACTTCACTTAGTCTTGATTCATACAGTCACCTGGCATGGTCCTATAACTTAGGTCAACTAATGATTCCCCCCTTTCACCCATGTTATGAATTAGTGGAGGCCTGCGCAAACAACTAGACCTTGAGAAGAGGCAAATTTGGGCTGAAAGTGGAACCCAAACTACTGAGATTTTTGTCAAAGCCATCCAAAGGATGATGGCCATACCCAATGGTGCATACATGATGTAGGTCACAGTGGACAAAAGAAGCAGCTTCTAGAGTTTAGCCCCCAACAAGTTGGGAATTTTAAATAAGGAATTGACGAACCATATAACTCAAGTACCCACATTCCCTTGGGCCTCAGTGTTTTTAAGGAAAATACAAAGGATGTCCTGGGTATGATTGTTGTGGTCTATGGCCATGATAATGAAAAATGGGTGTACTCCCAATAGTTAGCCATAATACAGGGGATAAGGTCTTCCAAATCTCACACTCCAATCTCCAATATTTCAATAGCATGATTGCAAATGAGATACATACAAAGCTTTCTACCTTTACTACACAAAGAAGGTTTAGGTATTCTACCTACCTAGATTGCTTAATCCTCCACTACAGTACTGCAAGGTTCCAACATTTGAATTTGCAGATATATGATCAAAATGGTCAGCAAAAACCAATGGTGTATTGGATCCAAATCCTAATCACAAGCACACCCTGCAAGGTCTTGTGATCTATTTATTGAATCCGATGGTGGCTGCCACAGAGGAGAAAAGATTGTATAATATTCTGCAGTCGTGTGAACAAATTCTACAAGGCACAATAAAAGGGGATTGATACCTCTCTAGTGACACCACCTTCTTCAAACTCCATGGTTATACCCAGGCTATCTTAAAACTGCCTAAGTATGTGTTGAGAAGGATTTTTGACCTAGAGCACCTTACGCAAATTGACTATATTGCTCATACATATGGGTCTGGGAGGAACAAGGTTGCATTCTACATCGATGTTGATGCATGGTTTAACACACCAACATGGAGGTCAAGTAGGGATTCCACCCAACCTATCCTGAAAGGAAGTTCTGAGAACCTCCCCAAGGTCTATAGCTACCGGGTCTTGACGTATTGATCTCACTCAATTGGTTGTTGTGGATTGTTTCGAGTCAAGGAGCCTTTGTTGTTAAAAACATTTATAAGAGGAAGCTTAGACCAAGAGAATCAACTCTTTCAGACTTAACAATTAATTTAAAGCTGACTAATACTTGCCATGTCATCCACTAAATTTAACAATGCATCAATAATAACAAGCAATGAACATGCAATCCAGATAAAACATTGGCAACTGATTGCAATTCAAACTACTATAAAACTAGTCTAATAATGATTATAAAAAAGATCAAAAGAGAGAGGGTAGGGAGAAAGAAAAAATGAGCCTACTCTGTAGGGGAAACATATTTGCTTATGTTAAATAGACAAATCCTTTGATAATACCAGTCTTTGCTTGGCCAGTGTAGCACAACCAGAAGGCAAAGATGGTGCAAAAGTCGAAGGAAAATGTTAGCTATGCAAAAGAGAGAAACATTCTCACCATATACATGTGCAAATAATGAATATCACGTTATAAGACTTTGCAAAAGGGGATAATTCATGAAATATTGATCCAAATTCATCACATACTCAGGTGAATACAAAACTAAGACTTAGCAGCCTTGACTCATACAAAGAGAAAAGTTAATAGAAAGCAGAAAAATACGTAAGGGAAAGAGGCAAAGTTGTATGATCTCCTGTCTACCTAGCTCTATCCTATCAGTTGATCAAATAGCCAGCCCTTGTTCAATCAAAGAGTTGGTCTTTTATAAAATGATGCAAGCCCATGGTGTCATTACTCGGCCCACTTATTGGTGGTTGCCAATATTCAATGAGATAGCCCTGTTTGAAATTTGAATCGACCTAAATCCTGCTTCATACCAAGTTCATAAATATCAAAGCCCATGCTTGATTGAATTTGAATTTAATTCTGGGCGGCCAAATGTCCTTGAGATATTATCGGGATGATCATTTCACCAAGTTCTGCGTAGGAGCCATGCCCAATCAAGGCAATCTTTTGTCTTGTGTGCCTCCCTTCACTTGATTTCAATGTGTACGCCAAGTCTAAATTTAATGCCACCACCCAACCGTCTTTAAATTAATTTTTATAATCAATCTTCTCATTAAGATGTCCCTCTGCAATTCGGCATTGCAGGTAATATTGGACACACAGTCCATTCTTGGGTTCGTATGGTTTGACGGGCAGAGATGGCCATCGATTTTGGTTTATGAGCTGCCCAGGATGACAGCGTATTGGCCTGACAATCGAGCTCCATTAAATCGACCTTTGCCACTTGGCAGTCCTTCGTTGTTCAAGGGTATGCCAACGTGTCTCCTATTGACAAGTTGTGCCACATGGTGGCCCCTCGCTTATCTATTGTTCCACTGAGTGCCTAGATTCTTTTGACCATTCTCTGGTTGAGATGCAACAAGATCTTGACAAGCGGTGTGATCGCGCTCATCCAGGAGCTTGTGGGTCTTGGCTCGACACTCAATATGTACTGACTACTCCGAGGTTCCACGATCTTGACATGTGGTAGCATCTCGGGCTTATGGGAGGTCTATCGTCTGTTTATTGTGTATTGATTGTTCTAAGGTTGCAATGAAGCAAGATTTTGCCATGTGGCATCATCTCACTCATCTAAGAGATCTTTGGGAGGCTCACAGCTCCGACTGCTCTAGGGAAGCAGGATCTTGACAGGTGTCTCCATCCCATTAATCTGGGACCTCACTACAAATTTGAAAATCAACTAAGCTAAAAAGGTAGCGGAGGAGCGAATGTCGACAAGTGGCAGTTCCTTGCTCACCTGGGACTCATGGCAATATAAGTGACCGTTGACCTGTGACAAAATAAAATAGCCATTAGAATTTGAATTTGAACTTACAAGAAACTAAAAAAGTTTAAAGACACAAAGAAAGGCAAAGGCAAAAAGATTAAATGAATAAAGACAAATATTTTGTCAATCTTGAACCCAATTTCAGTCCATTATACAGAAAATGACTAAGAAAGAGTATAAAACCCTACAAATTCTTAGTCATTTTAATTCAATAGGAAGCAAAAATGGACAAAAAGGGAGACAAAATAAGCTAGAAGAAGCAACCTTAGCTTGGAAAGTAGTCGGTGCATTCATGAGCCCAAAAAGTGTGACCAAAACTTCAAAGTGCCCATGGAAAATCCTGAATGTCGTCTTCTATGTATCCTTAAATCTCGTAGATCTGATATTACCTGGATCTGAAGACAACTTTAAAGAAAATAGTTGCTCCAGCCTCCGTCAATCAACTCATCCACTCTAGGAATAGGAAACAGATTCTTTATAGTTTTCTTGATTAAGGCGCGATAATCAATGCACATGCAAAAACAACCATCTTTATTCCCTTCCAATACCACTGGTGCAGCAAGTCGGCTCTTGCTCAGCATATTGTGTCCCATGTCAATTAGCTCTTGTGTCACCTTTCAATCTTATCTTTAAACAACTTGTGGTATTGATAAGGAGTAATCATGATAGGTTTTGTACCCTCCAACTCTGCGTTATGCTCTTGGCCCCTATCCAGTGGAAGACCCTTAATAAGGTCGCCAAACCCCACTTGGTACTGTTGTAATACCTGCTGTACTAGCTGGATGCATGCTGTTTATCCGCACTGGATGAAGAATTCAAGCCTTTTATGCTGTTTGCATTATGCTGCTTTATCCGCACTTGATAATAAATAAATAAGAATGGAAAGTTCAAATTTATTATAAATAAATATATCATACATGCAATCTTTAGGCTCTAATTTCAATTTTACTTTATACAAAATCAACTTGACTCAACCAACATACATGAAAACATACCTCAATGGGGTCACCTAAGTGACACCCCCATTTAGAAAGTAACTTAACATGAAAACATAAGGTGCACAACTTAATAAAGTTTAAATCAACTTAAAAACACTTTAAAAGTAATTAAGTTTATATAGACTTTTCTCTCCAAAAGTGGAGCAAGCAATCTCCACCGTTAGATTAGGTTCTACCACAACCATTGGATTGGGCAAAGCCTAAAAGTTGCCCTAATCCATAAGGATGCTTCACAAAGGTCAACCTAAGCTTTGAAGGCTCATTTGCAACATATGAAAGGTTGGAAGGACAACAGTGAGAGGGGAAAGGTTTGTCCATGCCTTGTCCCTCCACCCCCAAAATCCAACAAAGCCTCCATGGACCCTCAAGCTAAAGCTTGTCATGGAGATGGAGGCGTCATAGTTTTAGTGTAGAGTTAGTTTCATTTGAGGAGTAAATACCCATAAGGCTTCACCCCATGTGTAGGGGGTTTCCACTAATTTTAGATCTATTTTCAAAATATGCATTGTTTGATTTGTTTATCTGTAATTGTTTTGCAGGTTCATACACCATGTACAGCGAGAAGAAAGAATATATAGTATTAAGTCAAGCAGCCAGAAATTCATCCGCTGTGTTCTAGGGCTGCATTTTTTTCTTTTATATTTTATAAATTTTTTCAGGTTAACAAATAAAACATCGAAGGATCCAAACCAAACCAGACATGTTCAGTTTGGTAGACATGTTCAGTTCGGTAGGTTCAGTCCTAACCAAACATTGCGCTAGTTCAGCCAAACATGGTGACTATGGATTTAGCTGTATGTAAAGACTGATGAGGAGAAGAAGATTTATAGCTCCTGTTAGACTATAGTTGTTTCAAGTTTGTGTCACCTATCTCAACTTCCTGCTCATATTGTCCATATTATGAACCAAAGGCAATAAGCTATCTTCCATAACCTGTTTCTGGGATCTTTCATCTCTTCCTTGCTCTGAATCCCCTTTGGGTATTTTGTTATAGCTTCACAGGCTGGCAGAATCATGGCTATGAATCAAACTAAAATTATGGAAAATGTGATAACAAGATGGTCGGAAAAATGTGCAAAATGATTTTTGAAAACAAGATAGTCTGAAATATGTGCAAAACAAATTATGGAAACAAAAATAGATAAATTTTGTTATTTCTAAGTGAAATGTAGTGGGCTCGTTACATTGCCAGATGAGAAGTCTCACAATGAATCAAGCCTTCAAGACATTAAGGAAACGTGGGGGATTCTGACTTGTAGATTGTTTCGGAAGATTGGACAGATATCAACTATTGGACCCATTAATATCTTTGTTTTTAGCCCATGAGGGGCTACATTTTTTCAAATGCCATGACACTACGAGGAAGACCAAGGATGGTGCAGATTTGATGGCCCAGAAATTAACTAGTTGGTCAGGTCAATGTTGTTTCAATTGCGACAGCTAGAGTACCCAATAATATTCTTGCATGTGGTATGATTGAGTACAAGTACCCAAGCATATTTTAGATCTGTTGTGTCATTCATTGCATTAAACTCGTGCTTAAAAATATTAACAACATTACATAGGTTGCACAGAAAAGGCTTAAGATTTAGTGTATGTCTGCTTGAATCTTCGCCTTTTATCCCAACATGAGGCAGAATATCATACTAGATCCACATGGACGTGGAATTTGGTGCACATGCAAGTGGCAATGAGCTGCCTTTGAAAGTGTTGCGAACGTGTGCAAAATGCATGTCCACAAACAGCCCTAGTCATTAAAAATGTCGATCCTAGTCAGGTTAGTGACTCTAGGTCATTCACTCCAAATGATCCAACAAACAATTATATGGATGAATATTGAGTCTAGACTCCATTTGTAGGCTTTGGGGCTATAATGATTAAATTTTGACACTGAATTTATTTTAGAATGATTCATAATATTGAATATGGCTCAATTTTTAAGATTCTTAAACTTGCTCACTAATTTTTTAATAATTTATATTTAATTTAATAGTTTTTTAATGTGTGGGTAAAAATACATAAAAAAATCGTTGAATTTACGGAAATTAATGGGACTAAGCCCATCCTTCTGTGTCGCCATGGGGGAACCTAGAGATAGAGGTTCAATATAACCATATGACAGACCCAAGCCCACTCCCATGTTCTTTATGAGCTCTGTCCTGACTCCTATTATTTACCAAAACATTTTTGTCCAAGAGTTTGCAGTGTAAAGGTAATGGCACTCATAAAAGTGTAACCCACACTCAAATCCTACCACTGCAATAAGGAGGCCCATTACTCTAGTGGACATGTTGCACAGTTGTTGTGTTATTATTATGGGGTACATCTGAGCTTGACCCATGTTTAAAAATCTTAAGAATGTGGTCTAAACTTACCACACACTATGTTAAAAGCAGCTATAACCTCACCCAAGGTTTACCAAGCAAAAAACCTAAAAATGTTTGTCATCTAGAAACTATTGGACCAAGTCGGTGTGCTTGTGTTATTTGTTTCCCTTTTTTGGTAATATATCCTGTAAATACCTTGCGGAAAGATTTATTAGAAATTGGAAATTAAACATTTAGAATCGATAACTGGTCCAAGATAAGAAACTAATAAAAACATGAAGTATTCTGCAAGAATTATCCTCAATCGCATACCATGAAATCCCCAAAGTAGGCAGGAAGCATCAACACCCCAAGGTGAATCATGAGAAGTTTCCACCATATCTTGTATTCAAGAAACTTTGAAATTTTCTTTAAAAGTCATCCATAGGGTTGTGGAGTAGCGGTAAAGGGGTGCATTTGGATAAGAATGAACTAGTTTCAAGTTCCCACTCTGCAAAAAGGCAGACCACACATTTGACATGGGTTATAGAGTATTGAAATTCAAGAGCAATCGAGTTACAAATTCCCACACCCCAACAAGGCAATCCACACCTGACATGGGTTGTGGAGTACTCAATTATGAGTTAGTGAGGTCGTGGAATATTAAAATGTGTTAAATGAGGTGGTTGGGTATTAAAAATGGTCATACATTTAAAGTGTTCAACCCAAGTAATGCAGGTCACAATCTCAAACCCACACTGCAATAAAGTCACCCACAGTCTTCGTGCCAGCTAGCAAAAGTGGATTTCCCTGCCCTCTGAAAGGGCTTTCTTGGCAATGCAGGCCTGCAATAGATGAGTATATGTAGATTCCCCAAGACAGCTACCACAATAGCTATGTTATGATATGAATGAGATTGTTGTGTTAATAGTTATGTTATGATATGAATGATATGATATGAAGGCTAGACAAAACAACAAGTTTTCTGATCAAGAATCATAGTTGAAGATGTTAGATGCCCAACCAAAAACTCTGATATCGCCTTGGTTGGGAAATACGGAAGCACACAATTGATTACCAAGCAACTTAATATGCGAAAATTAACCAGAATACACAAGTAACTAGAATTCAAAAATAACACAGAATATGAGAGACAATACACAACTTGTATTAAAACTCTTACAGAAGGAAACACAACAAAAAAGATTGCCACAGTTCTTCTTCCTTACACACCTCTAGGGCTCCCACACCTCTAGGGCATAAACAGTAAATCTTCCATCAAAGCTCTCTCTCTTACGGTCCCAACACACAACTCAAACACAGAGTTGGTGTTCACCTCCAACCAGTCAGTATCCACTACTGTCAGTACACAAGTGCTCCACGCACTCCACAAGTGCTCCACGCACTCCACAAGTACACAATCGTGCTTCAAGTAGATCTCCCCTGAACTGCAACAACTTGCAACCCAAATGATCTCACTTATGGAAGGAACTGCCTTGCCTTCCTCTCTTGCTCTAGACCGAGTACACACTGTACTCCAAGTAGATCCTGTCTGATCCTGCTCCCTGTTGTGTTGCTGTCCTCCCTGATCTTGCACACCTGCAAATCAATCTGGTTCTGCACACTTGCAACCCTGGATCATGCACACACATACACCTGCAGATCAATGATCTTACTTACCATGTAGATCTCCTAACGTAGCCATGCACACCTGCTAACCAAGATCCTACACACTTGAAAAACCCTTCTGATTCTCCAAAACCAGCACCCACACTTGGTACTGCTGTGGAACTAGGAGGAACACCCTTGCTCACCTCACACACAGAAAGAGCTAACTTTGCTCTACTCAAACTAGCACACTTTACAATACAGCCTATGAGTCTCTTAAATAGATCTCATGCAAACAATAATTAGACATCTAATTACAATAATTAGATCCGCAGCTTCTAGTCTAAATTTGGCTTTTGACATGCAAACACTTGATTCGTTAACTAACTGCCCGTAAAACTTGCAGTTCTGAACCGCACAGGTGACCAACGTCGGTCCCTGTCTGCTTGGAGGTGACCGACGCCGGCCGATATCTAATCGACGTCGGTTGCTCTTCTGTCTAATCCTGTCGACGTCGATTGGCCTGACCGACGCCAGTGTCTGTGACACTCAGCAAACTCTCTGCAACCTCCTCTTCTGTTTGCATCAGTGAAGCTTTTAGCTCCACAACTTAACAATCTCCTACTTGGAGATAAACCGCTGCACTGTACCTATACCTGTACCCCGTCTAATTTGTTTCTTGGCTTGTATCCCTCTTCAAGATCAATCCTGAAGACCACCCACCACACAACCTGTGGTGCACCTCCTGTCATCCGAGTACCCTACCACATCCGAACCTACAAACCCATATAGTGAAGTCCTGACCCTGCATAGCATGAATCCCTGCTGCTGGTCCCTCTCAAATACCTGAGAACCCACTTTCCTGAATTGGCTCCTAACTCTCTGACAGCTCTCACTGCTTAGGAAAACTCAGGTTTATACCAGACCTCATGTGATTTCGAACACTGAATTGTCCAGCCCTTAGTGTGCTCCGGTTCTGCATCCTGCATAATGAACCTCGCCAACACCTGATTCACATCAGCTTCCACTGGAGACAAAATCAACCTGTGATCTCCATGTCTCTCCTGCCAAAGAATTTCGCTGCTCCAAATTCCTCATGACATGCCACTGAACTAACCTTACCCTTAGCTCAGCAAAACCCTGTATGTACAACCCTGCTAGCTAGCATACCATCTACATACAGTAACAGAATGATGTCGCGACTCATCATCCACCTGGTAAGACAAATACAATGGTTACACTGACATTGACTAAAGCCATGCTTTGTCCTTCACCTGTCAAACCTGTACCACTATCCTGCAGCTTCCTCAAGACCATATGACCTGGCCTTCCGTCTCACGTGTCTATTCTCTCTATTCTTCAACTAAGGTATCCATTCGTCTCTGTGCTTTCATATCGGCTGGCAACCCTACCAAATTTCTCGTTTAGTTCTGCATCATATTCCTGTCATGCTCCCACTGTTTCCTGGATCCTTCCTGCTCTACAGTCAGCAACTAGTATAAAGAAAAGGAACAACGAATTTGAGGCTTACTTACCACCTTCAGTCCTCCATATAGGCGTTTGAGACTCCTTGATAGCTTGTCCGCCCAAAATCCGTTACAGTGACCGACCCCGATCACTACACAGTCTGCATTCGATCGAAGTCGATTTTCATGCGCCTGTTCTGACTACCAACTCTGCCAACATCGGTGTCTCCTGTTGTCAACGTCGATCCTCCTGACCGACGTCGGTCTTACCTATTGCCGACATCGGTCCTCCTGATCGACGTCGGTCTTACCCTGCCCAACATCACCGGCTTCGGTCTGAACATGACCAACATCGGCCCCTGTCTGTTCGACGTCGGTTCTCCTTAACCGACGCCGGTACCTGTGTTCTCCTATGAGTGATGACTTTTTACCCGTGAGCTTACTTTGAATCAATCTCATGTCCAAACTGCTTTGCTCAGAAGTATCTAGCCCCATCTATTGGTCTCTGTCCGCCATCTCCTCCATAAACACCAATGCTTTCCAGTTCTTAACCCTGTCAAACACATCTGACTTTCTCTTAAGAACATGCATCTCCTTCTTGCTCTTGTGACCAAGCCTACAAAGCCATGTCTCCGCAACAGAAGAAGAATCAGTAATATAAGCAAGTAGATAAAGAGTACCTGCTTTCTTACCACCAATTAATTCAAGTGCATCCGCTGTGAGAGTTCTTGTGCATCTCTCATCACCCAATTTTCTTGAAGAAATTAGCCACATCTCCAAGACCGAGACCTGCATGACCTCCTTCAACACCATGTGTTGGCCGCCTGCAATTTCAGCTTTACTTCTCCTTTGCCAATTTTTTGGCAAGGCACACCAGCGCCTAAATAAATCTTTTCAAAGTCTCCAAAGACCTTACCATGAAAAGATACTCTATTTCGAACTGCATGAAAAAAGGCAACAAAATCTATAAAACAAGATTCTACTTTATCCAATAAACATACCAGAACATCCTGTGCCACATCACCTGCAACATCTGCTTCTTCAGTTCCTTCATGTTGATCTTTCACAAATCAACAATTTTCTTTTACCTGCTCTTTCTGTCCATAGGACCGTAAGTGATCATCTGTGTTTTTCAATTCCTCCATTCTTAGCTTACTTTCTTCTGCCATTGCTCTGCTCCCACTCAATCAAGAATCCCTGAGAGTGACTTGTAACCAAACACAAAACCTACTCCCTGCAACTTTAGCTCTGATACCACTTGTTAGATGCCCAACCAAAAACTCTGATACCACCTTGGTTGAGAAATACGGAAGCACACAATTGATTACCAAGCAACTTAATATGCGAAAATTAACCAAAATACACAAGTAACTAGAATTCAAAAATAACACAGAATATGAGAGACAATACACAACTTGTATTAAAACTCTTTCAGAAAGAAATACAACAAAGAAGATTGCCACAGTTCTTCCTTACACACCTCTAGAGCTCCCACACCTGTAAGGCATAAACAGTAAATCTTCCCTCAAAGCTCTCTCTCTTACGGTCCCAACACACAACTCAAACACAGAGTTGGTGTTCACCTCCAACCAGTCGGTATCCACTACTGCCAATACACCAATGCTCCACGCACTCCACAAGTGCTCCACGCACTCCACAAGTACACAATCGTACTTCAAGTAGATCTCCCCTAAACTGCAACAACCTACAACCCAAATGATCTCACTTATGGAAGGAACTGCCTTGCCTTCCTCTCTTGCTCTAGACCGAGTACACACTGTACTCCAAGTAAATCCTGCCTGATCCTGCTCTCTGTTGTGTTGCTGTCCTCCCTGATCTTGCACACCTGCAAATCAATCTGGTTCTGCACACTTGCAAACCTGGATCATGCACACACATACACATGCAGATCAATGATCTTACTTACCATGTAAATCTCCTAACATAACCATGCACACCTGCTGACCAAGATCCTACACACTTGAAGAACCCTTCTGATTCTCCAAAACCAGCACCCACACTTGGTACTGCTGTGGAACTAGGAGGAACACCCTTGCTCACCTCACACACAGAAGGAGCTAACTTTGCTCTACTCAAACTAGCACACTTTACAATACAGCCTATGAGTCTCTTAAATAGATCTCATGCAAACAATAATTAGACATCTAATTACAATAATTAGATCCGAAATTTCTAGTCTAAATTTGGCTCTTGACATGCAAACACTTGGTTCGTTAACTAACTGCCCGTAAAACTTGCAGTTCTGAACCGCACAGGTGACCGACGTCGGTCCCCGTTTGCCTGGAGGTGACCGACACCGGTCGATATCTGACCGACGTCGATTGCTCTTTTGTCTAATCCTGCCGACGTCGGTTGGCCTAACCGACGCCGGTGTCTGTGACACTCAGCAAACTCTCTGCAACCTCCTCTGTTTGCATCAGTGAAGCTTTTAGCTCCACAACCTAACAGAAGATCCAGCATCAAAAAAAAATTGAAAATTTTGTATGATTAATAAGGCAGCACTTGTCTAAAGTGGTTGTGGAAGTGTAGAGCAACTTCGTTATAGCTCTTGGTCGGTAATGTAGAGCAACTTTGTTATAGTTCTTGGTCAGTAGTATAGAGCAACTTTGTTATAACTCTTGGTCCCATAAACTGTTTGGTCTCATAAATATTATTAAAGTCTTTCATTTCATTTTATTTCTTTTTTTAATATCATTAGTGGTGTTATGATATTAATGAGATTATCATGATATTATGAGATTGGTTGTACTTGTGTTTTCCCCTTGAAATTAGTAATGGCTTTCCTCTTCGTTTTACTTTAATTTGCAACCCAAGTGAATGAATAACTGGTCTAAAACAATTAGACTCCATTTTTGTTATTGGATTGTTGGATTAGTTAGGAATCAAACTTAAGATGCTGGGGGCGCTCTACCACTGGATTAGTTACTGAATCCTTCTATTTTTTTCACCGGTTTAGGGTTTTAGGGATGAAATCGAAGAAAGCAAATTGTAAAATCCCTTCTGATGGGGTGAGATTGAATGCATCCATACTTACAGCTTCTAAATGTGGTCGTGGGGGACGCCGGATGAATTGCGTAGCCTTGTGGCGTATGTTGTCGAAGAAGCCTCCAGAGGGCAAAGATGGCCCTCGCCATTTTTCGTTGCTGCTGCTCATAATCCTTCTATTACCGTGCAACCAAAATTTTAATTGTGCGTTATTGGAGAGCGTTTCAACATGTCGGAGTCATAGACCTCGGCCCCCCTCTTTTCAGTATGACTCGCGCCTGTCGTCCCGGGGGAAAAATGACAGGTTCGGTTTTTTCCAATAATCGTCGTTATTATTGGTACCTGCCTTGAGGCATGTACCATTTATTAATCGTTTTCGCCAAAGGCATTTACTTTTTTCAACGCAACCGCGGCAGCCAATTAAAATAGGTTATAAATTGTAAATTAACAATTTTCAAATGTTTCACGGAGGTCATGACTATTGTATTGTTTTTTTCTATTAAGGTTGACGGGTCAAATTTTGTTCATTTTTTTATGGATTTAATTTTCCCAATGTCTACCGACTTGTAATTGTGTAGTATTTTATAACAACTGTTGGTTAAGAACTTTCGATCGCACACGATTGCAATTCTATTTCTTCTTTTTTATTATTATTAGTACTTGTCTTTATAGTTTTGGCCTTAGCACGATTGTTTTGGCTACGAAAGAGTGTCGTCGAATAGAAAAAGACAATTAAATGAATAATTAGCAACTTCATAATGGTAAGGAATATTTTACTATTTTCTCTCGTTTGCATTAAATCATTATTAAGTTCGGTGGACTGGGCTCAATAAAATCGTCTAAAAGCTATATGCATGACACAAAATTATAGCAATATAAGTTGGTTGTATACGACATTTTTAAGGATTTTATCAACACGGTTTCTTTGCATACGAAACTAGGATAGATAGGTGGTCTGCGAACTATACAACTTGTAACATATTCTTGTGGCCACCTACAACTTCTCAAGAACCAAGAAACCATTATATTTAGAATTGCTTGTTCACATAACTAGATTATCACCGTTGTTACCTTCCCTAGTCGCATGATTGATACAACGGCTTTTTGTTATAAGTTTTCCTTTTACGCCTCTTGCAAATGAATTTGAATAATATATGATAGTAAAATTGATATTGCTATTGTTATTACTTCCCTGTAAATGCTAAAACCAAAATATAGTGACAATAATTATTTCAAAACAGCTTGGTTTTTAATGAAAAACTACAAAAGCAACCACAGAGGCAAGGTGAAATATTAACAACAAAATTATTGAGGCTCTCTTGAAAGTGCATTGGTATTAACAATGATTCTTGGACAATAATTAGTTAACTAAATATCTAGCAGTGAGCAGCTTCCCAGATGGCATGTTAGCACACATGCTCGATATGAGTTATAACTTAGAAGCCAACATAAATAATGGCATAAATTTATTATTGTTTTATAACTTTGTGATTTCCTATTTTTCTATATTACGATGCTAAAAGGCTCTAGTTTATGGCTATATAAATGTGATATCTAATATTTAGTACTTTTTTCTAACATATGGACATTTACAAAGCAATCCATCATGTAAAAATGATAAAGATTAAAGTGCTCAATCCAATTGCCACGCTCCTTTTGAAAGGAATTTCAAAGCTTTCTCATCCTCTACAGCACATAAAACTGTGGTCTTTGGGTCTAATTTGAGTCTCATCATTTTTATTATGGAGGAAGAGTTCATGAATCTACTTGTTACGGAAAACTTGTTTAGAATATTTTGAAACCTAAATGAATGTTGAAGTGCCTTCATCCATCAAAGAGCCATAATGGAGCTCTACAAAACTCTCATGCATAGATCACAAAACTTAGAATATTCATCCATATATGCACCTACTCACATACTCTTTGTTATATTTGACAAAAAAACACGTCCTAATAAAAAGGTGAGTGCAACCCAACCTTAATATCCAATCATACACCCAAAAAAATTAATCGTATAAATATCCCAAAGAAAAAGGAAAAAATCATCTGAAACTTGGTTGTAAAATTTGTCTAACAAAACCCTATAATTAAAGTACATAAAAAATAGCATAAAATTACCACATAAAAAACACTCGTACAAATATTAAATTTACAATATTGTCAAAGAAGCATCACTTTGAAATTCAGTTCTTTTGTAAGAAGATTGTCTGCAAAAAGAGAACCATTGGTTTAAAATTACTGCAAGAAGCATCACTTTGAAATTCAGTTCTTTTGTAAGAAGACTGTCTCCAAAAAGAGAACCATTGGTTTAAAATTACTACATAGAATCTTGCCATAAACAAAATTCTAAGCTTCAATTATATTTCCCAAACACTCCTTTAATCCATTGTAGTAATTTACATGGGTTGGAGGCATGCTTAGCTAGGCTAAAATGATCATAGGGACACATGTTGGTTGCATTTGGTGCCAGCATTAGGTGTTTTAACCATGCGGTTGAGTTGCCATGATGTTATCAAGGAACATGTGCTCTCATACATATTCCTATATTTTAGGTTTTCTTAAGCAATTCTAAAAATAGTTAGAGTCTTGTATTTCCCATTTTCCTATTTTTGTATATTACGATGCTAAAAGGGTCTAGTTTATGGCTATCTAAATGTGATATCTAATATTTAGTACTTTTTTCTACCATATGGACATTTATAAAGCAGTTCACCACATATAAATGGCAAAGATTAAAATGCTCAATCCAATTGTCACACTCTTTTTGAAAGGAATTTCAAAGCTTTCTCAGCCTCTACAACACATAAAACTATGGACTTTGGGTCTGATTCGAGTCTCATCATTTTTCTTGTGGAGGGAGACCTTGTGAAGCTACTTGTAAGGAAAAACTTGTTTATAATATTTTGAAACCCAAAAGAATGTTGAAATGCCTTCATCCATCTAGGAGTCAAAATGGAGCTCTATAAATCTCTCATGCATAGATCACAAAAAATAAGAAAATCCATCCATAGATGCAGCGGCTCACATACTCTTAGTTATATTTGACAACAAAAACATACCCTAATAAAAAGGTGAGTGCAGCCCAACCCTAATATCTAGCCATATAGCCAAAAAATTTAATCAGACAAATATCCCAAAGAAAAAGGAAAAACCCATTTAAAATTGGATATAAAATTTGTGTAACGAAACCCTGCAACTAAAGTACTTAAAAAATGGCATAAATCACCACGTAAAAAACATCCCCTACAAAGATTAAATTGACAATAGTGTCCAAGAAGTATCACTTTGAAATTTGGTTCTTCTACAAGAAGATTGTTTTGAAAAAAAGAACCATCAATCTAAATTTACTCCATAAAACCCTACCATAAACAAAATTCTAAGATTTGGTTATATTTCCCAAACACTACTTTAACTCATTTTAGTAATTTTCATAGGTTGGAGACATGTTTAGCTAAGGTAAAATGATCATGGTGACATATGTTGGCTGCATTTGGTGCCAGCATTTGGTGTTTTAACCATGCAACTAAGCTAGGGCATCTACCATGATGTTATCAAGGAATAGGTGCCCTATGCTCTCAAACATATTCCTTTATTTTAGGTTTTCTCAAGCAAATATAAAAATAGGTAGTCTTATATTTCCCATTTTTGTACATTGTGATGCTAAAAGGGTCTAGTTTATGGCTATCTAAATGTGATATCTAATATTTAGTACTTTTTTCTACCATATGGACATTTATAAAGAAATTTATCACATAAAAATGGAAAAGATTAAAGTGCTCAATCCAATTGCCACACTCCTTTTGAAAGGAATTTCAAAGCTTTCTCGGCCTCTGCAGCATAGAAAATTGTGGACTTTAGGTTTGATTTGAGTCTCATCATTTTTCTTATGGAGGGAGACCTCATGAAGCTACTTTTGAGGGAAAACTTGTTTAGAATATTTTGAAACCTGAAAGAATGTTAAAGCGCCTTCATCCATCTAGGAGCCAAAATGGAGCTCTGCAAAACTCTCATGCATAGATCACAAAAACTTAGAAAATTCATCCATAGATGCACCTACTCACATACTCTTCATTATATTAAACAATAAAAACATACCCTAATAAAAAGGTGAGTGCAACCCAACCCTAATATCCAGTCATACAGCCAAAAAAATTAATTAGACAAATATCCCAAGCAAGAAGGAAAAACCCATCTAAAACTCAGCTATAAAATTTGTGTAACAAAACCCTGTAATTAAAGTACTTAAAAAATAGCGTAAAATTATAGCATAAAAAACATCCCCTATAAATATTAAATTTATAGTAGTGTCAAAGAGGCATCACTTCGAAATTCAATTCTTCTATAAGAAGATTGTCTCCAAAGAGAGAACCATCAATCTAAAATTACTCCATAAAATTTTTCCATAAACAAAATTCTAAGCTTCAATTATATGTCCCAAACACTCCTTTAATTCATTCTAGTAATTTGCACATGTTAGAGGCACGCTTAGCTAATGTAAAATTATCATGGGGACACATGTTGGTTGTATTTGGTGCCAGCATTGGGTGTTTTAATTATGCGACTGAGCTAGTGCATCTGCCATGATGTTATCAAGGAACATGTGCCCAGTGCTCTCGAACATATTCCTTTATTTTAGGTTGTCTTAAGCAACTCTAAAAATAGGTAGAGTCTTGTATTTCCCATTTTCTTATTTTTATATATTACGATGTTAAAAGGGTCTAGTTTAAGGCTATCTAAATGTGAAATCTAATACTTTGTATTTTGTTCTACCATGTGGACATTTATAAAGCAATTCATCACATAAAAATGGCAAAAATTAAAGTGCTCAATCCAATTGCCACACTCCTTTTGAAATGAAATCCAAAGCTTTCTCAGCCTCTACAACAAAGAAAATTGTGGAATTTAGGTTTGATTTGAGTCTCATCTTTTTTCTTGTGGAGGGAGAGCTCATGAAGCTACTTGTGATGGAAACCTTGTTTAGAATATTTTGAAACTTGAAAGAATGTTGAAGTGCCTTCATCCATCTAGGATATAGAATGGAGCTCTACAAAACTCTCATGCATTGATCACAAAAACTTAAAAAATTCATCCATAAATGCACCTACTCACATACTCTTTATTATATTCGACAACAAAAACACACCCTAATAAAAATGCAAGTGCAACCCAACCCTAATATCCAGTCATACAACCAAAAAATTTAATCAGACAAATATCCCAAAGAAAGAGGGAAAACCCATCTAAAACTTGGCTACAAAAATTATGTAACAAAACCTTGTAATTAAAATACTTTAAAAATAGCATAAAATTACCGCATTAAAAACATCCCCTACAAAGATTAAATTTATAATAGTGGCAAAGAAGCATCACTTTGAAATTCAATTCTTCTGTAAGAATATTGTCTCCAAAAAGAGAACCATCGATCTAAAATTACTCCATAGAATCCTACCATAAACAAAATTCTAAGCTTTTATTATATTTCCCAAACACTCCTTTGATTCATTCTAGTAATTTACACATGTTGGAGGAATGCTTAGCTAAGGTAAAATGATAATGGGGACACATGTTGATTGTATTTGGTGCCAACATTGGGTATTTTAACCATGTGACTGAGCTAAGCATCTACCATGATGTTATCAAGGAACATGTGCCCTATGCTCTCGAATGTATTCCTTTATTTTAGGTTTTCTTAAGCAACTCTAAAAATAGGTAGTCTTGTATTTCCCATTTTCCCATTTTTATATATTGTGATGCTAAAAACGTCTAGTTTCTGGCTATCTAGATGTGATATCTAATATTTAATACTATATGGACATTTATAAATCAAATCATCACATAAAAATGGCAAGGATTAAAGTGCTTGATCTAATTGCCATGCTCCTTTTGAACAAATTTCAAAGCTTTCTCCACCTTTGTAGCATAGAAAATTGTGGATTTTGGGTTTGATTTGAGTCTCATCATTTTTCTTGTGGAGGGAGACATTATGGAGCTACTTATGAGGGAAAACTTGTTTAAAATATTTTGAAACCTGAAATAATGTTGGAGTGTCTTTATCCATCTAAGATCCATAATGGAGCTCTACAAAAGTCTCATGGATAAATCACAAAAACTTAGAAAATTCATCCATATATGCACCTGCTGACATACTCTTCTTTATATTCGATAGCAAAAACACACCCTAATAAAATTTTGAGTGCAGCCCAACCCTAATATCTAGTCATACAAGCAAAAATAATGATTAAACAAATATCCCAAAGAAAAAGGAAAAACCCATCTAAAACTTAGTCGTAAAATTTGTGTAACAAAACCCTTTAATTAAAGTATTTATAAAATAACATAAAATTATAACATAAAAAACATCCCTTACAAAGTTTAAATTTACATTAGTGTCAAAGAATCATCACTTTGAAATTTGATTCTTCTATAAGAATCTTGTCTCCAAAAATAGAACCATCGGTCTACAATTACTCCTTAAAATTTTGCCATAAACAAAATTCTGAGCTTTGATTATATTTCCCAAACACTCCTTCAATTCATTCCAGTAATTTGCATAGGTTGGGGGCACACTTAGCTGAGGTAAAATGATCATAGGGACACATGTTGGTTGCATTTAGTGTCAACATTGGGTTTTTTAACCATGTGGCTGAGCTGCCATGATGTTATCAAGGAATAGGAGCTCTTGAATGTATTCTTTTATTTTATGTTTTCTTAAGCAACTCTAAAATTAGGTAGAGTCATGTATTTCCATTTTCCTATTTTTGTATATTACGATGCTAAAAGGGTCTAGTATATGGCTAACTAAGTGTGATATATAATATTTAGTACTTTTTTCTACCACACGGTCATTTATAAAGTAATTCATCACATAAAAATGGCAAAGATTAAAGTGCTCAATTTAATTGCCACACTCCTTTCAAAAGGAATTTCAAAGCTTTCTCAACCTTTGTAGCACAAAAAAATTTAGACTTTGGATCTAATTTGAGTCTCATCAATTTTCTTATGGAGGGAGAGCTCATGAAGCTACTTACGAGGGACAACTTGTTTAGAATATTTTGAAACTTGGGAGAATGTCGAAGCGCCTTCATCCATCTAGGAGACAAAATAGAGCTCTATAAAACTCTCATGCATAGATCACAAAAACTTAAAAAAATCATCCTTAGATGCACCTGCTCACATACTCTTAGTTATATTCGACAACAAAAAACATACCCTAATAAAAAGGTGAGTGCAACCCAACCCTAATATCCAGTCATATAGCCAAAAATAATAATTTGATAAAAATCCCAAAGAAAAAGGAAAAATCCATCTAAAACTTGGCTCTAAAATTTGTGTAACAAAATCATGTAACTATAGTACTTAAAAAATAGTGTAAAATCACCACATAAAAACATCCCCTACAAATATTAATTTTAATATAGTGTCAAATAAGCAACGCTTTGAAATTCAGTTGTTCTATAAGAAGATTGTCTCTAAAAAGAGAACCATTGATCTAAAATTACTCTATAAAATCCTGCCATAAACAAAATTCTAAGATTCGATTATATTTACCAAACACTCCTTTAACTCATTCTAGTAATTTGCATAGGTTAGAGGCACACTTAATTGAGGTAAAATGATCATGGGGACACATGTTGGTTGCATTTGGTGCGAACTTTGGGTGTTTTAACCATGCGGTTGAGCTAGGGAATCTACCATGATGTTATTAAGGAATAAGTGCCCTGTGTTATTGAACATATTCCTTTATTTTAGGTTTTCTTAAACAACTCTAAAAATAGGTAGAGTCTTGTATTTCCCATTTTCCTATTTTTGTATATTATGATGCTAAAAGGGTCTAGTTTATGGCTATCTAAATGTGATATCTAATATTTAGTACTTTTTTCTACCATATGGACATTTATAAATTAATTCATCACATAAAAATAATAGAGATAAAGTGCTCAATCTAATTGCCACACTCATTCTGAAAGGAATTTCAAAGCTTTCTCAACCTCTGCAACATAGAAACCTATGGATTTTGGGTCTAATTTGAGTCTAATCATTTTTCTTGTGGAGGGAGAGCTCATGAATCTATTTGTGAGGGAAAAGTTGTTTAGAATATTTTGAAACCAAAAATAATGTTGAATCGCGTTCATCCATCTAATAAATAGAATGGAGCTCTACAAAACTCATGCATAGGTCACAAAAACAATAAAAATTCATCCATATATGCATTTACTCACATACTCATCTTGTTAATTGTGGAGCCTAATCTTATTGGTTAACACTCATAGCAATAGGGGTTGCAAGGGGGGCTTTCCCCCCTTGCGGAGTCTGGGGGATGGCCCCCCTAGTGGGAGGTTTAGGGGTGGGGCACTCCGATGGGGGTTCGGGGGCGGCACCCCCGAAAGCCACATTTTGTATGTATTTATGCATTGTGAAATCTGGGTCATTCATTATTAGGTCACATATATAATGGTATAGTTAGAGTGGTTTTATTTATTTCCCTGAAATGACAAAAACCCTAAGAGATGTGAGGTGTGGGTCATTGTAATGGTGATTGTATTGTAATAGTGGTAGCACTGTGAGAGTGATAGGTTCTTGCTGGACTAAATAATAAGGACTGGTTGTTTCTGGTGGATGTAACCCACATTGGGTGAACCAAATTAAATCTTATGTCTCTTTTTATTATTTGCATATTTCTTCTTCTATGTTTATTTCACATTAATTTATTTGTTTAGATTAATGTTTTCTATCTAGATATCTAAAATTTCCTAACAACTGGTATCAAAGCTATGGCTTGGTTGTAGGAAAGGTTGTGTTTGCTACATATTAGATTAGGGGTTTTGTGTTTTGACAGAAAGACACTCACATGCGGGTTTTTAGTTTGAGTGAGAGCAAATGGCAGAAGAAGGTAGCAAGTTTACAGTGGAGAAATTTAATGGCAAAAATTACCAGCTCTAGAGGATGCAGATTGAGGACTATCTGTATCAGAAAGATCTCTATACACCATTGGATGGAAAGACGAAGCAACCTACAACTATGTCAGATGAGCATTGGTCTGTTCTAGACAGGAAGGCTCTCAATGCTGTAAAATTGAGCCTGACAGCATCTGTGACTTTGAATATCTCTTAGGCTAAAACTATGATGGAGTTAATGGAGACTTTTAAAAAGTTGTATGAAAAGCCATCTACTTCAAATACGGTATATTTAATGAAATAACTATTTAGTTTAAAAATGCAAAAAGGTGGATATGTGGTTACCCACTTAAATGAATTTAATTCTATTATAAATTATTTATCCTCTATAAAAATTCCTTTTGAGGATGAGGTGAAATCACTCTTGATCTTGATTTCATTGCCAGATAGTTGGGATAACTTAGTAATGGTTGTTAGTAATACTGCTTCTTCTACCAATGTTCTGAAATTTGATGATGTTGTGGGTGTTATCCTAAATGAGGAAATTCATAGGAAAGGCATAGGTGAATCATCAGGAAATGCCTTGAGTGTTGAAACCAGGGGTAGATAGAAGAAGAAATCAAGGAGTAAGGCATGTGGGAGATTCGAATAAAAGAAGCCCAGTTCCAAATCCAGGAGTGGCATTATATGATGGAAATGTGGGAAGAGAGGACACACAAAGAAAGAGTGTTGGTCAGGTGAGAACAAGGATCAACAAGAAGGTAATAAAGAAGTTAATGTTGTAGGTGATATACTGCAGGATGCTCTTGTACTTTCTTTGGATAATAAGTTTGAATCATGGATTTTAGATTTTGGAGCCTCCTTCCATGCTGCTCTTAATATGAGTTATTTTAGAGATTATGTCTAGGGTAATTTTGGATAGGTTTATTTGGGGCATGATGAGCCATGTAACATTATTAGAAAGGGAAATTTTCATCTCAAACTACAAAATGGAAACACATGGGTGCTGAGAGATGTCAGGCATGTACCAAGCTTGAGAAGGAATTTGATTTTTGTAGGGCAACTTGGTGATGAGGGTTGTATGGTCACATTCACTTCAAATTGTTGGAAAGTGACCAAGGGAGCATTGGTTGTGTCTAGAGGTAAGAGAGCAAACACTCTTTATTTGACTACTTACGTTACTGATTCCCCTACTATTTTGACTACTTCAGATGTGGATGTAAGCTTATGGCATTATATGCTTGGGCATATGAGTGAGAAAGGAATGAAGATTCTCAAATCAAAGGTTAAGTTATCGGATTTGAAATGCATTGATTTAGATTTTTGTGAGCATTGTGTATTTAGGAAATAGAAAAAAGTGAGGTTTCTCAAAGTTGGAGCAACCAAGAATGAGCATAAATTGGAGCTAGTGCATATAGATGTGTGGGGACCATCACATGTATCTTATTTTGGTGGTTCTCTTTATTATGTTACATTCATTGATGATGCCACCAGAAAGGTATGGGTTTATTGCATAAAGAAGAAATTTGATGTTTTTGACACTTTTAATAAGTGGAGGGCTTTGGTTGAGAATGAGACTAGCCTGAAATTAAAATGTCTTAGATCTGACAATGGTGGTGAGTATTGCAGTAAGGAATTCAATAGATATTATTCTCTGAATGGAATCCATAGGGAGAAGATGGTTCCAAGGACACCACAGTAAAATGGTGTTTTAGAGAGGATGAATAGAACAATAATGGAGCGTGCACAGAGTATGAGGTTGCATGTTAGTTTGCCCTGACAGTTTTGGGTAGAAGTTATAGATACTACAGTTTACCTGATTAACAGAGGACCTTCTAGTGCTCTGGATGGTGGAATCCCAAAAGAGGCTTGGATGGGTAAAATGGTAGACCTTTCATTTTTGAGAGTTTTTGGTTCAAAAGCATTTGTGCACATAGATAAAGAAAATAGAAAGAAATTGGATGCAAAATCCAATAGGTGCATATTTATTGGTTATGACCCTAATGTTTTTGCATTCTGATTTTGGGATTTAGAAGAAAAGAAAATAATTAGAAGTCGTGATGTAGTGTGGAATGAGAAGAAAATGTATAGGGATCAACTATTGGGCGAGAAGAAACCAAAAAATGAACAAGATGATAAAGCTGTATTTGAAGATGAATTTTTAGATAAGAAATAGACACCAATAAGTACTGAGGTTGATCACAGGCCTTTCAAGGTCAACATGCCTATAGGAAACCCTGACTGTGCTCTACAGCCTGTAGTGGGCTTAGTTACAGAAGCACCTACTGTTGACCATGGTCGATCACTATTACCAAAAATTTAATAAGGTATTAATGAGCCTCAAACACCCCTGAGAAGGTCACAAAGGGAAAGTAGGCCTCCTAAATGGTTTTCTCCTTCATTGTATTATTTATTGTTGACTGGTAGTGGTGACCCTGAGAGCTTTGAAGAAGCTTTGTAGGTAGATGCAAAAAGGTAGTGGGAGCATTGCATGGATGAGGAGATAGACTCCTTGGTACAAAATTAGACATGGGATTTGGTTGAGTTATCGGTTGGTAAGAAAGCATTGCAAAATAAATGGGTTTACAAGTTGAAGGAAGAAGAGGGTGAAAAGAAAAGATACAAGGCGAGGCTAGTGGTAAAAGGCTTTGTGTAGAAACAAGCTATTGATTTTAGTGAAGTTTTTTCTCCTGTAGTAAAAATGACTTCTATTTGAACTATTTTAAGTTTGGTAGTTGTAGAGGATTTACATCTTGATCAGTTTGATGTTAAGACTGCATTCCTTCATGGTGACTTGGAGGAGGATATCTACATGCAACAACTGCAAGGCTATGAGGTTAAAGGTAATGAGAAACTTATGTGCAGGTTGAGCAAGGTCTTGTATGGCCTAAAGCAAGCTCCTAGGCAATGGTATTTGAGATTTGATAGGTTCATATTTGAGTATGGTTTTACTAAATGTCAATCTGACCATTGTGTATATTTCAAGAAAATGGATAATGGGAGCTATATTATTTTGTTACTATATGTAGATGATATGTCAGGGAACCTGGAACAATAAATATGCTCTGATCCCTACTTAGTCAGGATCTTGCTCTACCAACTAGAGCACATATGATTACTTCTTGTATTAGCAACTAAATGCGGAATTTAACCAGAATCAATAAGTAACTAGAAATATGAAACAACACAGGAATTGAGAGATAATACACAATTGTATTAATAATCACTCAGAAGAATATACAGTAAAGAAGATGCCACTTCTTCTTCCACCTCAAAGGCTCGCCACACCTCAAGACCTTCTTCCCTCTCTCTCTTGGTCACAACAATCAACTCCAATACAGAATTGATGTTCACCTCTCCAACCAGTCAGTAACACGCTGCCAGTTCACCAAGTACACAATCGTACTCCAAGTAGATCTCCTGCTCTCTGCTGCTACCTGCAAATCACCAGACCTTACTCACCATTGTAGATCTCCTATAGAAAGTCATGCCCACATGCTGGCCAAGATCATACACACATGAAGAACCCTTTTGATTCTCCAAACTAGTACCCACCTTGGTACTGTGGCACTAGGAGGAACGCACCATTGCTCTCTTCTCTCTGAAGGAGCTTATTGCTCTCTTACCCACTAGCTACAAATTTTACAATACAGCACATGAGTCCATATATAGATCTTATGCTTACAATAATTAGACTAACCTAATTACAATAATTAGACCCGCAACTCAAGACTACAACTAGCCCTTGACATGCAAACAAACAGTCTCAAAATAGACGCTCCGGACTCAACATGCAAACTGCCTGTTCTCGCACAGGCTGCCGACGTCGGCTTCTCCATGACCGATGTCGGTCGACTGGTGACCGACGTCAGTTGCTTCCTCTTGCTATCTGATTGATGTCGACTGATCAGACCGACGCCGATTTCCCTGCAACTAATTCTGCAACTCCCCACAACTTTGCATCCTCCGTAACTTCTCCTGTTTGCATCATGGTGAAGCTTTTAGCTCCACAACCTAACAATCTCCCACTTGGAGATAAATAGCTGCACATGTACCTGTACACCATCTAAATTGTTCCTTGGCTTGTATTCCTCTTCAAGATCAATCCTGAAGACCAACCACCACACAACCTGTGATGCTACACCTGTCATCAAAGTAACCTGCCACATCCGAACCTACATATCCATGTAGTGAAGAACTTGACCCTGCATAACAAGAATACCTGCTGCTAGTCCCACTGAACTGCCCTCCAGTACTCCTTCCCCGAATTGGATCCATACTTTCTGACAACCCCCACTGCTTGGGAAAACAACTCAGGTCTACACTAGACCTCATGTGATTTCGAACCCTGTTCCAAGCTAAGCTTGAACTATCCAACCCTTGGTGTGCTTTCTGATTTTGCATTCTGCATCATGAACCCCACCAACACCATCTTCACATCAGCTCCCACTGGAGATCAAATCTCCATGTCTCTTATGCCAAAGAATTTCGCTGCTCCAAATTCTTCATGACACCCTCTGAACTAACTTTACCCTTAGCTCAGCAAATACCTGTATGTACAAACCTACTAGTAAATCACCCACATACAGTAACAAGATGATGTTGCGACCATCATCTACCTGGTAAGACAAACACAATAGTTACATTGACATTGACTGAAGCCATGCTTAGTCATCCACTTGTCAAATATGTACCACTGTCCTGCAGCTTCTTCAAGACCATATGCCTTGGCCTTCTGTCTCTTGTATCCATCCACTCTCTTCTTTAACTTGGGAATCCATTCCGTCTCTCAGTGCTTACTTCTAGCTGACAACTCTACCAACAAATACCTATTTGGTTCTTCTCCAAGGACTCACACTCCTCATCCATGCCAAGCTCCCACTGTATCTGGATTCTACCTGCATTGCCTCTTCTATCTTCCTGGTTCTTGACCATCAATAAGCAATATAAAGAAGGTGAACAACGAATATGAGGTTCACTTACCCTTTCTGACCTCAACATGAGCGTTTGAGACTTGTTGACAGCTTGTTGTCTGCCCACTATCCGTACCAGTGACCGATCTTGGCCATCTCCCAGTTTGTTTCCGACCAATGTTGGCTCCCTATACTGAACCTGACTACCGATGTCATTTTTTTAGCCGACGCCGATGTCCCTCCTGCTGACGTCGGTTCCTTAATAATCGACATTGGTCTTCATTCTGCGAATGTCGGTTACTGTATGATCGACGTCGGTACCTGTGTTCATCTGTGAGTGATAACTTTTTACCCGAGAGCTCTCCATGGATCAAAATCCTAATCAAATCAACCCTGCTCTGCTCAAAATAATTCAGTTCCCTCACCTGATCTTTGTCCGTCATCTCCTCCATGAACACCAAGGCTTTCCAGTTCTTTAGCTTGTCAAAGACATCTGACTTTCACTTCAAAACCTGCATTCTCCTTCTACATATGTGACCAAGCCTACGAAGCCATATCTCTATAACAAAAGGTGAATCAGTAATATAAGTAGATAGATAAAGGATACCTACTTTCTTACCACCATCTAATTCAAGTGTATCCGCTGTGAGAGTTACAATGCATCTCTCATCACCCAAATTTCCTAAAGAAATTAGACTCATCTCCAAGACTGGTACCTGCATGACTTCCTTCAACCACAGTGTGTCATCCGTCTGTAATTTCAGCTTCACTTTCCCTTTGTCAATCATCTGACAAGGCTCTCCAACCCCTAAATAAATCTCTCCAAAGTCTCCAAAGACATACCCATGAAAAGATGCTCTATTTCGGGCTGCATGGAAAGAGGCAAAAGAATCTGTAAACAAAGATTCCACTTTATCTAGAACATCCTGTGCAATATTACCTGCAACATATGCTTCTACGTGCTAATCTTCTACCAACCAACAATCTCTTTTTATCTGCTCTTTCTTTCCATCAATCAGACCATTCGTGCTATTCAATTTATCCATTCATAGCTTACTATCTTCTGCCATTGCTATACTCCCACTCAATCTGAAACCCCTGTGAGTGACCTGTATTCAAAAACACTACCAGATCTGAAACCACCTGTTAGTCAACCCAACCAAAAGCTCTGATACCACTTGTCAGGGAACCTGGAACAATAAATATGCTCTGATCCCTACTTAGTCAGGATCTTGCTCTACCAATTAGAGCACATATGATTACTTCTTGTATTAGCAACTAAACGTGGAATTTAACCAGAATCAATAAGTAACTAAAAATATGAAACAACACAGGAATTGAGAGATAATACACAATTGTATTAATAATCACTCAGAAGAATATACAGTAAAGAAGATGCCACTTCTTCTTCCACCTCAAAGGCTCGCCACACCTCAAGACCTTCTTCCCTCTCTCTCTTGGTCACAACAATCAACTCCAATACAGAATTGATGTTCACCTCTCCAACCAGTCAGTAACACGCTGCCAATTCACCAAGTACACAACTGTACTCCAAGTAGATCTCCTGCTCTCTGCTGCTACCTGCAAATCACCAGACCTTACTCACCATTGTAGATCTCCTATAGAAAGTCATGCCCACATGATGACCAAGATCATACACACATGAAGAACCCTTCTGATTCTCCAAACCAGTACCCACCTTGGTACTGTGGCACTAGGAGGAACGCACCATTTCTCTCTTCTCTCTGAAGGAGCTTATTGCTCTCTTACCCACTAGCTACAAATTTTACAATACAGCGCATGAGTCCATATATAGATCTCATGCTTACAATAATTAGACTAATCTAATTACAATAATTAGACTCGCAACTCAAGACTACAACTAGCCCTTGACATGCAAACAAACAGTCTCAAAATAGACGCTCCGGACTCAACATGCAAACTGCTTGTTCTCGCACAGGCTGCCGACGTCGGCTTCTCCATGACCGATGTCGACCGACTGGTGACCGACGTCGGTTGCTTCCTCTTGCTATCTGACTGACGTCGGCTGATCAGACCGACGCTGATTTCTCTGCAACTGATTCTGCAACTCCCCGCAACTCTGCATCCTCCGTAACTTCTCTTGTTTGCATCCTTGGGAAGCTTTTAGCTCCACAACCTAACATGATATGCTTATTGTAAAATCATGTTTATAGGACATTAATGATTTGAAGAAGAACTAGCTAACATGTTTGCAATGAAGGATTTGGGTTCAACAAAAAGAATCCTTGGGATGAGTATTACCAGAGACAGGAAAAATTGCAAACTTTATTCATCTTAGGAGGATTATATAAATAAGGTGCTTGAGAGGTTTCATATTCAATGTTAAACCTCTTAGCACACCTTTAGCTAGATGTTTTAAATTGAGTAAGGCTAAGTGTTCCATGACATAGGATGAGACTGAGTACATGGCATGAGTTCCTTATGCTTCAATAGCAGGGAGGCTAATGTATGTGATGGTTTGTACTAGGCCAGACATTGCACATGTAGTGGGAGTTGTAAGCAAGTATATGGCCAATCTAGGTAAGGAACACTAGAAAGCAGTTCAGTGGGTACTCAAATACTTGAGAGGGAATAGTTACAAGCACTTATGCTATGGAGGGTCGGACATCTCTTTACAGGGATAAGTGGATGTAGATATGGCTAGAGATTTGGATAGCAGGAGGAGCACCATAGGGTATAAATTTACAATTGGTGGAGTTGCATTTAGTTAGATATCTAAACTGTAGAAGATTCTCGCCTTATCTACTACTGAGGCAGAGTATGTTACAGCTACTGAAGCTAGCCAAGAAATGATATGGATGACTCGGTTCATGGGAGAGTTGGGGAAAGAGAAATAAGATCACAAGTTGATTAGTGATATTCAAAGTGCCATACATCTAGCAAAGAACTCAATATTTCATTCAAGAACCAAGCACATTCAACTCAAGTATCACTTCATACGATCAGTATTGGAGGATGGTCAACTGAAGTTAGAAAAGATCCATACAAGTCAAAATCCTACATATATGTTGACTATACCAGTGACAAAAGAGAACTTGAAGCTTCATTCAACTTTGATTGGTCTTCAAGAGTAAGCTTGAAGAGGGAAAAACAAACCAGTGTCAAGGATAGAAGTAAAGTCCAACCAGGAGTTGTAGCGGTGAAGTTGCAGCGATCAATCGCCAAGTTGGAGATTGTTAGTTGTGGAGCCTAATCTTATTGGTTAACACTCATAACAATGGGGCTTGCAAGGGGGGATTCTCCCCCTTTATAGGGTCTAGGGGTCGTGTGCCCTGGTGGGGGTTTGGGGGTAGCACCCTCGAAAGCCATATTTTGTATGTCTTTATGCATTATGAAATCTGGGCCATTCAGTATTAGGTCACAAATCTAACAATATAGTTAGAGTGGTTTTCTTTGTTTCCCCAAAATGAGAAAAACCCTAAGAGATGTGAGGTGTGGCTCATTGTAATGGTGGTAGCACTGTGAGAGTGACAAGTTTTTGCTGGACTGAATAATAAGGACTGGCTATTTCTGGTGGATGTAGCCAACATTGGGTGAACCACATTAAATCCTGTGTCTCCTTTTATTGTCTACATATTTCCTCTTCTATGTTTATTCCATAGTAATTCATTTGTTCAGACTAATATTTCTTGTTTGGATATCTAAAATTTCCTAACACTTCATTATATTCAATAGCAAAAACACACCTTAATAAAAGGTGAGTACATCCCAACCCTAATATCCACTCATATAGCGTAAAAAATTAATCAGATAAATATCCCAAAGAAAAAGGAAAAGCCCATCTAATACTTGGCTGTAAAATTTGTGTAAAAAAACACTATAACTAAACTACTTAAAAAATAATTTAAAATCACACATAAAAAACATCCCCTACAAAGATTAAATTTATAATAGTGTCAAAGAAGCATCACTTTGAAATTCAGTTCTTCTATAAGAAGATTGTCTCCAGAAAGATAACCATCAATATAAAATTACTCCATAGAATCCTACCATAAAAAAAATTCTAAGCTTCAATTATATTTCCCAAACACTCCTTTAATTAATTCTAGTGATTTTCATAGGTTGTAGGCATGCTTAGTTGAGGTAAAATTATCATGGGGACACATGTTTGTTTCATTTAGTGTTAGCATTGGGTGTTTTAACCATGGTTGAGCAAGGGAATTTGCCATGATGTTATCAAAAAATAGGTGCCCTATGCTCTCAAATGTATTCCTTTATTTTAGGTTTTCTTAAGCAAATCTAAAAATAGGTAGAGTCTTATATTTCCTATTTTTGTATAATATGATGTTTAAAGGGTCTAGTTTATGGCTATCTAAATGTGATATCTAATATTTAGTATTTGTTTTTACCATATGGACATTTATAAATCAATTATTCACATAAAAATGGTAAAGATTAATGTGTTCAATCCAATTACCATCTCTTTTTGAAAGGAATTTCAAAGTTTTCTTAGCATTTGCAACACTTAAAATTGTGGACTTTGGGTGTGATTTGAGTCTCATCATTTTTCTTGTGGAGGGAGAGCTCATGAATCTAATTGTGAGGGAAAACTTGTTTAGAATATTTTGAAACCTGAAAGAATGTTGAAGTGCCTTCATCCATCTAGGAGTCAGGATGGAAATCTGCAAAACTCTCATGCATAAATCACAAAAACTTAGAAAATTCATCCATAGATGCACCTGCTCACATACTCTTCATTATATTTGACAAGAAAAACACGCCCTAATAAAAGGGTGAGTGTTGTTGGTTGAATATTTTGTCGATCAGTGTACTGATAAACAAAATAGGTCTAATCAGCCAAAGTAGGAAGATTGGTCGTCTAAATGTGTAGGTTCACCACATCAAAAGGGGACTAATCTCTCCTCTCATCAAGGGGAGGTTCCCTATAGATATGCTATATATATATATATATATATATATATATATATATATATATATATATATATATAAATATAATACTCAAGGGTAGGATAAACCATCCATCTCTCTTTTTTCAGAGATGATGCGTGCAAATCAAATGAAAAATCTCAATGGAAATGACAGAAAGCACTCCTCTTCTTTCAAAAGTACTATTCAACAAACCACAAGAATACTCCTGGTAGTAATTGCAAAATGTAATCAAAGACGTAGTAACCAACAAATTGAGATGTAGCACAAAGTCTCCACCTGAATTGCCCAAGAGTGAGATACGAAGGACAATGAGGGCACAAAGTCGTCCCAAGGTCCTTTACACAGAAACAAAAAAGAAAACACACTAAAGGCAATTATGGGGGCACAAAGTCTCTCCACAGTTGACTTTAGGACACCTTCCTGACTACGTTCACTAATTTTGCTTGTTGAATTAAAGGAACAAAAAATATATTAAGGAAAAAGACATAAGAACAGTTTCTCCAACAACAAAGATATCACATCACAAAGTCTAAAAAGTCACTTGCTTTCTTATTTCAATAACAAAATATGTTCAACAATCTGAGCTCAAAGTCTCAGTAATGCCTTTCAATTTGGGCAGAGTTTCATTTCTGATTATCAGAGAGTATATCTTTTTTTACAATAACAAGAGAGTCCCTTATATAGCCTCTTCAAGAAGGACTTGGGAATGGTAACGCATCATGTTGCATTGAATTTTGTTAATAAGACATGTTGGAATTTATGGGCATTTACCCATTTGCTTTTCTCAATGCAGAGAAACGGGTCACGCTATTGAAGTTTGCATCTTTCAATGTCCACCTGGCGGTCTACTTCTAGAAACATATCTGATGTGCAAATGTTTATAGTCCTTCCTCGTCATTCCTCTTTTTTGGGTTAATTGAATCGGGTCATGGATTCAATTTGATGCTCTATTCCTTAGTTGCTTTCTGCTAATCTTGGCCTTAAAGCCTTTGAATGCATTCAGGTCCGTAGATTTAAACCTACAGGGATCAATAACTATTTCATTGTCACAACTTTGACGTCTGCGGGCACGTCACTTTCCTCAGCAATTCCTTCGACTTTGTCATTTGATCTTTCTTGGAGATGACCTGCCCTTCGAGGCCTTGAGAAATAGTTCGCTTTGGGTCAGGAAAAGCCCCCCGCAAGGGTATCTGCCCTTCGGGTAGTCTTTGAATGGCCTTTGGGCTTCTTTTGGTGGGTCACTAAGTTCTTTGGCTCTTCTTTAAGGTTTTTCAAAATCAATGACTATTTTACGAACCTTAAAATTGATGTTCGCATACCCGTCACTACATTTGAATTTCCAACAGCTAGTTTGTCATTCTTGACTTTGACGTCTTTGGACGCATCACCCCTTGGACTTTTTTTGGCTTTCTCTTGATTCAACCTTTTTTGCTACTTACTTCCTTCGAACTTCTTGTTTTGCATCCTCTCGAAGGGAAGGTGACCCTTCGGCTTTGGGGAAGTGTCCTTTAATTCTATTGCCGAGAGTCCCCCGCAAGGGCACCTGCCCTTCGGGTCCTTCGGCAACCTTTTGTCTTCAGAGTCCTTCGGAGCTTTCCCATGGACTTTTTTCGCATACATTTTCCCGCAAACAAAAAGTCCACAAAAATTGTTTCGGTTGCTTTGTCTTTGGCCTTCGAAAATTCTTTCGAGCTTTCCTCCTGCAACTTCTCTGAATTTCTTTGGATTTTTTGTCCAAAGAAATTCCTTCGGATAGAAGTCTGAAAGAATTCACTTCTTGCCTTAGTCTTTTTCCCGAAGGGAATCCCTTTGTCTTTCGTCCCTTTGTCTTTCGATCTTTTCAATTGGTCCATTTGCCTCCTTCCTGCCCTCCACAAGGGTTGCTTGAGCTCCGAATTAGCCTTTCAAGTTTTTGCAACGGTTGACTTTAGCTTCTGAGTGTCCTCCGCAAGGGCTGTTTGTCCCTTGGTAATTTGCCTTAGTCAATTTTTTGTGAATTTCAAATTGTGACACGTGGCAACATTCGCTGAGTTCTATCAGGTTTTTGCTCACTTCCCTTTGCAAGGGTATCTAATCCTTTGGCTTTGGGGTATCCCCTTGAACCTACCGATTGAACGAACTTTGGCTCAATGGTTCATTCTCTTTGACCGCTTGAACCAAGATTCTTTGAAACAAGCTTCATTGAACCCATTGAACCTTGAACCTCCAACCCGTTGAACCATTTGGTCATTGAACCTGTTGAACCTTTAAACCAAAGTGGTTCAATGGTTCAACGATTCAATGATTCGGGCATCGAAAACTTGTATTTTTAATTGAACCTGCTTATAAAAGCCTTTGAACCTCCCTGTAGAAGCCTTTGAACCTGGAAGTGGTTGAACTCTTACTACTGATGTTGAACCTTTGAACTTGTTGAACCCGTTGAACCAAAATGGTTTAAGCCTTGCTTAGAATCTTGTTGATGAACTCTTTTGGTTGAGCCTTGTCATTAAACCAACTTTGAAATTGCCCAAGGGTTGAGAGCTTACTTCTTTTTTGCAGAGTCCGTAGAAATCAACCTATGAAGTCCATTGAACTTGGCCTGCAGAGTCCGTAGGTTTTCTTTTCCTGCAGAGTCCTTAGATTTCTCTTCCTACTGAGTCCGTAGATTTAAGCCTACTTAGTCTGTAGATTCCTCTTCCTGCTGAGTCCATAGATTCTCTTTTCCTGCTGAGTCTGTAGATTCAGGCCTGTAGAGTCCATAGATTTAAGCCTGTAGAGTCCGTAGATTTTTGAGAAGCTTGAAAAATGAGGAATTTGAATGCTTAAAACAAATTTCAAAAAAAGAAGAGATAATTTTGGTCTATAGGACCAAAATAGTTCAAATGTTGTCCCAAAAATGAGTGATATTTTTGGGGGACAATAGCAGGGTCCAGTTGGGGAACTTCCTTCAGTTGAAAACTTGGAATTGAAGGGAGTAGAATCCAGAATCTCCAGTGTCTTCATGTGTACCATTGGGCTATGGAGTCATGTTACCCAGAAATGAAAGGCATAAAAAATGGAAACAAACAAAATAAAATAGAATTAAAAACTATACAAATGTACATATGTACATATACAATGATCTGATACTTCAAGAGTTGAAGTGTTTCAGATGCTGCCCATTGTGAGACAGAGAAAATAATGTGCCATCTTGATATTTCAGTAGAAAGCTGTTTTCACCATTATGTTGATGAATTATAAACGAGCCTCTCCAAAGTGAGTCAAACTTTCCATGCATCCCTTTTGGTTCTCTCCTTTTGTCCCACAGCAGGACTTGATCCCCAATCTGGAAATCACAATTTTTGGCCTTTTGGTCAAAGATTTTATTTACCAGACTTTGATGAGCAGCAATTCGGTCCACCACCATGGTTCTCTATTCATCTAGCTTAGTCAGGCACATGATTCTCTTATTAAGAGAGCTTTCATATGTCTGATTTTCAATTGCCTTTGCCAATTTCAAGGCTGGCAATTTTAAAGTGATTGGTATTTCAACATTGATACCATAAATAAGTTGAAAAGGAGACATACCAATTGGCCTCTTTGATGTGATTATGTTTTCCCATAGAGCATCAACCAATGCTTTATGCCATATCCTTTGATTGTCATCTGGTAGCTTCTTGATAATAGTTACCAGGTTTTTATTGCTTGATTCAACTTGTCCATTCCCTTGTGGAAAATAATCAGAAGAATGAGAGAGTATAATTCCATAATGGAAATAGAATTGTGTAATCTCTTGGGAGGTGAAACAAGTTGCATTGTCAGTAACAGTTTTGATTGGAACTCCAAACTTGAAAATGATATTTTTTTTGAGGAAATTGCATACAACTTCTGAAGTAGCATACTTAGTTGAGATTGCTTTTACCCACTTGGTGAAATAGTCAGTTGTTGTAATGACATAATCATGTCCAACACTTGAAGATTGGTTTATAGTCTCAATAAAATCAATCCCCCATTGCTGGAAAGGTTCTTCTATGATCACTGGCTTGAGAGGTAGGGCGTCTAACTTGGGTCTTTCAACAAATTACTGGCAAAGTTCACATTTTTCACCCACTTATATGCATCTTGGAAAAGAGTTCGCCAGTAATACCTGGCTCGCAGAATCTTGTGAGCAGTTACAGGAGTAGAAAAATATCCTTCACAGGCTAGATTGTGAAAAGATTTCAAAAGTTGGCTTTGTTGCTCTTTGTCTACACAGTGAAGGAATACTCCATCTATGCTTCTCTTGTACAAGCCATTGTCCCAAAGGACAAAATTAGCAGCTTTCAACTTGATAGTCCTCGTTTCTTTATAAGACAAATGAGTAGGACATTCACCATAAGTAAGGAATGAGCAATACCTGAATACCACTCATTGGTAATGGAGACAAAAAGGACTGTTGGTGTGTCTTCCACTTCAGCGTCCACATGTTGTGTATCTTCTAGCTTGTTGTCAGCAATTAATTGACATAGGCCTTTCCCCTGACCAGCTTTTTTTGGCTTGATGTCTAGATTGAACTCTTAGATCTTTACAATTCAATTGCCTCTTTTTGTGCCAAACTCCTGTTGAGTTAATATGGATTTGACTGTGGTGTCAAAAACTAAGGCAGTAGTGTGTGAATTTAGGATATAGAAGTAGAAATGTTTGACTGCTTTCACTAATGCATAAGCATGCTTCTGTACGTTTGAATATTTCATCTAATAGGTTTTGAGAGGACAACTCATGAAAGAAATAGGAGATTTCATACCTTCTTTGTCTTGTTGAACAAGAATTGCTGAAAGCATGTGTTCAAAATCATAGCTGTATATGATAAAATCTTTGTTGTAATCTAGACAAACCAATGTAGGGGCGTGGGCAATGGTAGTCTTGATATCCTAAAATGTTGACTTGCTTTTTTTAGTCCAGCTGAAGGTGGTCTTCTCTTTCATCATGTTCACAATGTGTCTAGTTTTCTTAGCAAATTTGGGGATGAACCTCTGTAAGAAATTCACCTTTTCAAAGAAAGAGTGAACAATATTTTTACTTGTAGGCAAATTAAGCTCTTGAATAAACTTGACTTTGTTTGAGTCAATCTTTATGCCTTCTTTAAACACAATGTATCCAAGGAGTTTCCCTTTTGTTACTCTAAAAATAGGCTTCTTGGGGTTCAAGGAAATACCATTCTGGCACCAACACTCCAACACTTGTAAGTGGCATACATGATCAGAACGGTGCTTTGAAAAGATGGTTAAGTCATCAAGGTATACCACTATGAACTTACCTATGTCTTCTTTGAAAGCCAGGTCCATTGCTCTCTGAAAGGTGGCACCAGCATTTATCAAGCCAAAAGGCATTCTTCTATATGCAAATGTACCCCAAGGTGTGGTGAATGCAGTTTTGTGTTGGTTTGCTTCACCAACTTTAACTTGATTATATTTTGAGAAGCCATCCAACATTGATAACATCTCTGAATCTGTCATTGTTTGAAGCACTTGATCCATAATTGGCAAAGGGTAATTATCTTTCAAAGATGACTGATTCAGATTTTTGAAATCTACACAAATGCAAATTTTGCCATTCTTCTTCCTTACAGGCACTATGTTTGCAATCCATGTGGAATGATGGATTGGAAAGATGATTCTAGCATTTAACATTTTTTGTATTTCAGATAGAATAGTACCTAATATTTTTGGATTGTACTGTCTAGATTTTTGCTTATAGGGCAGTGAGTCAGCCTTAAGAGGAATATGCTAAGACATCCATGTATTGACAGAGTAAAGTGGTGAACTTGAATCTTTTTTCAGGGGTGCAACACTTACCAATGTTAACCATCATGAGATTTTCTTTATTAGTTAGATTTACTTGATTGAATCCCTGAGAAAAATTTGAATCTGTTTGTTGTTGTTTGATAAATCTATCATGCTTGTCAAACAATTTCTCAAGAAAAACCAGGCCTTTGGGAATTTTATTTCCTTTCAGCTGTAAGAATTCTTCATTTATTTTTGAATTAAATTCAGAGGCTGATTCATACTTCTGAGATTCATTGCCTTCAAAACGTAGTTGTTCGAAATTATTTTTTCATTCCAGGAAGGTAATGATTTGATGATAATCATTGAACACTTGCCAATATAATCTTTCATTCTTGTTTTGGTATAGATTTCTCACTTGACAAACCACTAATTCAGCATCCCCTTTAGCATGAAAAAACTTGATGCCTTTGTCTTGAGCAGCCTTCAATCCAAGCAACATAGATTCATATTCAGTTGTATTGTTAGTGTTGCTAAATTGTAATTATTTAGAATGAGCGTGTTTTTTAGTGAATCAGGAGTTACTTTTTTATCTTTTTGTCCTGCAAGGATAGTTTGGTTCTTGACACATTGGACTAACTTATCCAATTGATCAGGATTGGATTGCAAATATTCAAATTCAGACCTTTGTATTTTGGTCTTTTTGACATGATCGATTATGTCAAATGGCTAAATTGAGCTAGGTATAGAGGAAGGTATTTCAACCTTTTGAGTTTTATGAGGGATGGGAGGAGGGTTGGTTTGCGAAATTGAAGTAGAAAGTGAAATTGATGTACTTGTCTTTTGGGTGATCACCGAATCTTTTGACTGGTAAGGTAGAGTGGTTCCACGCTTAGCAATTGTAATTACTGGTTGAGATTGCTTCTCTGTCTTCCCTTTATCAGCTTGTTGGACTAATTGGTTCTTGGACCTGGTAAACACTGCATATAATCCATCAAAAGCTTCTCCTTCACTTTTGGGTTCATCCTGGTAATTTAAGAAACTAATGTGGGAGTCCCCAGTTGATTTTTCTTGATCTTCTACAAGGAGATCAACGTCATTTTCTTGATTCAATTCAGGCTAAAAAAGAACTCTGATTCTGCTTCAAGATATCCCATTGTTGAATTGATTGGAGGAGCTTCCAGAGCAAGTTTCCCCTGTGAGGGAGAAAGATGATTTTTTTGCCCTTGATTCTTGGTAGCATTGCCGTGATATGACTGATTTGTAAATGTCCTTCTTGGCATATCTCTATATGAAGGAGCAAAAGACATTCCCTACGCCATTTACTTTTTGAGAGTAAACAACTCATTTTCCAACTTTTGCACCATTGGATTTGTGGTGCTTGTAGACGAATATTCAGAAGATGATGAAGGTCTATTTCTATTTGGATCTCTTCTTATCTTCCCTGCTAAGATGAGATCATTTTCTACATCAGTGGCCAAATGTTGAGTTGCAGCAAGATCTATTTGACCAGCACGTCTCAAAAAAAAACTTACTTCAGGTAACTAAGAATTAATGAAGAAGCATTTGAGATTTTCAACTATAGGTCAAGTAATTATAGGAATTATGTTTTTCAGTTTGTCAAACTTGGCTATGAAGTCCCTCATTGGTTCATGAGGTTCTTTTTTCATTTGTTTAAGTTGAGCCAGAAGTGCATGTGCATCTTCTGCAGGTTTGAATCTAGCTTCAAACTTAGCTTTAAGGGTATTCCAATCAGTTACTGACCGAGCCTGTAGTTGATAAAACTAATATGTAGCAGCACCTTGTAATGTTTCTACAAATAGCCTAACTGCTACATCTTCAAATTCTACTCCAATTATGCCATAGGCTATGCTGAAGGCTGCAATGTGTTCATCAGGATGAATTTTTTCATCACCATAGAATTTGGAGAAGTTCTTCCTTGGACTTCGTGGAAGCTCATGTAGAGGTGGAGTAAGATTGAGAGGACCAAAAGCATTACCTTAGGAGCCTTGAACTACCATTATATGTCTATGAAAAAAAAGAATAACAAATCTTAGAGGGGTAATTATTGGCAAAGCTTTATCAATAGTAGAAGTGGAAACTTCGTTTGGCAATGGAGATCTGACTTTAGTAGGAGGAAAGCTCTTGATTCGTTGGAGGCGAGATGGTGAAGGAAACAGATCAAAATTACTTTGTCGTACCAACTCAAATATAGGGTCAACAATACCTTTAGCCCTTTGGCTTCGTGTATAGCTTGAATCTGCCAGATTGTGAAACAAAAATAGAAAAGAATTGACCTTGCTTTAGTTTGAAGATTGAAGCTTTAAACTGTGCGTTCTTTCCTAGTTAGTGTGGAGGTGAATGGTAAGGTTATAATAATAATGGCTAAAACACAGAAATGGAATGGAGTCTATGATGGATAATGGTAGAGACTGATTTCATTTGAAACTTGAGGTTTCAAAATGCACATAACTATATCCCCAGCGGAGTCGCCAAAAATTGTTACGCGAGGCTGGGAGGAAAATTTTAACAATGGGAAAGCATTGGAGCAGTTTATTCTTCCACAACGGAGTACAATGGATAGGTTATAACAATAATGGGTTATGTCCCCAGCAACATCGCCAAAAATTATTGGTTGAATATTTTGTCAATCAGCGTACTGATAAACAGAATAGGTCTAATCAACCAAAGTAGGAAGATTGGTCATCCAAATGTGTAGGTTCACCACATCAAAAGGGGACTAATCTCTCCTCTCATCAAGGGGAGGTTCCCTATATATATGCTATATATATAAACAGAAAATAATATTCAAGGGTAGGATAAACCATCCATCTCTCTTTTTTCAGAGATGATGCGTGCAAATCAAAGGAAAAATCTCAAGGGAAATGACAGAAAGCATTCCTCTTCCTTCAAAAGTACTATTCAACAAACCACAAGAATACTCCTGGTAGTAATTGCAAAATGTAACCAAGGACGCAGTAACTAGCAAATTGAGAAGTAGCATAAAGTCTCCACTTGAATTGCCCAAGAGTGAGATACGAAAGACAATGAGGGCACAAAGTCATCCTAAGGTCCTTTACACAGAAACAAAAAAGAAAACACACTAAAGGTAATTATGGGGGCACAAAGTCTCTCTACAGTTGACTTCATGACACCTTCCTGACTACTTTCACTAATTCTGCTTGTTGAATTAAAGGAACAAAAAATATATTAAGGAAAAAGACATAAGAACAGTTTTCCCAACAACAAAGATATCACAACACAAAGCCTGAAAAGTCACTTACTTTCTTATTTCAATAACAAAATATGATCAACAATATGAGCTCAAAGTCTCAGTAATGCCTTTCAATTTGGGTAGAGTTTCATTTCTGATTATCAGAGAGTATATCTTTTTTTACAATAACAAGAGAGTCCCTTATATAGCCTCTTCAGGAACGACTTGGGAATGGTAACACATCATGTTGCATTGAATTTTATTAAGAAGACATGCTAGAATTTAGGGACATTTACTCATTTGTTTTTCTTAATGCAGAGAAATGAGTCACGCTATTGAAAGTTTGCATCTTTCAATGTCCACTTGGTGGTCTATTTCTAGAAACATATCTGATGTGCAATTTTTTTTGGTCTTTCCTCATCGTTCCTCCTTTTTTGGTTAATTAAATCGGATCCTAGAATTAATTTGATGCTCTGGTCCTTAGTCGCTTCCTACTGATCTTGGCCTTAAAGCCTTTGAATGCATTCGGGTTCGTAGATTTAAACCTACAAGGATCAATGGCTATTTCATTGTCACAACTTTGACGTCTGTAGGCACGTCACTTTCCTCGACAATTCATTCGACTTTGTCGTTTGATCTTTCCCAGAGATGACCTGCCCTTCAGGGCATTGAGAAACAGTCCGCTTTGGGTCAGGAAAAGCCCCCTGCAAGGGTATCTGCCCTTCGGGTGGTCTTTAGATGGCCTTCAAGCTTCTTTCAATGGGTCACTAAGTTCTTTCGCTCTTCTTTAAGGTTTTTCAAAATCAATAGCTACTTTACGAACCTTGAAATTGACGTTCGCGCACTCGTCACTGCGTTTGAATTTTCAACAGCTAGTTTGTCATTCTTGACTTTGACGTCTTTGGGCGCGTCACCCCTTGGACTTTCTTTGGCTTTCTCTTGATTTGACCTTTTCTGCTACTTGCTTCCTTTGGACTTCTTGTTTTGCATCCTCCCAAAGGAAAGGTGACCCTTTGGCTTTAGGGAAGTGTCCTTTAATTTGGCTGTTGAGAGTCCCCGCAAGGGCACTTGCCCTTTGAGGTCCTTCGACGGCCTTTTGTCTTCGGAGTCCTTTGGAGCTTTATCACAGACTTTTTGCGTGGACATTTTCCTATGGATAAAAGTCTGCAAGAATTGTTTCGGTTGCTTTGTCTTTGGCCTTCAAAAATTCTTTCGGGCTTTCCTCCTGTAGCTTCTCCAAATTTCTTCAAACTTTTTGTCCAAAAGAATTCCTTCGGACAGAAGTCCAAAAGAATTCGCTTCTTACCTTAGTCTTTTTCCCGAAGGGAATCCCTTTGACTTTCGATCTTTCAATTGGTCCATTTGCCTCCTTCCTGCCCTTCGCAAGGGTTGTTTGAGCTCCGAATTAGCCTTTTAGGTTTTTGCAACGGTTCACTTCAGCTTTTGAGTGTCCTAAGCAAGGGTTGTTTGTCCCTTAGAAATTTGCCTTAGTTAATTTTTTGTTAATTTCAAATTGTGACACGTGGCAGCATCCATTGAGCTCTGTCGGGTTTTTGCTCACTGCCATCTGCAAGGGTATCTGATCCTTTGGCTTTGGGGTAACCCCTTGAACCTACCGATTGAACCAACTTTGGTTCAATAGTTCAATGGTTCATTCCCTTTGACTGCTTGAACCAAGATTCTTTGAAACAAGCCTCGTTGAACTCGTTGAACCTTGAACCTCCAACTTGTTGAACCATTTGGTCATTGAACCTGTTAAACCTTTGAACCAAAGTGGTTCAATGGTTCAATGATTCAATGATTCAAGCATCGAAAACTTGTTATTTTGATTGAACCTCCTTGTAGAAGCCTTTGAACCTACCTGTAGAAGCCTTTGAACCTGGAAGTGGTTGAACTCTTGCTGCTGATGTTGAACCTTTGAACCTGTTGAACCCGTTGAACCAAAATGGTTCAAGCTTTGCTTAGAAGCTTGCCGATGAACTCTTTTGGTTGAGCCTTGTCATTGAACCAACTTTGAAATCACCTAAGGGTTGAGAGCTTACTTCTTTTCTGCAGAGTCCGTAGAAATCAACTTATGAAGTCCATTGAATTTGGCCTACAGAATCCGTAGATTTTCTTTTCCTGCAGAGTCTATAGATTTCTCTTCCTGCTGAGTTCGTAGATTGAAGCCTACTGAGTCCATAGATTCCTCTTCCTACTAAGTCCGTATATTCTCTTTTCCTGCTGAGTTCGTAGATTCAAGCTTGCAGAGTCCATAGATTTAAGCCTGCAGAGTCCGTAGATTTATGAGAAGCTTGAAAAATGAGGAATTTGAATGCTTAGAACAAATTTCGAAAAGGGAAGAGACAATTTTCGTCTGTAGGACCAAAATAGTTCAAATGTTGTCCCAAAAATGAGTGATATTTTTGGGGGACAACAAGTGCAACCCAACCCCACTATCCAGTCATACAGCTAAAAAATTTAATTAGACAAATAACCCAAAGAAAAAGGAAAAACCCATCTAAAACTTGGATGTAAAATTTGTGCAAAAAAAACCCCGTAACTAAAGTACTTTGAAAATAGAGTAAAATCACCACATAAAAAGCATCCCCTACAAATATTAAATTGACAATAGTGTCAAAGAAGCATCACTTTGAAATTCAATTTGTCTATAAGAAGATTGTCTCCAAAAAGAGAACCATTGGTCTAAAATTACTCCATATAATCCTGCCATAAACAAAATTCTAAGCTTCAATTATATTTCCCAAATACTCTTTTAATTCATTCTAGTAATTTGCATAGGTTGGAGGCACACTTCATCGAGGTAAAATGATCATAAGGACACATGTTGATTGTATTTGGTGCAAGCATTGGGTGTTTTAACCATGAGATTGAGCTAGGGCATCTGCCATGATGTTATCAAGGAATAGGTGCCCTATGCTCTCTAACATATTCCTTTATTTTAGGTTTTCTTAAGCAACTCTAAAAATAGGTAGAGTCTTGTATTTCCCATTTTCTTATTTTTATATATTACAATGCTAATGGGGTCTAGTTTATGTCTATCTAAATGTGATATCTAATATTTAGTACTTTTTTCTACCATATGGACATTTATAAAGTAATTCATCACATAAAAATGCCAAAGATTAAAGTGCTCAATCTAATTACCATGCTCCTTTTAAAAATTCATGCACACAAAGTCTAAGCTTGGGTTTCAATGATTTCAATAGATGCCTTAGCTTATAAATTTGAGAAAATAAATTAAATGATAACCAACAAATTTTTAAATTATCAATGAGACAATATATTTATTAGGGCATCTTCATACTTGTCAATAAGTTTAAAAAACATTTAATTTAATTTACATATTAAATGTTCTTTAGAGGTCAATAATGCATGGACTTAATGCATTGAGGAGTGTTAAAATGTATTTTTAAAATTTAAATAAAAATGAGTACAAAATAAATTATGATAAAAATATAATGACAAACAATGATTTTTATATTTGAAGGTAATACAATATATGTTAAATTACAAAGTTGGATCATGTGGTTTAGTTATCTACTTTTTTGTAATTTAGGTAGGTCATTGTTTAAAATAATAATTGGTATTATTATAATTATTAGTATGTAAAGACTTTATTTTGAGTGTTCTATCTCAAAGTCAAAGTCCCTCGTAAACAAACAAAAAAATTATCTATGATCCTCTTAAGAAATAACGTTCTTAGTGTGTGAACTAAATTTAAAAGTGCTAAGAAATGAACTTGTTGGGTGAATATTTTGTCACCAGCTAACTGATGGGAAAAATAGGCTATTTCAACCACAACATAGGGAGATTGATCAGCCAAATGTGCAGGTTTACCACATCAAAATGGGACAAATCTCTCCTCTCATCAAGGGGAGGTTCCCTATAAAAATGAGGCGTTACATATATATATGCAGAAAATAACACTTAGGGGTAGGATAACACCATCCCTCTTTTTTCAGAGATGATGTTCATAGACAAATGAGAAATCTTGGGTGATTGCTGGAGGTACTTTTCTTTTTTCAGAAGTAATACTCAGTCAACACCCAGATTTCTACCTGGGTAGTAAAAGTAACTGGAACAGGGTGCAATAACTAGTAGAATGAGGTGTAGCACAAAGTCTCCCCCTCAACTGCCAAAGAGTGAAATACGAAGGACAATGAGGGCACAAAGTCATCCCAAGGTCCTTTACACATAAACGAAAAATAAACACACTAAAGACAATTGTGGCAGCACAAAGTCTTTCCACAGTCGGCTTCAGGACACCTTCCTAGTTACTTCCACTAGTCCTACTTATTTAATTAAATGGACAAGAACACATTTAAGAAACATACATAAGAACAATTTCTTCAACAACACAAGCTATTCCAGCACAAAGTCTGAAAGGTCACTTGCTTTCTCATTCAAATAAAGAAATATGATTAACAATCTGAGCTCAAAGTCTCAGGAAATGCCTTTCAATTTGGGTAGAGTTTCACTTCTATATCAGAGATCTCCTTTGCATAAAATAAGAGATTACAATATATAGTGCTCCAAGAAAGACTTGGGTGCTTTGTTTCACGAAATGGCCCATGCTACATTGAATGCCTTCAATGCATTTTCAATTCTGTCAAGGGGCCATGCTAGAACAGGGCATCGACCTTAACCATGGCATGTCAATTCATCTCAAATGTCTCCTTTTAAAGTATGGGCTGCCTGGTCCTCTTCTTGATATTTGTGTAGTTTTCCACTTCGCCTTTACTCGATGAAGAAAAATAGGCTGCGTCCTTGAGTGCTCGCGCTCTCTAATGTCCACCTGGTGGACTATTTCACCAACTATAAATAACTCTTGTGCAGATAGTTTTGGTCTTTCCTCTTTCCTTGCCACGTATTTTGTCCTTTTCTCATGATCTAAGCTCTCAGGCTCTCTTCCCTTTCTATTGGCTCTTTCGACTTCTTCTTCAGCTGGTCGCTGAGTTTGTTTTCAGGTTTCACACCATATTTGAAAATAAATGGGCACTTTATTACCTTAAATTTGACATCCACGGGGACGTCATTGGTCACTTGAACCACGTTGAACCTTGAACCTTTAAACTTTGCAAGTTCATTGGTTCAAGCAGTCCCTTGGTTCAATCACTTCCTTGGTTCAATCACTTCTTTGGTTTAATCGCTTCCTTGCCTCTTCAATTGAACTATCTCTTCGAACTTGTCTCTGGAGTCTTTCGCTTCCTTTCCTCGCTCGAAGCTTCCTTGAACCTTTGAACCTTTGAACTATGAACCATTTTTGTTCAAGGTTCAACTGTTCATTCTCTTTCTGAGAATCTTTTGTTCCTTCAAACTTTCCAGATCATTTTCTTTTCTATTGAACTCATTAAACCTTTTTACTTTTAACTCTTTTGGTTCAAGGTTCAATGGTTCAATGGTTCATTCTTTGTTCTTCAAATCCTTTGTTCTTCTAAGTCTCTCAAACTTTATTGGACTCGTTGAACCTTTGAACTCGTTGAACCATTTTAGTTCAAGGTTCAACGATTCAACCTTTACTCTTTGAAGTCTTTTTTTGTTTAAGTCTATTAAAGCTGCTTGAATTTTTCAAAGCGGTTGAACTTCTTTGAACTTGTCAAGTGCTTAACTCTTTTTTAAGTCTTCCGATGTCATTGATCCTTTGAACCCGTTGAACCTTTGAATCTTTGGAGGCGGGGTTCAATGGTTCAATGGTTCAATCTTTTGTTTAAACCTATCGATGGACCTTTTGGTTGAACCTCGGCGTTGAACCAACCTTGAAAATGCCTAAGTGTTTGGAATTTGTTCTCTCATGAGAGCCCACTTGTTGAAGTTGTTGAACCCATTGAACCTGCGAGTCCCTTGACTAAAAATGCTTGAATAATGGAAGAACTTGGATGCTCATAACATTTTTTGAAAAGGGAAGAGATAATTTTGGCCTACAAGACCAAAATAGTTGATATGTTGTCCCCAAAAACAAGTGACAGATTTTGGGAACAACAAAACTAATCTTAATCTAAGCTAAATTCAACCTAAGATAGAGCAACAAACAAAGAAAACAAGAAACACAAACTTATACTTAAAATGTGAAAGTTTTCTCTATTGCGATGTAAACTTGATTACTCTTTGAAAATGTGGTGCTCAGTCTTCCAATGTAAAGGAGAACAAGTAGCATTTTGGTACAAAAGGAGTTTTTATATGCTTTGATTCACTTTCATTCACTTGTGAATATAACTTCGTTATCATAAGTCAGGATTTCATTTCTTGAAAATGAAGGTTTTCAAGTTTATTTGTAGATTTTTGGAGGAAGATCCAATGGTGGAGGATTATTTGGATTTATTAAATGATCTAAATAAGCAATAGTGGCTAATGAGTCCTCACCCATGAGGATGAATACCATTTTAAATGGTTGAGAGAAGCATGGGATTAGTTAGTTGAGTCAGCAAGAATAAGTCAAGCTTCTTGACAACTCAAGGGATGAGTCATAAGAGGTTGAGAAAGTTGTGGGTTTGGTTGAGATGAGGGAAAAAAAGGTGGAAGATGTTGGATGAGGTGTAAAATTCAGATTTTATATTTAAAATAAGGATTTAAAGTGTGCATAATTGACTAATTTGACTTATTGAATTATTTGAATTTGGAGAGAGATGTGATGAATTATTTTAAGAAGAATTATTAAATATATTTTAGGTGTATTTTGACACTAAATGAAATTTGGGTGTCTACACTTAGAGATTGATATAGATATTTAAAAATATAATGGTATCCTACTTACTATTATATATATATACATACACACACACACACACACACACACACACACACACACACACACACACACACACACACACACACACACACACACACACACACACACACACACACACACATATTAAAATTAGTACATATACGTATAGATTTCAAAAACTTAATATTTTATCCCTGTGACTTGAAAAGAATGTACAGTTGTTGGTAAATAGTCAGGTAACTAGGCTATATAGACAATTACAACCAAAAAAACCACACGACTGTTGTCCTATACCCTATTATGACAATGTTAACTTTTAATAATCAATTTTATTTGGGTACATGTATCTCATAAGGTTGTTGATAATAGGCCTCCAGGCATTACCTATTCCTAGGCCTTTGTCTCTATTAAGATTAAAGGAGTGTTTATTGATTTCAATGGATTCCTTTAATTTTTGCTTATGTAAATGGCTTTCCATGGATATGACTATGGCATCCTCAATGCATATAACATGTTTGACTTTGCATGTATGTTCTACAAGAGATGACTTCTCTTTCCTTTTAAGTCAAATATCTGCAACGTATTCCTTGATTCTCATGCAGATAGACCTCCTTGTTTCCCCTATGTACAGGTTCCATAGGAGTATTCAACTATGTAGACACCATTACATAAGCTAGGATCCAGGGGGTATTTTGCTAACCCTACCACCATATACAACTTTTTTGATAGGAAGGAAGGTGGTTTGGATATTTTGACACTTGAGAATTTTAGCTATCTTGTTAGAAATACCTTCAACATATGGAAAGAATGTTATCGGGCTGCCATCAAATGACACATTTTGACTATGCATCTCAATATATTCTTAGCTTATTTTATAGCCTTAACACCTTGATTCCTAGTTTAACCAGTCATTCTAAAAACTCTTTTTAAGTGCTCAATTTCTTGATCTCGGTTGTCTCTTTCACAAATTTTAAAAGCTCAGGTGGCCAAAGATTTTAACACTCTTACCTTGTGTAAATTTAATTTTATATTTCATAGATCTATTACTCTTGTCTTACAATTTTAAACATAGTAATTAAAACCAGCATTGCATTAAGTAAATCTTTAATCAAATACCCATATTAATCCTTAGGTTAAAAATCAAGGGACTCATTATTTAATTTGGACTAACATTTGTAGGGTTTCATATTAAAGTACAAACCTAAAAATTAAAATAGGGGAGGTGGACACATTTCTAAAACTTGGCAACGACTATGCTCTCATTTAATACCTCATGTGACCATCTTTTTCTATGCTATTTTAATAGTGTGGGTCTTACTGTTAAATTATAAATTTTATTCTCTTGAGAAAATATCACGGGAAGTGATCCAAACATAGAGGCAAAATTAAAAAAATATAGTTTTTTCACGCAAAGGTAAGATACAAAGAAAACAAATTTTTCCTATAAGTTATAATTTCAAATATAATTTGAGTTATAACATGAATATTATAGACAATGTAAGAAGAAAAATAAAAAGGCTAAATGCTCTCTTCCTCATTCAGTGATTACACCTTTAAAAAATATGTTATGCTTGGTTTTGAGATGAGGATGGATAGATTTATATTATAATATAGTATTTTTTTTGGAATTAATTGATTCCATAAAGACAAAATTATCAAACTTCACAATAAGAAAATGTTTACTGTTTTACAAGGAGAAACATACATGCTAAATCAATTGACCATGTAGACTATTGTTGGACAAATATCTATAAAAAAAATAGATTTCAATCTCCTTCATGCATATTGGACTGATCACGATGCAATTGTTTGTCTATACTCTTCAAAAATAAACAAATGACTATATGAATACATTTTACAAAGCAAATTGCAAATTACAAATATGTCAAATGTAAAATACTTGGAAAAAACTCTAAGTGAAAACAACAAGTTAAATGGTATGCATTGATTTTATTTACATTATCAATGTCTAGATATATTTATATTATATGCATTTTGTACATTTAAACATAAACAATTGGTGAAAAAAACATAATTTTATTGATAAGTAGGAGGTATTTTCCACAACAAGTCAAATTATGATATTGCTATCAAGATACAACTGTGTAGTTTTTCGAGTCAAACTCATTGACCCATGTTTCATGAGTAGTGGTTCACATGAAACCATATCTCGTGAGAATGAAACAAAATAATTTTATTGCTAATTGATTTTTATTGACAATTTATTTCAGCAAATATGAAACAAAATATGTAGATATAAAATCACAAAGAGAAGCAAAAAGGTATGCATTTGAAAATTTGTTTCACACATTTTCAGATTATTTATAAAATAATTCTAACTATAAAATAAATTGTAGATCAAAAAATTCAACCCATATGCAAATAACAATTGATGATATCAATAACTACCAAAGCGGAGAAGTATTCAAAGGAGATGTCCTTGTTACATGCATAATAGTGTTTGACCAAAAAAAGGTGAGAGACATTATATTATTTGACTTAATAGACATTAAATGGTAAATGACAATAACCTTGAACATAACATATCTACTAATCAAAATCCATCAAAATAATCTCTTGTCACATAAAAGAATATGTATTACAAATTTATCTATTGTTTCAAAAACTGACTATGACCGTGGTGACTGTGATTTCATATTAATAGAAAATGAAACTAATACAATAGTTATTATAGATTTAGTCTATTCAAAGCATATTTTCATTCTAAATTCAACAATTCAACAAGTCTCAAACACCACAAACCACTATGCAACTGACACTGTAGTAACTATTTACACATCTGTAATAAAAATTTGCAACCAATTTATTATATAAATAACATATGGAAAGTTGCAAACTAACAAAAATAAAGTAAGTTTAATTACATATATTTCAATCTAATTTATTTTATAAAAGTTATTACATGTTTCTATTAAAAAACTAAATTTTCCCTTACGCATACAATTTATAGGTCTACCTCTCTCATACAATGGCACCTAAGTACAATGAAATTGAAAGTAAAAAATGAAAAAAGGAACTTGCAATTTTCCTTTTTGAAAACCTATCAAAATGAGTTGACGCAAGAGATATAAACTTTCACAACACTCAATCAACATCGGCCGCCTCTATACATGCAAAAAGAGCCCTCCAACACCTTCAAATGCTACTAGAAAGAACTATTGAGGTAAATGTCAAATTTAATTTGTATAATTTGTTATTGTAACAAAAAAATACTAATAAGACATTTGAATTTTTTATACAAAAAAAGGTGCATGGAACTTTGACAATCACAAAAGCATATTCTAGCCCCTTTGAGCCTATATGCATAAATTGAATTTTTCTAATAGAGCGATTCAGGGCTTCACATGAAACAATAACTTAATGTAGCAAGTGCAAAATTGAATGCAAATATTCATATTCCCACCAGATATTATGCAACATAAATACCACATATAACAATAACATCCAATACATTGCCGAAGACCATGTAATTGATGAACTGCTACCTTCAATTAGAGAAACAATAAATGTTTAGTATCTAGCTAATAAAGAAATCCTAATTGAACTATTATCAAGATTCACAATGCAAGGTGATTTTACAGTGGACAAGAACAATATCATCAAACATATTATAAAAATTGAATATTAAGGTACACAAATACTTTACAACATAGCATTTACAAACTACCACCAATTAGTCATGAAAAATATGCACACTTGAAACATTTTATATTTTAAACTACTTCGAATGGTAACACTAAAAAAATTTGCAACTATAACAGACCATTTAGTTTCACAGGCTAGCAATCATGCATCATCCAGCCACACCATGGCCTTTCCATCTTTTTAACTTTAGGTACACTTGACCCTATATATTAATACAATAATGAAAACCAAATGATTTTACTATTATAAAAAAACTTAATAGTTTTTAATATTTATAAAAAATGTCATTTTGAAAAAAAAATGCAAAACAAATATCCAAACAACTTTTTCACAAAAAAATATATGTAAAAAATATATATATGCAACTCAATAATCATAAAAAAAATTTTATATTGCCATCATTTATTTTTTAAACTTTTACATGCTACAAAACCCATTTCATAGTTTACAATAATTATCTACTCCTACCATGTTTTTCATGTCTCTGCATAGGAGTTCTCAGAAGTACAATGGACTAGCTAGATGGCATAACTAACAACAACCAAATGCAAATGAGCATTGTATTTGATGAAAAAATATTCTTTGTAATTTAATTTTACTATTCAAGTAATGCTAAACACTTCAAAAAATATTTGTGTAGTTCAACATCAACACAATGTACATACAAATATACACCTTTTTAAAGAAGCATATAGGACTAACCTAGTGTGAAGATGAAGCTGAGGTGGATATTGATTCATTTAATGATAGTACCTTCTGGGAGCTTCATATTCTTGTGACCATTTTCCTAAGAGACATAAGACAAGGTGTGAAAATTCCTCAAGTTTTAAAACCTATTGAGCTAGTATGTTTTGCTAGCACATATTTGACTGCCTTATCTCTTGAGCATCATTTGAGAATAAATTTGACTGTTTATGGTTCATGCTAAATAATCATCCTCTCTAACTAATATGTTACTATGTCATTTCAGCCTAAAAATCATCGAGTTAGGTTGGGGCTTGGTTGTGAGCCTTCAAAGATAACTCAACAAGGTCTGATATTTTTTCTAATAGAGCATTTAAATTTGTCACTCTTTTTCTTTTAGTATTTACAGTTGAGTTCTCTTGGTCTTATAAACATTTATTCATGTATAGGTGGTGATGATATTGTTGAATATGTTTATGCTGGTGGGGGTCACATGTCAATTACAAACTTCCCTTTTGTTTACATTAAGGAGGACACAAATGTCAATATCAAATGTAGTAGTTCTAGTAGCAATTCAAGCAGTGATTCTAGATCTTCCTCTATTGGTGGGACATTATAGGATTATATTTATGATGTTTATCTTTAAGAATTCAGTTCTACTTCATCCCATCACGTATTTTCTATTAAATCTTCTGATTACAGATTTTGATTCAGAGAGCTTATCAGGAAGTGAGTTGGATATAAATGAACTGTGTTTTGTGTGTTCTTTGGATACAACTCATAAGGTGGGGATTGCAAATGGTGTAGTGGGAATAATGTTTTAGATGGATTGGATTATTGGTTCCTTATTTGATATTGATATTGACTTATGTTTTTGACATGTGGGGTGTGAAGTATCTTCAAATCTTTATGATTTACATGAACATTGACTGAAAATGCTTTCTTCGGGTCTATTTTTGGCAGCCAAAACATCCTCCAATCAGACCCTAAGGCTATTGGTGAAAAAAAAAGTGTTTTCATTGCATATAATATGTTGTATTTTAGGATGTCTATTGTGTTATCTAAATATGTAGAATTCTAATTTATTGTGCAAATTTCATAGGGGTTGTGAGTATTTTGGATGACCAGAGTGGTCGTCCAAAAGCTATTGTTTCTTATGCAGATTTTGCACATCAAAAAGGTTATTTGTCTATATAAGATCATGATAATGACTAGTAGGATTTTATGTTTTTCATGTCACCATATAACCTTACCTTTTTAGTATCATCACTTGTTAGGGGAAAATGATCCACCTAAGAGGCGGGTCTCCCTAGACAAATTTATCTGTGTTGCCATCTTGAAGAGTCACTTTTCTATTTTTTTTTAAAAGCTAAGGAAAAGATACTCAACCAAGTGAGTAATTCATCATTGCTAGTTTTAGTACAAACAGAGCAACTTTAATTAAGGTATGCAACACAATGCATTAGAATTTTTCTTTTTTTCAAATTTTTACACTTATTTTTACAACCAAAATAAAAAACTCAAATAATACCCTTGGTAGGAGGACCATTTGACCAAATATCTCAAATAAGGTGGCACCTAGGTTAGTTCCATCTTAAGATAAATATTTGGTTTGATCGCTAGAACAAGGAAACATATACACAATAGTTTAACAAAAAAATCTAGAGAGATATTTAAGCTAAAATAAGCTTCATAGTACACCTAAAATATATATGATTTAGGCAAAGTTAAAAAATTTCAAAATCATATCAATATATGATTTTTTTTTTAAAAAATTTCAAACTCACATGTTTTATGTATCTAGAAACCTCCAGAAAGATGAGTAAAATATCCTTGTAATTTATTGTGAGATATATAATTTAATAGAAGCCACCTCTAAATTAATATTGTTTAATTATATCCATAAAATTGTACGGAAGTAATTAATGAAATAAAATCACCAGGAAAAAAAGCCAATGTTTGACAAAAAACTTGCTTGAAATAAATCTGGTAATTAAACTAATTTATTGTTTCAAAATAGTGCAATTAAAGTCATGGGAAGTGGATACATCATTTTTATGTGTTCAAGGAAACAAGATGGATCTAGAGAAGCTAAGACACAAGAGGGAAGAACTACAAAAATGGCAAAGAGAAGGTTACTAAATATAAAATGTGTTAAACCATTTTAGGCTTAGTTGATAGGTTTCAACTTTTGGCAATTGGATATTTATAAATAATGATTCATATATTTTTTTAATAAAAAAAACAAGAATTCAATTTGAAACTAAGACTACATTATTATTTAGAATGAGCGTTAAAGTAGAGGATACAACCATGGCAAAACAAAAGAGAGAGATTGAATGAGAAGTTGCTCGCTTAGTGTTGCAAAATGTATAACATATGTTTACATGTTATTGAGTGTTATTGATTTTTTTTTTACTTTAGATGGGTTATAGGTCTTCATAGCAATTGGGATTTGATACTACTTAATGATGATAGGTTTACTAAATTTCATCATGGCACACCTAAAACTCCTAAAAACTTCACAAATCCATATGAAAGGATACAAAATCTAAAAATGGAATTTATTTTCCCAAAATGGACACTAGGTGAAATTATTACACCCATAGGAAAATTTAGATTGAATATCAAAATATTATAATATTATTAAGTACTAACTAGAATATGTTTTAAAAAACTATCTCCTATATAGTAAATCCACGTCCTTCGAGACAAATTCCATAAGATATAAAGTGACCCTACTTTAATATATTCACTAAAGTAAATTTGAAGTATAATAAACTTATACTTAAATATTTATTTCAATAAATGCAATCACAAATTCCAATGTGAAGATCGATATAAAGACTAATTTAAAGTCACCATTTTTCATCTTTAAGATAACCTAAAGTAAGACACCTAAAAATTATAGTGTCTTTCTTGGCATCTCACAAGGTAGATATTTCGACATGCAACACTTTTTTCATACCATTTTGAATAAAGGATTTTGCCTTTTTTATATTTTTTATGAATGATTATAGAACACAACAAACCATTTTGTGGATTTAGAATAACATTTGATTTATGCATAAATGTTAAGAACAATTGCTTGAATCAATTCCCATTCCCATTCAAAATATGTTCTTTAGTTTTGATTTTAAATTAAAAATATCTTTTATGATTTGAATTGTAGGGGATATTTAAGACTATGAATACTAATTTACATGTTGATATGCAAAAATTTGTCTTTGCCTATCAGGATTTAGAAAATTTACAATCTAAAATTTTGTATTATGTTGACAATCTTCATCCATGCTATGATTTCACTTTAAAGAGCATCACAATTTTACTAGACAAGTATGGATTTGATATCTTATATCTCATGTATGCTTGGATTGAAGATAATCCTACCTTATGATAACATTTTATTGTTTTCACAGGCTTGAGCAAAGTGTCTATAACTTGTTATGAATGAGAAAAGGGACAATGGTCTTGTATAAAACTTTTAGATTGTAATTGATTGCATCCTTGATGATGTAATTATTAGTGAGGTCTCATCAACATAGCAACATGTCAAAATATCCTTTATGATTTACATAGCAATGTATATTTAAGACTATGGATGCCATTTTATAAGTTTATGACAAAGTATTTCTCAAGATTTTTGATTGGATATATAAGAAAGCTGGCACTATGCAAAAAGTTACCATAGATAGATAAGAATTTAAATTACTATATCTCATGTATCCTCTAGCTGAAGACAATCATGTCTTAAGATAACATTTTATTACTTTCAAAGACTGAATCAAAGTGTCTATAGCCTATTGGGAATAAGAGAAATGATAATGGCCCTTTACAAAAAGTTTTAGATTCTAATTTATTGGATGCTTGATGATCTTATTGTTAGCAAGGTCTCATAAACTTAGCAACATAATTTAGTACAATGTATTTTGACAAAGGAACATTATCATATTTTTTGCTTCTCCTGTATTTTTTGTAAGATTCGAGAAAAAATGCTTGAATCGTTTCACACTTCCATTCAAAATATATTCTCCAATTTTGATTTAAATTTGAAAATATCCTTTATAAGAAAAAGACAAAAATAGTGACAAACAACCACTTCAAGAAAATAAAACTCAAGAAATTGTGGCCGTGCACATCAACTAAAACCTGTGTTGAGAAGATCATAGGAATTATCCAAGCTTAATGAATCATAAGTTTCCCCCTTTCTACATAATCATCATGATAATCACAACCAAACTTAAATATAAACTTAAAAAAATTGTTAAATCATTTGGCATCGAGAACAATTCGATTTTTATAAAAGACATGGAACATTTTCATTTCACTACCATGCAAAAAGGTAGGTATTGTCACTACACCATAGCCCTTGTCATTATTAAAGAATTATCCCATTATATAGATATGATCCTCATTATATTTGTATGGAACAAAGAAAATTTATTTATAGATATAAAAATAATAGAGTAAATTTATAGGAAAAAGAACAAGAAAAATATATTTCTCAAGTTATATTTCATTTGGTCCCATGAATATAATTATAATTATTTCATTTAATTATATTATGAGATAAATATCTTTTTAATGTATGAGGTACGAGGTATTTGTATGTTATTTTAATTGTACACTATTTTAAGAATAAATTTGTACTTAAAATGGGAGAGCTGGAGGCTTTTGAGGGGACTCTGATGAGATAGGTGGGAGACCTGAAAAAGTTGAGAAAAGAAATCAAAGTGGTTAGATAGGATATTTAGGTCTTTACTAGAGGTGGTAGTAGGGAGGGAGTTGTTGGTAAGGATCTTGAAACCCTGTTAGATCTTGAGATGGAGGTGAGTCATAGATAGGAAAATGAGGAGCACTCTCGATAGAAAGAGATCAAGAGGATTAGAAAGGACAAGCCTTGTGTCAAGATGAAAGCTGATTGGGGGGAGCCCTAGATGTTGCCTAAAGACTTGGATGGGATTGCAACCATGGAAATCCCATGAAAAATAACTAGAGGCAAGGCTAATAAGGTTGATGATAACATTGATAATAAGGTCTAACTCCCTCATGGGCTTTATCTTAATTTTGTATCTATGTAGTTTGCTTGGTTATTTCCATCTTCTATAGTTTTTGTTGGTTCCTTGTTATTTCTTTGCTAGTTATGGATGGTTTTTTGGTTGTTTCCTAGGAGGAGGCAAACTCTTGTTTATTCTTGGACTATGGTTATAGTTCACTTATTTTTCATTTTGTAATGGTTTTGGGTCATTAAACCCACTTTTTAATTTATCTAAAAAAATGTACTTAAAATGGTTCTAAGGTATTAAAACCTTTGAAGTTTGGCACTAATTTTGAAGGAGATCATAAGTTCAAAGGGCACAACTAAAATTATAAAATGACAAAAAAACACAACATCATAATAGTTGTCCTTATTTCCACACATTTTTAACTTGGAGACTTGTTTTGCATTATTTTTACTTAGTCTTTTCAAGTAAAGTCATGAATAATGAACATGTCTTAGGGTATGACTTTGGAAGGGAATTTAGGGTTTATATGTAGTAGTGTTGGTGAATATGACTTCACTTGAAGTTTCTTTTTCTCCCCTAAATACCTATATATGAACAATAATGTTGCCCTTATTACTCCTTCATACTCTTTCATTTTGCACCCTGCCTTTGAAAATACACCATCTCAAAGAGCTAGGATTCGAACCGAACTCAAGGCCCATACCAACAATGTGAGGAATGAAAGCCTTGAGATGAAATTAAGGTACATTAAAGCAATTGAGGAATAGAAAATTATCACCTTTGAACATAATGAGATTGAACAAAAAATTACCCTAACAAAATGGAGTTTGATCTTCAAGCTTGTGGGTCAAGGATGTCATGAAAAGTAGCTACAAGCATAAGTAACATAGCACTGGAAGTTGAAATGTCATGCATATATTTTCATTGACACTCAAGGCTTCTTCACTATTATTTATTTATCCAACGAGGACAAATCTTTTGTGTTTGAATAGGGACCTTGTTTTTTTAGTATATTAGGATTGTTTATGTTATTGTGGAACCCCAACTTTGAATTTTCACAAGAGGATCCAATGGTACCCCAGATTAGGTAATATTTTTTAACCTCCAAGCATATTTATGACAGAAGTCATTCTCTAAAGGATTGAAAAATCCCTTCAAAATATGATTAGTATTTCTTCCAAAACCCATAGTATGAGGCATACTACTTATGCCAAAATTTGTGTTCAAATGGATGTGAGCAAACCTTTTCCTAGAAGAATGTGGTTAAAATTTGATTAGGGAGATTTCTTTGAACAACCCTTGGACTTTGAGAACCTCTCTTTATGGTGAATATTGTGACACAACCATGGGCATTTATCTTGGGACTACCCCTTGGCCACCATCACTAAAAAAGAGAGGGGAAATGATGAATTTCAAATTATTGGCAAAAAAATAAAGAAAATCCCAAGCCTAATTCTAAAGGGACGGAGAAACTTTAAAAGAAAATGAAGGCCACTAGTTTGTATATTGATTTATGTTCCAACCCTTTTGTAGATTAAGACTCAAATGTAGATGAACTTCAAGAAACAAAGGCATTGGAAACATTAAAGCTCCCTAAAGAAATTATGGTTGTGATTAAGGGTTATCAAGTAATCGGTCCCACTATAGACACCCATATTTTATACAAACTTCTTTTATAACATATTTTTGCTTAGTTTTAGATATATATCCCTTTTGTACTTAGTGGTGCGGTCTTCCATGGGCCCCTTAGGCTCCATGGCATTTCATTGATTTGTTTGGTGTTTTGTTTCTCTTTGTTCACTGTATTGACTTTGGCCGTGTTATGGTGGGGATCCCTGAGTCTCTAATTATATCATCTGTTTTTAGCTCTCAGACGTGGTTGATTACCTTAGGACACTTGCATTGATGCAATTGTCTAAGGGTAAACATAAGTGTCCTAGATTATCCTTCTCTCTATTTCTATATTTTTCACCTTGTGACCATTTGTGAGAGTCTATATTTTTGTTCTATTATTTACTTTTGCATGCCACTAGGTCTTAATTCAAATTCAAGAGGTTCATATATATATAAAACTAGGGCATAGTCTTTAATTCCTAAGAAAGCCTCTCAATTAGCATATACATTGTTCTTAAAAAAGCTATTGATTACACCTTATATTAAATTGCATATTGTTGAAGTCTTAATTTTCACTTTCATTACTTATACCAAGGGTTGAAATAGGAGAAAGAGCATATAGTTACATGATCACCATTACACATACACCTTAGAGGGAGAACTATATGTGAGTGTGAGGCCATCCTCAGAGTATATGGCTATGTAGGCAACACTTAGTAATAACATGGTTGCTAGGGTTAGATCGAATCAAGTGCTAACCCCTTTTTATTGATTCATAGGCGGTCAAAGACAAAAAACTAGGGTTTTGATTATTGATATTATTCTGCACATGATTAGATAATTATCTGGAGGTAAAATAGGAATATAGGTCTAGATGTATCTCCAAGAAATGACACAATCTATTATAGTACATATTTAGAGTTAGATAGAACTGTTGATATTAGGACACATTTGTTGATACAAGTGTCCCAAGGTGGATGCAAGTATCTGGGCAAGAAAAATAGTCCAAAGCTAGAACAAATATAACACATAGTTAGATTGGGGCACTAAGATAAATTTGAATCATTATGATAATCAAGAATAATGTGATAAATAAGATATACTTTTTCTAATCCTTGATTATATAGCTCTCATTATATTTATTACACATGCTTGAATAGGTTAAATTCCAATAAACTATCATTTATTACCTAGATCTGAATATTACATTATTGCACTAAAACTTTTTATTTCTACATGTTCATGTGAAATACCCATTTAGAATAAAACATTTAGGTGAACCCATCCTTTAAGTTAAAATGGACCAAACCCTTGTGTGCTTTTAGGTTTGCACCTAAAATTTTTCTATATATATATATATATATATATATATTTAGATCTAATTTTCTTTGCATGGGCATAACATAAATCTTGTTTGTTCTCTTTGTTGCCCTAGATGTATTTTTTTCTCTTGGGTGTGTTTAGGTTTATGACCTTTAAAATACATACTTGTGCTGAAAACCTTGAGAAGCCTCATCCTTTAGATTATTTGTTTAATCTTCCTGATGATCAATACATTACTTATGATGATATTATGGCTAAACAAAATTGTAATACACACTCTATATTTGTAGTAGCTCTTTACAATTACATTAACAAAAAAATCAATAATGAAAATGCAAATATTGATGAATATGATAAAATGATTTCCTATTCTACTTATGATTATGATTGTGATTCCACATATTTTGAAGGGGATCTTGAAGAGCCTAGTTATCCTATTTCTCCTACATTGTGTATCCTCGAATCTAAAATGAGGTGCTTGAAGAAACATCAAGTGTACCATTAGTTGGTGCATTGCATAACATTCAATGTTATAAAATGAATATGCATGATAATATTATTCCAAATGTTGAAAATAATAATATTTCATTCATAAAGCATTCCAAAGATGAACCAATAGTTGAATATACATCTTTTTTATTTAATGATGAGTTTGTTATAAAGAATGAATGTTTACCTTTTTTGAAAAATATTGAAAATGCTACTCAAGTTGAAGCTTCTATTCCTTCTTTAATTCATGCAAATGTAAATAGGGAAAATACTTCTCTATATTTCTATCTCAATGATACAAATGCATGTATTAATTCTATTCCTAGCCTCTTAGGTTGGAAAGATAAAAATGATAATACTTTTCCCAATAGTGTAGATGCATTTTCTTCTACCCTTATTCCAATTCATGATAAACAAAAAAACACCTTTGCCAAAGGTTTCCTAATGAAAGAATTTCCTAAGTGAAGTAATAATAATGCAATTCAAGATTCAATTGAGATTTATGCTAATGTTTCTTTCTGATATGGTCATGATGTATCTATATTAGAAAGTGATATTGCATCTTCTTTCCATTTCTCTTTTGAATTCAAAAATAAAAGCGAAACTTGCATTTTTCCCTGCTATGATGACATTTCAAGCAAAATAAAGAATATTCTTCTTTCTCTCTCTTTTACATTTTCTTATCAAAAGCATGTTAAAATTCTAGATGAAAATAATGAAAATGCATCTCATATCCCTTTTATATGTAATGCAAATTCAAGTAGTCAAGCTCTTTCAAATGATAGTTTTATTAGCTTTGTGACTTCCAAAATGATAAAATGACCTCTCTTAAATCATCATGTAAAATGGATGCTCCTTTACGTAATAATTTTTAAACATGTCACAATACTTAATTAGAATGCAATGATAGTTGTAAAGAGGCCATCATTCCTATGTTTCATATGGATGGTAAATTACAACCTATGAGTACATCTTCAAACTCTCCAATAGTTACACCTAGTGATATAGTATTTATGAAGATTACTATAGGAGACATTAAAAAACAAATGAAAATTCTTAAATTACAAGTACTTTCATATGATGCTATTCTTAATGATAATATCATAAAAGATCAACCCCTTAAATATGATGTTTTAAAACATATTTATCTTACTAGTTTTGTTATGCCTATGTTACCTTCATTTGATGGTAAAGTAGACTCTGAAAAACACTTGAAAAAATGCCTACACTCCTTTAACCATTGGTATAATGCACCTCATGGATAATAAGTGACTTTAATTGCTAACTAACATATAATAATCAAATAAGATTAAGACTTATGTTAGTGGGATGACAAGGAACTCACCAATGGGTACACTATGTATATAGGACCATTGATACTCTAATTTGACTCTAGACAATAATGCTATTTAAACCATTGAGACATGCTTCAGGTATTGACAAGGTGACTATTGTGGGCTATAATTTCACCCTTATAGGAGAGTTTTTCAAGATCCCTCACTCCCAACTACAATATTGGAATAATCTCATGCTATGGGTATCTTATAGTGAGGTTGAACCTCCAGAGAAAGGCAGCTTCCTCTTGGTAGATCACCTAAAACTAGTGCTCCATAAGAAAAGGGTTAGAAAGGGGATAAGGGATCCTAAGAAAGTTAATCAGGTGATGCACCAAAATAAAATGGGAAACTCCCATAAGCTTGAACCCACACTAGTTCTGTGGAGGACAATACTGACTTAAACAATCTCAAGATCAAGCTGGTTGTATTAATATTTCATGGAGGAGATTTATGAAGCAATACATTCAAACAAAAAGGAGTTCTAAGACTCACTGGAAGTTGACATCAATGGTAGAAAGAGTGCTCAACTAGACCTATAAACAACATTGAAAAACACCCTGAACAAGGTCAGAAAGGAGGACCATGGATGAGGAATATTCTCCTTCACACAATGCCATAGCGCACAACTCAATAGACATAAATCCAAGGCAAGAGATATGCAAAGAATATCCTTTATTGCATTAAGAGGTGGTTCTTACAAATGCTTGACAAGGTCAAGCCTAATCAAGCTGAGCATATTTTTTAACATCTCAAAGAGTGTCCCATCTCCCAAAGAGATGGAAAAGTTTTAAAAAAAACTAAGAACCCCTAAAATGGAAAAAACATGAGATATAAATAGAGAAAGGGAAGAGAGAAAGAAAGGGCTTACATGGGAGAATAGAGAAAGGGGTCATAAATGGTTGCAACCACCACAATGTCCTTGAAATCTTTTGCATTTAGAGTGTGTAACTACCTTGACCATGAAATGAACTATCTAATATCACCGTAGATATCTTTGAGCCCCTTGTTGATTAGAAAACATGCTAGAAAATGAGAACTTCTTTAAGAATGTCTTTAATGCTCGAGCTACCTTTTCTAATCACCTGATCTTCACCTTTCATTCCCACACCATCTTTCACTTATCTTGCACATATAAGGAAAAAATCCCCATAACTCTGAATTTGGACTGAGCCATGTTGCTTCTACTTTGAACGGTTGTTTGTCAGAGATGATGGCCATGTCGAAGGATGAGGACCTCTCCATTAATTTCACCTACTAGCTCCTACCTTGAAACCTGGACTAGATCTTCCCTATAGATGGAAAACCAATCTAAGGACATTAGTTTTCTTGTACCCATCTATATTGATGTAAGTCCATACAAATCCAAATTACTACTTATAGGGGTTCAGATTTTGACATTTGCAGGCCTGTCATGGGATATTTGAATCGCAATGGCTATTTTATGAGCTTGAAATTTGACACTGGTGTGAATGTCATCAATTCCTTTGAATTTTTTTTCTCTTCGACCATTTCCTATGAATAATTCCTTTGAAAGAATTTCCTTAGGCTATTTTTCCAAATTTATCTCTTCTGGCTATTTGTTTTGGCCTTTTTTTTGAAAGAATTCATTGACTTTTCTTTGGTCTATTCCTTGAAAGGAATTTTTTTGAACTTTCTTGTGGCCTTTTATTTTCAGACTTTTCTCCTGAAGGAATTATTTTGGCTCTTTGATATGAACTTTTCTTTCAAATAATTTGCTTGTCACTTTCCCACAGACAATTTGTTTGAAAGAATTCATGTCTTCAGACTTTTTGCTTGGACCCTTTGAAACTTTGAAAATGGACCATTTTTACCTAGAAGTTCCTTTCATATTTTTTGCAAAGGCTCTTGAAAATTTTGAAAATTGCCCCTTGACCTTTTGAAAATGTCCCTAAAAAAATTTTTTTTGGGACAAAATGTCTGAAATAATCCCTTCAGAAAGATATCCTTCAGGAAAATTACTTTGGATAAAATGTCTGAAACAATTCCTGACACTTAGAAAATCCCCAAAAACAAAACCTCCAAAAGAATAAACACTTGGTGGAAAAGTGTCCTGAAAGAAAAGAAACACTTAGTCCCCACAAGGTTTGAAAGAATGAACAAGTAAAGACTTAACTAAATAAAAGATTTTGCACTTAGCTTCTGGCTTGCATGCTTATCCTTGAACACTGCTGCTGGATCCTATAAAAACCTTGCTTGGATCCTCTCTATTTGCAAATGTTGGATCCATTTCTATGCCCTTGATCCACTACTTCATCAAACCATGTAGGAGCTTTATATGTGGGCCAAAAATGGCCAATAGTGACTATGCTAAGTCAATGGTTATACTCCCTTGATGGTGCTTATTACAGGGTGAGTGGATCATACAAATGGTGAGAGTTGGTTAAGTAATGCTTGAATTATTATCTTATGTTGAAATTAAAATTATGTTTTTAATAGGTGTTATATTAACCCCACTTCATGACCATATGAATTAATATGAAAGATAATTATGTTGGGTTAAGTAAATGATCTATCATATTTATGATTACAAGCCTCATCTATTGAGATAGTGAATTTCATGGGTGCAATAAGTGTGTAGGAATAGGAAAAGGGCCTATGAATGAAAGAGACTACACCAAGCATGCTTTTATCACTAAGTAGTTTTATCTTAATCTTTCTTAGACTCATGCTAAGTAGTCAATTGCCTAGGTTACCATCTGCCACCTTTGCTGATTTAGTGTATGGTAAGGCAACTAGCCTTTAAGTTTGGTTTGTGAAACTTGTTGTCTTCTGATCATTTGATCTGGTAGGCAACATCTATTTTATCTAGTGACTAACTATCAAATCTTTGATTGATTACCTTAGACTTTAATCTAGTGGGTTTGGAGGATAGTAAACCTAAGAAGTGACCAAAAAAGTCTACAAGAGCTACCATGCACCTTAATTGAACATGGAAAATAACATCCCTTAATGAGGCATGGGTTGACAAAAAACTGGAGGTTAGATGATTCTTAGATGACTATTTGTAGGAGTTGATATACCTTAGTTTAGGAATTTTTTCCAATTTTAAATAAGTTAGATGTAGCATAAGAGAAGGAGAAGCAATAGATAAGAACCATGGGTTAGGAGATTTGAGTCCAGACAATTGGAGGATAATTAACAGGTGGTCGGTTCAAATCATAATAGTGTGTCCCACTTTTTGGCTTAAAGAGGCCACACATAATTCCAATCTCTCCTAAAAATATATTGAGTTTAGTCATTAAAATTAATCAAACAAATGTGTTATATATTATATATTGAAAATGATGTGCATACACATTTTTACAAAAAAATTAACAAATCATTAACTATACTTTGGGATTTATTTATGTATTATTTTTTATTTTTTTAGGCCACCTAGTGGGACACAATATTATAATTTTACCTGGTTTGGAGGTTGATAGGTAGGTTTCATAATAACTTATATTTCTACTACTCATTGGAAATGAAATGATTTTATTCTCTATTTGATCTTCTTGCTTTCAGGTGAATTAGACTACTTGGTTTATTCTGCCTATTTGATTGTTTGCTCATGGTTGTGCATTGGCTGCCATGTAGTGCTTGTCCTTTGAGGATGTGAGAAGGGTCATTGAGCCTTACTTGGAGGTCATGATGGTAGTTGTTGAAGTCATCCCGTGTTGGGCATGGTGGTAGGTTATTCAACTCTTCCATGACTATTGGGAAGAAGTAATAGAGTGAGACATCCTCTTACTAGTCCAATCTTTCGACAGGCCTTATCATGTTATAAGTACTTACCTACTTGAATTATATTATTAAATGTTTTGCTTCACTTGCATTATCATTTAAATGCTTATTTATAATGTATTTAGGATTTGAATCTCTTTGGGAAAGAACTGGAAATAAGACTATAGGTGGTGCATGGTTATACCCCTGTGTTATGTTATGATACCATTACTTAGATATCCATCCTTACCTTTTCCAAGTGATACAATCATGCTCGCAATTGGGAGTCTCGAACTAGGGGGTATCTAGAGAAATAGTTTAATGATGACAAAAGGTTAGGTGATGAGACTTCCTTCTTATGGCCACGAGATGACTGGGAGTGAATGTGGAACACTATTGAATATTTTTTGGTGCTTTTGTTAATTAATTAGGCCAAGAGATGTGCCTCTTGATATGCAAATAAATTGATGAAATCTTATGTACTATTAATCTTCTTAGCAACCAGCCTACTTCTAAAATTCTTATGAAAGGTAGTCTTTTGTTCAATGACCCAGCTATGGGTAAGGACTTGTTATCTTTTGTTGAACCTCTTTGACAAACTTAGATGTAATTGAATGGTATTTATTTTGTATATATATCCTTAAGAAGGGTTCATTATGAAAGGAGATATTCCTTAGCCTTTTAGGGCTCGTTTAAATAAATTGATAGATTTATTTCCTTGCTTAAATATTTGTCTTGAGTGGCTTATTTATAAGCATTGTGTCTCCCTTTGTAATCATAAGGTGTTATGAATCAATAAATAAACCTTGTGTAAATATAAGTGGAACTTAAATAATTAGCTAGGAGATTGTTATTGGGAATAACAATATAGCTTGTCAAAATAAACTGAATATTGACATTATACTAGTTAAGAGAAGTTGTCTTGTGGAAGAGTTACTTTAATTTTTTGTAGTTGAGTAAGTTATCTGTAGTAAAGCTTCCCTATAACAAGACCATCTCATTATAAAATAATAGACTATAAAGCTTAGTTCTTTTATAATAACTATAACAAGGCTTCAACCTTAGGTTTTACTAGTGTTTCTACACCTTAATAAATGCATTGTTTGACCTCGCAACCTTAATGCAGTAAATGGATCTATGTGTTAATGTGTAAAGTATCTAAAGAATAGACCCATCAATTCATAGGAGTGAGTAGTTCTTTGAGTGATGACAACTAGAGTAAATTACCTTAAGATTATTCGATAATAGACTACACCAATAAGAATATTGGTTTAGTGTCGAGTCATGTCGATCAAAGTGAATTCAAGCTTCCTTAACTTAGAAAAGACCTTCTAAGGAAGGCATACCTAGTCTTAGATGCATTAATGGTGACATACTATTAACAGGCAAGTTTTGCCTTTACTATAACCTGTCAGCCTCTATCCAAGCATTTTATTTGTGCACTTTGGCTTGTATCTTAGTCATTTGCTAAAATGATTAGTTCTAGAATTATCTTTATGCCTTAAGACATTTTTAGGTTTAGATCTCTGATTAGATCTAACATTTAGTAGTAGTCCACACAAGAATTTATAATACCTTAGTTGATTCCTAACTCTCTGAGTTTTACTCTAGTTTGAGCCTTAGTCAATTTATGAATTCAACTACACCTAGTTTTGCCTTTGTCTCAGCCACAACTATTTGGCAAACTTCATTGTGTAATAATTTTGCCCAAGTCACTTTTTGAACTAGTCGTAGACTTCAATTTAGTCAAGTTTTATTTTTTGACCTTAGTCTAATTTACCTTGTCAACTAAATCTATCCACTTGGACTTTGCCTTAGATGACTCTTAGTTGGGTCTTTTTGTGGCCTTTTTCCTTAGTTAATTTTACAAATTTTTGTGAGTAGTTCAAAGGAGGCCATATGCCATCATTTTGCTAACTTGGGAGTAACATCAACTTGGTGTGTGATACAATCAGTATTATGCTAGTGGGATAGTAGGATGTTTCCATGTGGTATCATCTCAAAAAACCATGATCCTAGAGAGGGTCATACAAAGTGTAGAGTGTATGGGCCAACGAGTGAGCGAAATGTTGCCATGTGGTATAATCTCACTAATATGTAGTCCCAGGGATGGTCGTATTAGGTGTGAAGCTTATAGGCCAACATGTGAATGAGATGATGCCACGTGGTATAATCTTATTGATCTATAATGATGGGGGTATTCATTCTAGGTGAAAAACTCGTGGACAAGTGGGTGAGCATGATGTTACCACATGGTAATATATTACTACTCCACTATTATGAATATGTTTGTACTACACATGAAGCTATGAACAAGCGAGTGAGCAAGATGCTACCACATAGTAAAATCTCATTGATCCACTTTCTGAGGGGCATTATTATTGAGTGAAAATCTTGTAGGTCAACAAGTTAGTGGGATGTTACCATGTGACACAATCTTATTACTCTACAGTCTTGAGGAAGCTATGCTCATCTGATAGATGGGTAGGGTAGCAGATTAGTAAATTTTCACCACGTAGAGTTTTTTCAAGGTTGTTTGGGAAGTGACAGGTGGTAAGAGTGGCCTTGCGAACCTAAAAATAAGTTGGTGTGGCCTTATAGTCTACCAAAATGGCTATGTGGATCCTAACTATGTTAGCAGTGGTTGAGGCCAATTTTGATGGTCGTCTCAATGTCACTACATAGTAGCCTTGGGAATAAGCTTGTTTCAAGTTTGTGGATACTTGATCGAGTAAATTAGAGCTCATCTAGTAGCTTGTGATTGATCACTAAGTGATGATGATTGTAGGGATTGCTTATTATATTCAATCGACATAATTTTTGGTGTGTGTTCTTATGTTTTTGGGTGTTTGTTTATAGTAGATTATGTCATGCCTATCTTTTAGAGAAAAAATGGGTGTGACATTTTGGTATCAAAGCTCAGGTTAAACTCTAGGATCTTTGGGGATGATTTGCATGAGTTCATCACCTTTTTAACTCTGGTTAATCTTGATTTATGTAAATTGAATGTGATGCATGCTGCTTGTTCACCTTGTTAAACTTGAATCGATTGATAAGATGTCATGAGAGGAAGGAATGGAAAAAACTACAGCCAAGTATCACCAATATCCTTGGCTTATGCATCCAATTGAAATCCATGTTCAAATTCTTGAGACCCTATGGCATGTGATGACAGTGCTAGAGGAAATGTTGCCTCTAGTCTTTATGTTACAAAAAGGAGCCTCTTCACCCCATCAAAGGAATGGATAGGTTGGACAATCTTATGAATATGATAATAAGATCAAAGGTAGAAACTACCTTCAATAATACCATAAGAGGTGTTGTTTTCAGACACAAGCTCCACTTATGAGAAACATGGACTTGGGACCAAGTAAGGCCTGATGAATGAAGTCTAGAAGGGACACTATCTAGAGTACTGCTTCAACTATGGAACTATGGATCATTATACATAGAATTATCCTAAGAACACTTGATCAGGGGATTCTCAAGTCCTGATATGGACTTGTTATGAAGAGCAAATTTTCTTATAATCCCTAGAAAAACTTATTTGATTGTTTTATTCTGACAAAGTATGAAATGCTCATGATAAAATATTATCTTTGAAAGGATAATGTGCCTTATTATTATGGAGCACCTAGTGATAAATATATATGATAATTATAACTATATTTACATATAAGGATGTGTGTGATGTTTGCATATTATAGTGCTTATCTTAATAGATGAAATTCTATTATGGTTCTACCATGTTAATTATGGACTGTAAATCTAAAAGGAGTTGGCTTGTAATGCTTAAACTAATGCTTAGGTGTTTTTAATTGAACTCATAGATATGAAAAGGTTATAATGACATCTCTTTTGAAATTATGAAATTATTGATACGTTGATCATGTATGTTTAAATTATGGGAATGTTAGAGAAAGTGTCTCTTGCTATTTAGAGTATTAGGACCATTCGATGAGCCACTCTCTGGTAAAACTCTGGTATTGATGTGATGGCTTACTCTAATATTGCCTTATGCCAATCAATTTAGTGTTAATATTACATCTTGTTAGTGAAAGAAGATAAATCTCCTAGAAACTAATCAGAGCAGGTATGTCTCTGCATAATTATTCTTTCATGAAAAGAGCATGTTATAGTGAATAACTTTAGGTTGCTAATTACATTATTGTGCATATATGAACATAACTTGATTTATGATGTTGTTTATGGGTGCATGTCAAATGTTTATGAGGTTATCTTCCTAGATCATATGGAATAGATTAAGGTAACCTTGCACGTTCTTGTTATTATGATGATAAATCAATCAATATATAAATCTACACTTATAATAATGTTGATTGGTTGAATGAAAGCCTAGAAGAGTTGATAATCATGATTTACTGTGAGGCTATGTGGCAATAAACTTGAATGAATACATTTGGTATTTATAAATTATCTCATGATGAGAACTTGTGGACTTTAATAAGTTAAGCTGCTAACTGCATTGGGCACTTATATAGCATTGTGTGTCAGTAGAAATTAGAAGGTGGCGATTGTAGAGGTGCCCTTCTTTGGAAATGATAGCTTTAAATCTCTATTGCCATGAATATTACATCTTCACATACATGTGGGACCTAATTTTAGGTGGCATTACATCTCAATTCTCATGTTAAAGTAGGTAAGGCCTGATTTTAATGCCAAATCACATATTGGTAGGTGGTGAATACAAATAATTGTAAGTATGTCCTCTAAAGAGGCACAGGTTTCCAACTACTTGACTATATAATTTTTTGTAGTGGCAATGGTATATCACCTTCATACATGTTATTCATCATAAACAAACAATAATGAATTCAACATGATAAAGTGGTAATTGGCTTCATACAAAATTTTGTTAGTAATGGCCAGTGGAACATATCCCCTATTTTGTGACGTAGTTTGATTCTCCAGACAACTAGTGGATCACTAACATCCTCTTAAATTATTACTTCTCCCCTTGAGTGGTTCATAAAGTCAAATAGTGATTGTATTGTGATATGATATTTTTTGAATGTGCTTACCGAACTTATTTTAAGTTGTCTGAGCTTTTGTGTATATTACTTGTAAACTAGCATTATTTTCTTCTTCATTTCAAATGTTTCAAGCTAAAGGCTGATCATGGAATTTGTTGATGATTTTTTTTTGGATTTGATTTCATTATTGAATCTACTTGGTCTCATTTCATTGATTTTACACCTACATGATCAATCGATGTTTCTTCAAGTGATTGTCATGCTTACTTATGCTGGTGTTAGTATGTGCATAACTATTGCTTCAAATGAGTATAAGGGAGAAGAAGTAGCTTGAAAATGATAGCTAAGTGGGTCATGGTGGGGACTTATTACACAGGGCCAATATCCCATCCTTTCTTACCTAATAGACAGGGTGGTCTTAGACACTGAGGTGTCTCAAGAGTACTGAGGTGTCTTTTCACTCTGTATCTTGACATGCCCAAAGTTGTTAATGCATCAAAAATCTCTTACTCTTTACATCTTGACATGCCTAGGGCCATCAGTGTATTGATTATCTCTTTCACTCTATGTAATGGAATCACTGGTCGATCGATGTCTTGAGGGCCCCTAATGTATTGACTATTTTATCTCTTCACTCTGTGCTTAGATAGTGGTTGGTGGACCAATGTCACGAGGGGCACCTACATATCGATTGGCAAATTAAATTCTTGGTTGGTGGACTGATGTGCTATGGGCCACATATATATTGATTAACACATTGATTCTTGGTTGGTGGATTGATGTCCTGAGGGCCACATATATATAAATTTGCACATAATTATATTGGCTAGTAGATTGATGTCCCAAGAGCCTCCTAAATATTGAGTTGCACATGATATCTTGGCTTGTAGACCGAGATCCTAAGAGCCTATATTATCAAATGGCATGGTTGCATGTGTCTTAAAATATTTCATGAATGACATGGTATATGGAAAAGGGAGACAATTCTGTGCTTGTATTCTTTTGTAGTAGAATTGGTGTGATGAGAGGCATTTACCCACACTCTGCTTATTTAGAAAATCATCTATGTTTTAGATGGCACTAGCTATGTTAACTTAACATTGCCCTAGATGTTTCTAATAATTATACATGAGATCATAATAGTATGACTGAAGATTTATGCCTATTTTAGCACAATGGTTTTGTTGTGATTGGCAACTATCATCCTTCTCTAAGAAGAAATTGCATGTTTAAGGAGTGCTTGAACTCTCATGCTTATAGCATACAAATTATGAGTCTCAATGGGGTGAGACAAATGTGTTCATCAATATGATTTACATCAAAATGAATCACCTCTTTCAAAAATTAATTTTAATTTAGCCAGCATCCAATGCAATCAGTGAAATATTCTGTGGTAGGATAGCCTTAAACAAAATAAGGCTTGGGTTTGAAATTAAACCATCTTCATCTCTAATTAGAGAGATTTTGATGAAAGGAAGCTCAAATTGTTATGATATAGAATCGAAGCATCCTTACGAGTTGGTCGTAAGAAGTTCTCATTATGTTGAAATTCTAGTAACAGTGTTGTAGGAAAATTATTGGAAATGGAGAGGTTATTCCTCCTTAATTGTATAAAGTGATTTTGTTCTTATATGCATGTTCTCTTGACACTGAGTGATGGTGGTTTGAGAGTAACATCTTCATTATGGTAGTGCATCAAATATCTCTTATGTTGGGCATGGTAAAAGGTTATTTAATCCTCTCATGAATGTCCTAATGGTATTGTTACAAAGTCCTTCTATGTTGGACATGGTGAAAGGTTGTTTGACCCTTACCTGGGTGTCCTGACATAAGTGGTTGAAGTACTCCTATGTTGGGTAGGATGGTAGGTTGTTCAACTCTCTTATCACCATTTTTAGTAAAATTATGTGAAGAAGAAGCCTTGATCAAGTGGAAGAAATGCTTACATTCTAAAAATGGAATTCATGACTTATGCTACAAGTTTGAAGTGATTATGCCACACCATTCTAAATATAGTAAGAGAATTGGTATCAAAAATATTAATGGTCTAGGTTGAATAAAATTTGAATAAATTAAAGGGTTATCATAAATACAAGAGGAATAATATGTTTGGTTCCATGTAATAGTTGATCTCCAAATTTGAGGATTTTCTTAAGGGATGCAATAAATAGCTTATATTGTGTGCCTACCTATGATGGCACACAAATAATTTAGAATGATGTTCTAGCAATCAAGTAGATCTAAAAACCTTGTTGGAGGAACAAAATAATCCTACTTCAAGGATGATGCCTCTCTAAGGGGGGAAGAATGTAATTCACCTCATGGAAAATAAGTGTCTTCAATTGCTAACTGACATATGATAATCGAATAAGACTAATACTTCTGCTAGTAAGATGATAAGGAACTCACCAATGGGTACATGATGTATACGAGACCATCGATACTCTTATTGAAATCTAGACAATAATGTTATTCAAACCTATTGATACATGATTTGGGTATGTATAAGGTGACTATGCTAAATCAATGGTGATACTCCCTTGATGGTGTTAATTGTAAGGTGAGTGGATCATGCAAATAATAAGAGTTGGTTAAGTAATGCTTGAATTGTTGCCTTATGTTGCAATTAAAATTAAGTTTTTACTTGGTTCTATATTGACCCCACTTCATGGCGTTATGAATTAATTAGAAAGATAATTATCTTGGTTTAAGTAAATGATCTAGCATGCTTATGATTGCAAGCCTCACCTATTAAAATAATGGATTTCATTGGTGCAATAAGTGTGCAAGAACAAGAAAAGGGCTTATGAAGGAAAGAGACTATGTCAGACATGGTTTTATCACTAAATAGTTTTAGCTTAACCTTTATTAGACCTATGCTAAATAATCAGTTGCCTAGGTTATTGTCTGTCACCTTTATTGACTTAGCATATGTTTGAGGCGATTAGCCTTTAAGCTTGGTCGGTAAAACTTGTTGTCTTATGATCATTTGATTTGGTAGCCAACATCTATTTTATATGGTGACTAACTATCAGATCTTCAATTGATTGCCTTAGACTATAATCTAGTGGGTTTGGAGGATAGTATACCTAGGAAGCAACCAAAAAAGTCTGCAAGAGCCACCATGTGCCTTAATTAAACATGGAAAAGAATGTCCCTTAATGAGGCATGGGTTAGTAAGTGGCTAGTGGTTGGATGATTCCTAGATGACTATTTTTAGGAGTATAACTCCCTTAGTTTAGGACTTTTTTCTAATTTGAAATAAGTTAGACATAACATAAGAGAAGGAGAAACAATAGATAGGAACCACAAGGTCGTAGAGCTAAGTTTGGACAACTAGAGGTTAACACCCAGGTGGTCTAGAAATTGATAAGTGGGCTTGCTAATAACTTATATTTCTATTGCTCATTGGAAATGAAATTATTTTATTATTTATTTGATCTTATTACTTTCAAGAGAATAAGACAATTTGGTTTATTTTGCTTATTTGATTATTTATTGATGGTTGTGCATTGGCCGTCACGTAATGCTTGTCCTTTGAGAATGTGGGAAGGGTCATTTGACCCTTATTTGGACATCATAATGGTAGCTATTGAAGTCCTCCCATGTTGGGAATGGTGGTAGTTTATTCAACTCTTCCATGACCATTGGTAGGAAGCAATAGAGTGAGACATCCTCTTACTACAATCTTTCGATGTGCCTTATTATGTTATAAGTACTTTCCTACTTGAATTATATTCTTGAATGCTTTGCTTCACTTACATGATCATTTTAATGCTTATTTATCATGTATTTAGGATTGGAATCTCTTTGGTTAAGAACTAGGAATAGGATTGTAGGTGGTGCATGGTCATTCCCTTATGTTATGATACTCTTGCTTAGATATCCATCCTTACCTTTTACAAGTGATATAATCATGTTTAGAGTTGGGAGTCTCGAGCTTAGCGGTGTCTAGAGCATCAACTTAATGATGAAAAAAGGTTGGGTCATGAGCCTTCCTTCTTATGGCCACCATATGCTTAAGAACTGATGTGGAATGCCATTGAAGACTGTTTGGTGTTTCCATTAATTAACCAGGCCTAGAGACGTGCCTCTTGCTATGTTAATAAATAGATGAAATCTTATTTATTATTATTGTTCTTAACACCTAGCCTGCTTGTAAAATTCTTGTGAAAGGTAATCTTCTATTCAATAACCTAGCGGAGGCTAAAGACTTATGTTATCTTCTATTGAATCCATTTCATTAATTAAGATTTGATTGAATGGTTTTTATTCTATATATATCTCCTTAGGAAGGGGTCATTATGAAAGGAAATATTCCCTAGCCTTTTTGGGCTCTTTTAAATAAATTAATAGATTTATTTCCTTGCTTAAATTTTTACCTTGAGTGGCTTTTTTATAAGCATTGTGTCTCCCTTTGTAATCAGAAGGTGCTTTGAATCAATGGATTGAGCTTGTGATAATATGAGTGGAGCTTGAATAACTAGTTAGGAGATTGTTATTGGGATTAATAATATAACTTGTTAAAATAAACTCAATATTAATATTATACTGGTTAAGAGAAGTTGTCTTGTGGAAGAGTTCTTTTAATTTTTGAAGTTGAGTAAGCTATTTGTTGTAAACCTTCCGTATAACAATACCATCTCATTATAAAAGAAGAGCTTATAAATATTAGCTCTTATATAATAACTATAATAAGGCTTCAACCTTAGGTATGACTATTGTTTCTACTCCTTAATAAATGCATTGTTTGACCTCTCAACCTTAATGGAGTAAATGGATCTATGTGTTAATACGTAAAGTATAATCTTGTAAATAATAAACCCATCAACTCGTAAAATTGAGTAGTTCCTTAAGTGATGATGACTAGAGTAAATTGCCTTGAGATTATTCATCTGTGGAGTAAACCAATGAGAATATTGGTTTAGTGTCAAGTCATGTCGATCAAAGTAAATTTAAGTTTCTTTACCTTATAAGAGACCTTTTGAGGAAGGTAGACCTAGTCACAACTACATTACAGGTGACAGACTATTAACAAATGAGATTTGCATTTGCTTTAACCTATCAACCTCTGTCCAAGAGTTTTTTTTGTGCATTATCTTTATGTCTTTAACCATTTTTAGGTTTAGATCTCTAATCAATTATTCTAATCAATAGTATCTCACACAAGTATTTCTAATGCCTTAGTTGAGTCCTAACTCTCTGAGTCATCTCTAAGTTTTACTTTGGCTCGAGCCTTAGCTGATTTATGACTTCAATTGTGTTAGGTTGTGGAGCTAAAAGCTTCAACCTTGTGCAAACTGAGGAACAGATGGTTGCTGAGTTCTACAAGAACCGGCGTCGGCAGCAGGACCGACGTCAGTAGGGACCAGTGAAGAATGCCACCGGCGACGGCAGGAAGTCGGCCGACGTCGGCAGAACCAGACAAGCAGGGACTGACGTCGGTCGCCTGTGTGTTCCAGAACTGCCCGTTTCACGGACAGTTAGCTAAGTGAACGAAGAGTTTGCATGTTGAGACCAGTTAGAGTCTTGTGCTGCGAGGACTATTGTCTAAATTAAGAGTCTAAGTTATTGTTTGAGTTAGGAATCTATTTATAGACCCATTGGCATGTATTGTATAAGCATGAGATAGAAAGGAAGAGTTCCTTCTAGTTGTAAGATCTGTGAGTTGCAGGTTGTTGCAAGCTCATTGGGGATCTACATGTAAGTTTGGTCTTTGAATTGCAGGTTGCAGGTTCATGAGAGATCAGCTTGAAGTGCTATAGAGTGCTTGATGTACCGACAGGGTTATTACTGACTGGTTGGTGAGGTGAACACCAATTCTGTGTGTGAGTTGGTTGTTGGGACCGTTTTTGTGTAGGAGAGTGTGTGTGAGAAGAATTACTGAACACTTGAGGTGTGGCGAATCTCTGTAAGGTGAAAGAGTGTGGCGGCTCTTTGTTGTATTCTTTTCTGTTAGTGTTAATACAAGATAGTGTATTGTCTCTCATATTCTGTGCTATTGGTGAATTCTAGTTACTTGTGTTTCTGGTTATTTCCGCATATTCAATTGCTTATATTTGGTAATCATACTGTGCTCTTTCTGAGGAGCAAGATCCCAACTAGGAGGTGGAATCAGAGCATGTTGTTGTTCTAGATCTCCCCTGACAACTGGTATCAGAGCCTTGGTTGTAGGTTCTTAAGCTTGATACCATCAATTGGTATCAGAGCTTTAGGTTGGGATACTAACAGATTGGTGTAGATCTGGGTAGTGTGTTTTGATTACAGGTTACTCACAGGGTTTCTGTTTGAGTGGGAGTTGAGCAATGACAGAAAGCAATCAACTACGAATGGAAAAGTTCAATGGCAAGAACTACCAATTATGGAGGATGCAGATTGAGGACTATCTGTATCAAAAAGATTTGTACTTACCGTTGGGTGGGGTTGCTAGCAAACCCTCGGATATGAAAGATGAAGAATGGGAGGTTCTTGATCGGAAGGCTCTGGGATCTGTTAGATTGAGTCTTGCATCATCTGTGATTTCCAGCTTATCACAGTGTAAGACAACGGTGGAGTTGATGGAATCTTTGGCAAATTTATATGAAAAACCCTCAGCTTCGAATAAGGTATTTCTTATGAAGCGTTTATTTAATTTGCAAATGTTGGAAGGTGGATCTGTTCATAGCCATCTTAGTGATTTCCATGGTTTAGTAAACCAGTTAAGTTCAGTCAATATTGTATTTGATGATGAAATAAGAGCTCTCTTAATCTTGTGTTCATTACCTGAAAGTTGGGAAGGTTTGGTAATGGCAGTTTCTAATACTGTGTCTCCTTCAAAAGTCTTAAAAGTGGATGATATTGTGAGTGTAATCTTGAACGAAGAGATACGCAGGAAAAGCACAGGGGAATCATCTGGAGATGCTTTGAGTGTTGAAGGAAGAGGAAGGCCAAGAGAGAAGATAGAGCGTGGGAGATCAAGGTCGAAGACGGGCAAGAGATCCAAGTCCAGGTATGGCAGAATAACCTGCTGGAAATGTGGAAAGCAAGGGCACTTAAAGAGAGATTGTAGATCAGGTACAGATCAGCATGAAGAACATGAAGAAGAAGCAGATGTTGCAGATTACATTGCACAGGATGCTCTGGTATGTTCTTTGGATAAAGTAGAATCTTGGGTATTAGATTCTGGTGCCTCTTTTCATGCATCGCCACATAGGGAATTTTTTCATGAGTATGTCCAGGGAGATTTTGGAGAAATTTGTGTAGGGGATGGTAAGCCTTGTCAGATTGTTGGCAAAGGCAAAGTGAAGCTGAAACTGCAGACAGGTAACACATGGGTGTTAAAGGAGGTCATGCACGTCCCAGTTCTGAAGCGGAATCTGATTTCTGTTAGAAGTTTGGGTGAAGAGGGTTGCACAGTAACTCTCACAGCGGACTCTTGGAAGGTTACCAAGGGTACACTTGTTGTAGCTAGAGGTAAGAAAGTAGGTACGCTTTATCTATCTACTTGTTTTACTGATTCTCTTTCTGGGTTATCTACTTCAGTTGTAGATTCGGAGATGTGGCTTGATAGGCTTGGTCACATAGATAAGAAGGAGATGCTGGTTCTTGAGTCAAAGGATATGCTTTCGGATTTGGAAGGCATGGATCGTGGTTTCTGTATGCAGAAGAAGAAGGTGAGGTTTCTTGAGGAATCCGATGTTAGTGACAAGAACAGGAAAGCCTTGGTTTTCAAGGAGAAAGTGACGGACAGAGTTCAGCACAAGATGCAGATGAATTCTGAGCAGAGCAAGGGTGATTTGGACAAGGGTTTGATCCAAAAGGAGCTCGCGGGAAAAAGTCAGGTCTCACAAGAAAAACACAGAGACCGACGTCGGCAGGAAAACTGGCGTCGGTGTCCAGACAGGGACCGATGTCGGCTATGTGCAGCCCGACGTCGGTGACTCGGGGCAGACAGAGACCGGCGTCGGCCAGGGAAAAACGACGTCGGCAGAGAGGCAGTCGCAGGGAACCGACATCGGTCGGCTGTAGACTGAGATGTGACCGGCATCGGTTACTGAGACGAATTTTGGGTGGACAACAAGCTGTTATGGAGTCTCAAGCGCCCATGTGGAGGACTGAAGGTGTAAGTAAGTTCTTAAATTCATCATTTCCCTTCTTTACACTACTTGTTGCTCACTTATGGCATAGGACCAGGGAGTTATTAAAGAAGCAGAACAGGTAGATCCAGGAAACAGTGGGAGCTAGGCATGGATGAGGATGTGATTCCTTGGAGGAGAATCAAACAGGTGTTTTGGGTAGTGTTGCCAGCTGGAAGTAAGCACTGAGAGACGAATGGATGTTAAGGATGAAGAAGAGCGGAAATGGATACGTGAGATGGAAGATCAGGGTATTTGATCTTGTATTAGCTGCAGAACAATGGAGGTTTGTTCATTGTGTTTCTCTTTACCAGGTTGGATAGTATTAGCTACACTATCCTATTTCTGTATGATGTGCTTGTTGCAGGGTTACATATACAGGTATTGCTGAACTAAAGGTAAAGCTAGTTCAGGTGTTTGTCATGGAAAATCTGGGAGCAGCAAGATTCTTTGGCAAGAGTGTGTTCTAGAGACATGGTAGGTCATATGTTGACTTTGTTTCAGGATGATTATGTGAAACCGGTTTGCACGCCGATGGTTAGACAGTTCATAGAACAGGGGTCTTGATTCACATAATGAGGTTGAGTGCATGATATGTACTAAACCTGAATTTTCCCAAGCAGTGGGAGTTATCACAAGTTTGGAGTCAATCCGGGAAAGTAATACTGAAGGGCAGTTCAGTGGGACTAGCAGCAGGTGCACATGCTATGCAGGGTCAAGTTCTTTTTCTACATGGTTGTAGATGCGGATGTGGCAGGTAATTTGGATGACAGGTTTTGCACCATGGATTTTGTGGTGGTTGGTCTTCAAGGGTGATTTTGAAGATGGATACATAGCCAAGGTAACAAACTAGACGGTGTACAGGTACATGTACAGGTTGCAGCTGTTTATCTCCAAGTGGGAGATTGTTAGGTTGTGGAGCTAAAAGCTTCAACCTTGTGCAAACTGAGGAACAGATGGTTGCTGAGTTCTACAAGAACCGGCGTCGGCAGCAGGACTGACGTCGGCAGGGACCAGTGAAGAATGCCACCGGCGATGGCAGGAAGTCGGCCGACGTCGGCAGAACCAGACAAGCAGGGACCGACGTCGGTCGCCTGTGTGTTCCAGAACTGCCCGTTTCACGGACAGTTAGTTAAGTGAATGAAGAGTTTGCATGTTGAGACCAGTTAGAGTCTTGTGCTGCGAGGACTATTGTCTAAATTAAGAGTCTAAGTTATTGTTTGAGTTAGGGATCTATTTATAGACCCATTGGCATGTATTGTATAAGCATGAGATAGAAAGGAAGAGTTCCTTCTAGTTGTAAGATCTGTGAGTTGCAGGTTGTTGCAAGCTCATTGGGGATCTACATGTAAGTTTGGTCTTTGAATTGCAGGTTGCAGGTTCATGAGAGATCAGCTTGAAGTGCTATAGAGTGCTTGATGTACCGGCAGGGTTATTACTGACTGGTTGGTGAGGTGAACACCAATTCTGTGTGTGAGTTGGTTGTTGGGACCGTTTTTGTGTAGGAGAGTGTGTGTGAGAAGAATTACTGAACACTTGAGGTGTGGCGAATCTCTGTAAGGTGAAAGAGTGTGGCGGCTCTTTGTTGTATTCTTTTCTGTTAGTGTTAATACAAGATAGTGTATTGTCTCTCATATTCTATGCTATTGGTGAATTCTAGTTACTTGTGTTTCTGGTTATTTCCGCATATTCAATTGCTTATATTTGGTAATCATACTGTGCTCTTTCTGAGGAGCAAGATCCCAACTAGGAGGTGGAATCAGAGCATGTTTGTTGTTCTAGATCTCCCCTGACAAATTGCACCTAATTTTGCCTTTATCTCGGTCATAACTATTTGAAAAACTTCCTTTTGTAGTATTTTTACCTTACTCACTTTTGAAACTAATCAAAAACTTCAACTTAGTTGATTTTTACTTTTTGCCTTAATCGAATTTGCCTTATTGACTAAATTTGTCCGCTTGGAATTTGCCTTAGATGCCTCTTAGTTGGGTATTTTCATGGCCTTTTACCTTAGTCTATTTTACAACTTTATGTGAGTGGTTTGGAAAAATCCATGTGCCATCATCCCACTAAGTTTGGAGTGATGTCAACTTAGTTTGTGGTACGATTGGTGCCGAGCTAGTGGGATGTTAGCACATGGCATCATCCCAATGAACTGTGTTCTTAGAGAGGACCGTAAAAAGCGTAAATCCTACATGCCAGTGGGTGAGTCAGATGTTTCCATATGGAACAATCTTATTGATCTTCAGTCCCAAGGATGTACATACTAGGCATAAAGCCTATAGGCTAGTGGGTGAGAAAGATGTTACTGTGTGGTAAAATCCTACTCATTTGTAGTCTTGAGGATGTCTATATTGGGCATGAAGCATATGGGAAAGTGGGTTAGTAGGATATTACCATGTAATAAAATCCCACCACTCTTCTATTTTAGAGATGCCCATATTGGGCATGAAGCCTAGGGATAAGTGGGTGAGCAAGATGTTGCCACACAAAAAAAATTCCATTGATTTGTTATCCTAGGGGAATCCATATTGAGTGCAAACTCTGCAAGCCAATGAGTTAGCAAGATGATACCACGTGGCATAATCCCATTAATTTGTAGTCTTGGGGAAGTTGTGCCCATCCACTAGAGAGGCAAGGTAGTGGATTAGTGAATTTTTATGATTTGGAGTTTTCCAAGGTCATCTAGGAAGTGACAAGTAGCAAGAGTGGCCCTAAAAACTCAAAGAGAAGCTAGTGTGGCCTTATAGTCTACCAAAGTGACCACATGGACCTTGATTGCATCACTAGTGGCCAAGGCCAATTTTGATGGCCATCTCAGCATTACTACATAATGGCGTTGGGATTAAGCTTGTGTTGGATGTTTGATCAAGTGAACTTAGAGCTTAGCCAACAACTTGTGCCTGATCATTAAGTGATGATAATTATAGGGATTTCTTATTGTGTTTGATCAAAATAATTTTGGGTGTGTGTTCTTATGTTTTTGGGTGTTTATTTGTAGTAGATTGTGTCGTACCTATCTTTCAGATAAAAAATGGGTGTGACAATTGGGCTAAAGATGGACACTTATTATTAAAAGCCTTCCATATGAGTTTAACATGAGAGGATACTAAGTGGCTCTATATCCTTCCAAATTGGTCCTTACCAACTTTCAAGAAATTTGAAGACATATTTAAATGATTTACAAAAGCATAAATTACCTAATTTACCATTAGAACATTTACAAGGCTTAACATAAGAAAATGACAATATTTGATATTATGCTATCAGATTTAAGGATGTCTTAAATTAATTGAACTAGACACCCTCAAATTGGTAGTGCAATTTATATTTAGTAGGGGATTTATTTCTCCATTAAAATAAAGAGCATTGCATAAGCCCATTACTTATTTTGATAACTATACATGGATGTGCATAAATATGCATGTGCACTAACATATACCAACATTGAATCTTCTACATCTTCACCTAAAAGAAAACATATTAAAAAAATTACTATAAATCAAGGAAACAAAACAAGAAGGTTCATGAGCCCCCTCAAATACCTTCTTCCAAATTAGAATTTCATGCCAAAAGAACAAACAATAAAGGTTTTATGTAGAGGAAATGTATCCCCATATAGAATACTTCCTATTACAAAAACATATACCTTTACTAAGAGGCTCCACTTCATTTGTTTGGCCAATATATCGAGTTCATGATATATTGCATATTTTATTAGATAAATAATTGATTACTCTTCCTCCAAATTACTACCATCCACCACATAGATTTGAAAAGATAAAATAACAACCCTTTTGCACTTACCATGGTATTAATGGGCATCATGATAATTATTGGTTTTATCTAAGGTAAAATATTACATAACTCATAGACAGAGGAGTTATTACATTTCAGAAAGAGCCAACAAGGTCTCTTTCTCCCACTTCTTTTAGAGGTCACTTTAAGAGGGTTGATACATCCCTTCCACTCTTACTCAAAAATGAATTGTCTATTATCCCTTGAAGAATAAAACCACTAGAAGAAGTATTTTGCATATTACACTCTCTAAAACAACCAGTCTCTCCCATACTGATCCTACCAAGGAACCACTAGTTGATCGGTCTCTTGCTAGAGGTGTACTTGGGGGAAACACAAAACTGACTGGTTAAGGAATCCAATCATACTTAGACACAAATATTTCCTATACAATAAGAGTGGGCACCTAAACTAAGTCATAAGGATACAAATGAAATAAATACACTTCATATATCTAGAGACACATCATATAGTATGTTAGAATAGAAAGAAAAAACACATTTACCACATGATCATTATAATTGAACATTGATATTCCTAGCTTGATTCTATTATGTATAGTAATTTCCTCAGTTATTAACAAATCAAACCAAATGATTAACTACCAATACATTACATCATAAACAAATATCATATTTCAAATACATTACATGTACAACACGTAAAATCATTTAAAAAAATAAAAGTAATGTCCAATTCATTACAATGAGTAAAAGTGACCAAATTTTTATATAATGAAATCAATAATATGTATGGGGCATATCCCTAGGACTATTTGAGTCATCATCAATACTTGATCCATCATCATCACATCTCTCGATGTGGAGGCCTCAATATCTCACCTAGGAACATGAGATTGAGACCACTCCCATAGTCTCTTCTCTAAGGCTTCTATCTGATGTAAGGTCTAATCATAAAAAAAAAAGAGCATCATATCAATCAATGAACACCTACATCAACTCCAAAGAAATCCCCTTGGGAATTAACATCCTATCAAGCTCCACATGCAACTCGTCTCTCTCAGTAACCACCATGTTGTATGCTACCACTACCCTAGCCTGTAATGAAATTACTTCTAGAATAAAGTAGAATAACAGAGATATATCCAAATATGATTGAAATATATCATAATATATGATAATAGACAAGCCACTTCAAGGGGGAAACCTCCACAAGCTTCAATAAGAGTAGAATTCACCATATGATGATAAATAATTACCCTCTACCTCCTATATATAGTCTATCTAGGCCATGGTTACTCCATATTCTGACCTACTAACCAAATGAATGCACAAAGAAATGTGATATAGCATCAAAGATGGATAATTAAGCCACATGTCAGCTATTCCTATCGTCATACATGCGATAGGTTAGGGCCGTAGCATGCCCTTCCCCTTCAAACCAACGTTATCCTCAATGTTGAACAACTCTGGATGTTGTTACAGAAAATATTCACCTTCCCAAGTTGCATCTTCACCACTCAGGTTCTTCCACTTGATCAAATATTCCCTAATCTCTCTAGTTCTCAACCTCTTAGTACAAGTTTGGAGGATCTTCTCTGGTTCCAAAATGACTCATCCTTCTTCATCTAGTTTTGGGAGTTCTGTCTGGGCTGAAACTATCTGTCCAATGACCTTCTTCAAACATGAAACATGAAATACTGGTTGTATGTGAGATGAATGAGGTAACTCAAGCTTATAAGCCACACTTCTAATTTTTTGCAGAACCTGATAAGGGCCATAATACTTAGGAGCAAGTTTGTTGTCCTTTTTATATTACTTCAAGGACATATGCTTATAAGGCTACAAATGAACAAATACCCAGTCACCCACCTCAAAATTTCTCTCACTACGGTGTTGATCTACTTGTTGCTTCATCTTATTTTGTGCCAAGGCCAAATTCTCTCTCAAACTAGCCAAAACCTCTTGTTGATGCTAAATGTGCTCCTCCACATTTCAAACCTTGGTTTGCACCTTTAATGCAGAGGTGATCGAAGGTGGATGGTAACCATATAGTGCTAGAAATGGAGACATTTTAGAAGAGGTATGGAAAGATGTGTTATACCACCATTCTGCAAGTGGTAGCCATTTAACCCAATGTTCCTATTTATCTAATATAAAACAACAGAGGTACCCCTCTAAACATTTTTTAACCACTTCTGGTTATCCATCAGATTGGTGGTGGTAAGATGAGCTATGAGCTAGTTGAGTACCCAAATAGGAAAATAGTTCAGTCCAGAAATCACTAGTGAAAATAGGATCACGATCACTTATAATTATTTTGGGGGTTCCATGTAATTTGAGAACTACTTCCAGAAAATAGCTGCTACTATACTTGCTAAAAATGGGTGTGAGAGAGAAAAAAATGGGCATATTTTTTAAGCCTATCCACAATGACCAAGATAACATTCTTACCTTCAGAACAAGGCAACCCTGTGATGAAATCCATGGAAACCTCCTCCCACCTTTGACTAGGAATTGCTAATGGATGTAATAGACTTGGAGGCTTAATTGTCTCACCTTTATTCTATTGGCATATCAAGCATTGTGCCACAAAATTTTTTACATCTCCCTTGAGTCCTTCCCAAAATAATTCTTTCTTAATTCTATGATATGTTTTCAAGAACCCTGAGTGTCCCCCAATTGGAGATGCATGTAACTCTGCAAGAATCTTATGCTTAAGCTTAGAATTTTTGTAGAAGTATAACCTTCCTTTATACCATAGGACTTTACCTTTCCATTCAAATTTGTTAGAGGCTAAAGTACCTTGCTGGAGATTTTGAATCAGAACCTGTGTAACCTTGTCTTGCTCCCATTCTAATCTGGCTTCATCCACCCAATCTACTTGCAATATGGATATTGCACAAAGTAATGCTCATATACCCATACATGCAAAAGTGTGGTTTCACCCAAGCCACCACCCCATGTATCTAAGTAGAATCGATACAAATCCATATATAAATAGGCCACCATGGTGTGATCCCAAGAATATATGGTACCTCTCTCCTCAATGCTTTGTATAATGTGATACATGCAATAGGATATCACTATCCCACCACCATTTAAGACCATAAATAATGCTAGCAAAAATCAAATTAATTTTCACAATCATGGCACACCAGATCTAATAATATCCTCTAGATGGATCATACCAAAGCTCACCCTTCTCTACTTGACAATATATGAAATATACATTTGATCTCTGCATATCTATAATACTATCATCACTAGACACCTAGGCCATCTCCTCTACAATCAACAAGCATAATATCTAATAAACATCCTCTAATATAATAATAATATCCCCTATATAGAGCTAAAAATTACAAGTATTAACATTCCACATTTTGGCTAATGTTGTCATAAGATGAACATCATAATACACCTACCTCAATCGGCTAACATGCCCTAGCTTGACCCGCTTAATAAGCACCCAATCTGCATCTTCCTACCCCAACATCAACAAGGTAGATAAGTGCTTCCTATCCTTAAACTCACAAATATAAATTTATTTTTGTAAAAATAAAAAAGTAAATATGCACATTAGTCATCAATTAAATCAAATATTGGTAAGAAAAAATGCCAATTTTTATAAATAACATTCAAACATTAGTGTCAGATGTTACCATCAATTTTAGATGGTAGCATAGGACACTATCGATGAGGGATCGATGGAACCATCCAAAACATCAATGATAGTGTTTTCCAATACCCAAAAAAGGGCCCAAAACTAAAAAAAAAAAAATTCAAAAACATGAATGTATTCAAAATTTTCCCCTTAGTAGCACATCAAGGTCCTTTCCTCCTAGGGAAATCTAAAGTAGCTCAAATCAAATCACACAAGAAATTATTACATGAGCCATCTTTAAAATCAATACAAAGCAAGAAAATTACAAAAGCTAGAAATAAAAATGATATTTTTCCAATACACAAACACACACACAACCATTGATTTTTTAACTTTACATGCATTTGTGAACTTTGATCGATGATATCTCGAGCACCATTTATCCAAATCAAAAACTATGAGTTGTGTTGGGATACAAACAATAAGCACTTGTGCACCATATCAATTTCATGAGTACTCTTTATAAATTTAAAACATCTAATACTTCTCTAGTTTGAACCATGTTTAAAATATGTGTGCTAAATTATGCAATATTGTTTACAAAATATACCAAATTACCAATTATCAATTTATTAAAGCATGATATTGATAGGCTATGGAATTATATATGCTTGATAGATACATAGTATGGTAATTTAATCCTTTTGTGACGAGGTGACTACCAAATTCTATTCCCCTCACCTTAAAATAGGGGTATATCAGTGGGGGCATGTCATAAAGATATGGTTTCACACATACACAATTAATAAAATTAACATAATATGATACATTTTACAAACTTCAAATATACACTTTGATCATCATAATGTTATACATCTAACACTAATTTTCATAGATTTGGGACAATTTTTTCTAGATTTGTGATAGATATCATACACAATGACAAAGTAGAGCTTACATTTTGACAGATACTTTAGATTGACATATACTAGAGGTGTATATGCCTATAAAGGGCACCAAAAACTACAAACCACATATTCAAATTATACACCATTCACATCAGACATGAATGGGGGCATGAATGAAATTTGTTTAGTCTCTCATTTACTAGGTTGCATCGATATATTTCTGAAAAGTCACTAGTTTACATATATAAACTATTTTACAAAAATGTATCAATGTTTCTAGATTACCAAATTACACACTCAATATATTTACCAAGAAGCATTTGTTGTTCACTCCAAACTCCTCTGTTCATAAAATGGCCATAAGATTAGGCATTCCCTAAAAGGGAAGGTGGGTACAACTATTAGGTGTGGAGTATGATTATCTTCCAGGATCAGAGGTTAAAAAATTAATGTTATTTCAGCTGGGTTTTGGATCCCATTATTTATATCCATGATGGCGTGAGGGGTTGCAAGAGGAGGGACTATTCTTTTTATTAAAATTGCCTTGTAAAATCATAATTTTGTAATCAATCTAGGCTATTGATTAAGGGTTTCTATATCTGATGGTAGAGGTTATGTTTAGGTGTTTTTTGCTCTAAAATGTATTGTTACATAACTGAGATGAAAAAAAATAGATTTGCACACAGAGAAGAGGTCGAAAGAGGTAGAGAGGTGCAATAGGGTTTGTTGCAGGATTTATTTCTCCCTTGTAATTCTGGAAATAATATACTAGACAAGTTTGGTGGATGTAGCCTATCTTGGATGAACCACATTAAATCTGGCGTCTCTTATTTTATGCATGTTTATGATTATTTTCTATATCTTTGATTGATTCATTTCATATTTTCTATTGTATGCAATTTGGGGATAAATCTATGTTGTATTTTATCCTAGCAAGTGGTATCAGAGCAAAGGTTTTGTTTACATAATTTTAAATCACAGGAAGAAAAGGGTTTGACCTTCAGTGGGAGCTATGGTGGATGAAAATAAATCTAAGGTGGAGAAGTTCAATGGATAGAACTTTGGATTGTGGAAGATGTAGATGAAGGATTACCTTTACCAAAAGTACCTATATTTATCATTGGGAGGGCAAGCCAAGAAGCGATCGACAATGTCAAATGAAGCTCGAGAACTATTGGATGAAAAAACCCTTGGAAATATATGGTTGTGCCTTGCATCTTCGATAGAATTCAACATATTATAAGAAAAAGACAATAGAAGGTCTTATGAGCGCATTAGGCAAGTTATATGAAAAACCTTCTACCTCAAATAAAATATTTTTGATGAAAAAATTATTTAATATGAAAATATCTAAAAATGGTATAGTATCAGATTATTTAAATGAGTTTAACATGGTTACTAGTAGTTACATTCCATAAATATTGACTTTGATGATGAAGTTAGGGATTTTCTTATTCTTTATTCCTTGCCTAAAAGCTAGAATAACTTGGTAATGGAAGTAAGCAACTTTGTGTCTAATAATGCTAAACTAAAGTTTGAAGATGTGGTGGGTGTTATACCAAGCGAGGAAATGTGAAGGAAAAACATGGGTGAAACATCCATATCTAGAAATGCATTAACAGTGGAGAATAAAGGAAGGTAGAAGAATAGAAGAAGAGGAAACCATGGAAAGTCAAAAGGGGGTGCAAGATATAAATCAAGAGGCAAGATGGATTTTTGGATCTATGGCAAGCTAGGACACATAAAGAAAGAGTGATAGTTTTGAAAGGACAAATTAGGTAAGGACCAATAAGAAGGTAATAGAGAATCAAATGTAGTAGGTGATGTATTACAAGATGCTCTTATACTTTCTTTGGATAATATTGTTGAATCTTGGGTTTTAGATTTAGGTGCTTCTTTTCATGTGACCCCTCATAGACATTATTTTATAGATTACATTCAAGGTAATTGTGGGAATGTTTACCTTGATGATAATGAACCCTATAGTATTATTGGAAAAGGAAGTGTTCAAGTTAAATTACAAAATGGAAACACTTGGGTGCTGAAAGATGTCAGACATGTTCCAAGCTTGAGGAGAAATCTAATCTCTGCAAGGTAGCTAGGTAGTGAGGGTTATATGGTCACATTTACAACTAAATCATGGAAGGTTACAAAGGGTTCTATGATGGTTATAAAAGGTAAAAAAGTAGGCACTTTATATTTGTCAATAGATAATGTTAATTCATCTTGTGATATAGCTGCTATAGGTAAAGATGTAGCTTTGTGGCATTACAGACTTGGCCACATGAGTGAAAAGGGAATGAAGACCCTACATGTAAAAGATAAACTACCAAGGTTGAAAAAATTAGATATGGACTTTTGTGAGCACTATGTATATGGGAAATAAAAACATGTGAGGTTTCTCAGAGTTGGACTAGTTAGGAAGGAGCAAAAGTTAGAGCTTATACATATAGATGAATGGGGGCCAGCTCATGTATCTTCACTTGGTGGTTCAAATTATTACATTAAATTTATTATTGATGCAACTAGGAAGGTTTGGTTATACTGTATAAAAAGGAAGTATGATGTTTTTGATACATTCAAGAAATAGAAAACTTTAGTTGAAAATGAAATAGGTTTAAAAATAAAATGTCTTAGATCAATTAATAGAGGTGAGTATTATAATAATACTTTTAATAATTACCTTTCAAAAAGTGGAATTCATATACAGAAAATAGTTCCAGGAACACCACAACAGAATGGCATGTCAAAAAGAATGAACAAGACTATTATGGAGCATGCCAAATGCATGAGATTGCATGCAGGTTTGCCTTTACAATTTTGGGTAGATGTTGTAACTACAACAATTTATCTGATAAATAGAAGACCTTTGAGTGCTTTGGATGGTGGAATACCAAAGGAGGCATGGAATGGAAAGAAGGTAGATTATTCTTTTCTTAGAGTTTTTAGCTGTGAGACATTTTCTTATATAGACAAAAATAATAGAAATAAGTTAGAAGCTAAGTCTCAAAAATACACATTTATTTGTTATGGAACTAATGACTATGGATTCCGGTTATGGAATCTAGAAGATAAGAATATAATCAAGAGTAGAGATGTTGTGTTTCATGAAAAAGTCATGTACAGGGATCAATTACAGGAAAAGAAGCAAGAAGAATCCAAAAGTGAATATACAATATTAGAAAACATTATAGATAAACATGTCCCAGAGGTTCTTGATCAAAATGTGCAATAGGAACAGGTACCTCAAGGCCTTGTTAGAATATCTACAAGAGTAAGTAGACCACTTGATCATTTTTCTCCTTCTTTATATTATTTATTACTTACTGATGGTGGTGAGCCAGAAAGCTATAAAGAAGCAGTGTAGATTGATGCCAAGGATAAGTGGGAGCAAGCTATGGATGAGGAATATGATGCTCTAATAGAAAACTAGACATGGGATTTGGTGGAGCTTCCCAAAGGAAAGAAGACATTGCAAAATAATGTATATAGGATAAAGGAGGAGAATGAAGTTAAAAAGAAATTCAAGGCCAAAATGGTGGTTAAAGGTTTTGCACAAAATAAAGGTATAGACTTTGACAAATTATTTTTTCTAGTAGTTAAAATGACTTCTATAAGAGTTGTTTTAAGTTTGGTAGCAATAGAAGATTTACACCTTGAATTGTTAGATGTGAAGACTACATTATTTCATGGTGACTTGGAGGAGGAAATATATATAGAGCAGCCATAGGGATACAAAGTCAAAGGTAAGGAGAAAATGATGTATAGGTTGAAGAAGAGTTTGTATCGCCTAAAACAAGCTCCAAAATAGTGGTATTTAAAATTTAATAGTTTTATGATAGAATAGGGTTATTATAAATGTCATTCAGACCATTGTTTATATTTTATAAGGTTTAAAAATGGTAGCTACATTATTTTGCTTTTATATGTAAATGATATGCTTTTAGCTAGTTCCAACATGCACAATATTAATGTACTAAAAAAATAGTTAAGTGATATCTTTTCTATGAAGGATCTAGGTGCAGCTAAACATATCCTTGGTATGAGGATAAATAGAGATAGAAAGAATATGAAGCTAAAATTATCATAGGAAGAGTACATCAAAAAAGTATTGGAAAGATTTAATATGCAGGATACAAAATCAATTGGAACACCTTTGGCTGCACACTTTAAATTAACAAAGGAACAATGTCCTAAAACTCAATAAGAAAAGAACATGATGTCTATAATTCCATCCTCATCAATAGTTAGTAGTTTAATATATGTAATGGTGTTTACAAGGCTAGACATTGCACATGCAGTGGGAGTGGTGAGTAGGTTCATGAGTGATCCAGGAAAGGAATATTAGAAGGTAATAAAATGAACCCTTCGTTACATAAGAAGGACCATAGATATAATGTTAAGCTATGGTGGATCATATGTGACACTATAGGGATATGTTGACTTATATATGGCAGGTAACTTGGATGGTAGAGGAAGCACTGTATGGTATGTTTTTACAGTAGGTGTATAATAGTTAGTTGGGTACCATGATTACAGAAGGTTGTGGCACTTTCAACCATAGAGGTTGAGTATGTTGCTGCTATAGAAGCAAGCAAGGAAATAATTTGGTTACAAAAGTTGATGAAAGAATTAAGACATAGTCAAGAAATATTTACTCTATATAATGATAGTTAGAGTGCAATCCATCTAGCCAAAACGTTAGCTTTTCACTCTAGAACAAAACATACTCAATTGCGATATCATTTCATTCATTTAGTGATAGAGGAAGAACAACTAAAATTAGAGAAGATACATACCATTAAAAATCCTATGGATATGATGACCAAGGTGGTTACAAGAGATAATTTGTGATCTACTTTAATTGGTCTTCATGGATGATAATTAAACTAATGAACTTGTCTAGGTCCAGATAGTACAGTGGATGCACTAGCGGTGGAGTTACTATAATTAATATCCTAGTGGGATATTATTAGGTGTGGAGCTTGATTGTCTTTTAGGATCAGAGGTTAAAAATATGATGTTATTTTAGATAGGTTTTGGATCCCATTCTTTGTATCTGCAATGGTGATGGGGGTTGCAAGGGGGGAACTTTTTTTTTTATTAAAATTGCCTTGTAAATTTGTAATTTCATAGTCAATATGGGCCATTGATTAAAAGTTTTCAAATCCAATGGTAGAGGTTATGTTTAGGTGTTTTTTGCCCTAAAATATATTGTTACATGACTGAGATGAAAAAAAATAGATTTTCACACAAAGAGGAGGTAGAAAGAGGTAGAGAGGTGTAACGGGGTTTGTTATAAGATTTGTTTCTCCCTTGTATTATTGGAAATAATATACTGGACAAGTTTGGTGGATGTAGCCCATGTTGGGTGAACCACGCTAAATCTAGTGTCTCTTATTGTGTGCATGTTTATGATAATTTTCTATATGTTTGATTGATTCATTTCATAGTTTCTCTTGTATGTGATTTGGGGATAAATTTATGTTTTATTTTATCCTAATAACAAATATGAACTTTTGTCCTCCATTTTAGGACTGATATGGGATCAATCCAAGGTATGGCTACATGTATTTAACTACACAAATGGAGTCTGCATGAATAGTCTCCAAGATATGCACTACTACCATAGAAAGTTGAATATAAAGTTTATACACACATGTCTAATTGTCAAAGATTATTATGAGAGTTTGGGCATTATGATTTATATTTCTAAACACAAGGATAAAAAATATGTCAATCTTAGAAAACAAACACAGAAAAGAGGGAAGGGTAAGGTAGAGAAGAGATCCTCCAGGTCTAGAATGAATTCAATGCATTTATCATCAAACCAAGTGACCTTGTCACAATTATACCTATGTAGATTGAGTTTCACTAAATTTATACCTCCAAGAACATACAATGGGAGTGTTAATGTATGTTCCTATCATTGGTGTTTTTGGCATTGATGTTGTCATTGATTTCAAGGTCAAAGATAAATGCCATTAATGAAAAGGTCACAATTGATGTCATGCATGGTGAATTGGTATGTGACAAGGAAGTCTTATGATAAGAAAGAATTTGAAGGAAAACTATTATCTCTCTATTTATTTATAATTTTAAGCCAACTTGGTAATTCTTCTGAGGTTGATGACATGTCAAGGTCAAGATCAAGATTCAAAGTAAGCATACTTTTGAGCACTAGTCTTAAGGAGCATTGTCATATCATGAGCATGTGTATGAAGATGGTGGTATGGTAATATGGATACACATAGATATGAGTGGATGTTAAAGGATGTACAAGCATTCATATGAAGTGTTGAAACACTTAGGAAAGTTTTAAGGTAAACCTTCAAGGGTAAGGTCTTAAGCCTAAGCATGTAACTAGACTAGTCCTAGACTTTGCCTGACCTAATGACAAGTCTTGAGATGTTATCAAGATATATTAAGGATGAAAATCAGGAGTATAACATATGAGAATATTTTTGACACTATGTAAACATGTGTATAATTTATATAATCTTTTAAAATAGGTTTTTAGGTCAGTTCCTATCTTAGTCTTTGCATGAAGAGACCTAGTGAGAATGCACAACCTTGGTAGTGTGATAAGGTGAGAAATCTAAGGATTATGAGAAGAATATAGGATATGTGTGATAATTTAATTAGGTTTTATGACATGATTATGAGGTATTTATATCATTACAAGATGTTTCAAGGTGTGTTCAAGGACTAAGTATAACTTACAAGTTTAGGCCTAGTGAGCAAAGAGACCTAGTGTAGCCTAATGAGGGGTCAAGTTTAGTTTCAAAGGTGTAAAAAATCATTATATAATGTTAATAGGTGTGATAGGTTGTGTAAAGTGTGTTGATAAATCTTTAGGTCATAAACTAAAGGAGAAATCAAGAAAAATGGGTCTTAAGGTCTCTTGAGTGCTAGAATGAGGTATTGTAGACCCAAGAAGTTTTTTATCATGCTTGTTGGCATTTGAAACATTTGAATGAGATCCTAATAAGTTCATGGAAGTTTTGGAATATTACTATCTCAAATTTCTCTACATTAATTTTGGAGTTGAGGGGCAATCCTTTATGAATAATTGCTAAGAATGAAAACTGGTTTTTAGTGTCTTAAAACTCTAACTGTGACCCAATATGAAATATCTTGTTGGAAATGGATAAAAATGGTTTTTATGACATATTTAAGTGTTTTTAAAATTTATATGACTCTCCCAAGAACCTCTAGGTGGCATTGGTCTATCATAAGAGTGAGTAGAAGCTACGAGAAACCCCTTGTTTCTTGGATTTTTGTTGTAGTAGATAGGGTTGACTAGGTCTAAACATGAAAATGATTATAGGATGATGTGTAAGACTTTTATTTTATGTCCATTTAATTTTTTTATAATGTTTTATACTTTAAATATGCTAAAATGGTCATGGAATTTGGCCTATTGCTGAAAAGGCCTAGTGAGGAAGATACTGAGAAAACCAGGTAAAAGTGAGAATGAGATTAGGGATGGTTGTCAATGATTAGGGATGGATAATAATACATGGGATTATTATTAAGTTACTATAACACATATCCCTAATGGACATAAGTTTTGAATAAACTTGTGTATGGCATAAAGTTGATCTTAAAATGACTTATCTAAGACAGTGAGGTCTATGTACAATGAAGCCATGAGATTGGTCTGTAAGACCAATATTTTTATTGAAACTTATAATATATTTGTTTTAATTTGTTTTAAGGATGTTTAAGGATCATATAAAACCATTATAATATCATTAAAGTGTTCACATAGGTGTTCTAAGTCATTATTTCCATGACTATGTTTTGGAGCATTCACGCAGTTTTCTGTGTGTTAGTGAGAATGATGTTCTCAAGTCATTATGCACATATTTGAAGAATATAATTCATATGAATTTTTTATATAGGTCTCATAGGTTAATTTTAATTAATTTTTATTCATGATAAATGCCTATGAATTTGTGAAAATTCAAAGGGTTTTGACTAGGTTTTTAAGGCATGTTTGCAGTTCTGAGTGAGCATATGGAAGTGGTCTGTTTGATGTATTTTTACATGTATGGTGAAATATAATTGACATGGTGATTAAAATAATTTCATGTAGGTTACATAAATATTATTTTTTGATATGTTTATGTGGCAAATTTGAGTGTACACTTTAGATATTCAAAGCAGACTTTCTGGTAGTGAGAAGGGCTAATTGTGAGTAGGCTTAATGGTGTGGTTCAATGAGTGAAATGAGATAAATGGTGTTGGATTCCTAAGGTGAGATTATAAGGTGTAACAGTATTAGGCCTAATGGTGGTTTTGGTCGTGATGAATGGTGATCAATATATGTAGTGGCTGTTTAAATTATAAAAATTGTTTTTTGATATATTACAAGGGTGATATAAGTATTAAGATGTTTTTTTCTAACCAAGGTGTGTGAAATCAAGAGTTAAGTATATAAATAACGTTAATAGGCCTAATTTGACTAGTTAGAATTTTAAGGATATGAGCGAATGAAATAGAAGTTTGGAAACCAATTAGAGGTATTGAATACTATTATATATGTGTGTTGGATATGTCATGAATTTATAACAATTCTATAGATGATGAGCAAGGTGATATGACCTAAATCTACCAAGAAGTGGGCTAGTTAAGCGAAGAGGCCTAATAGGATGTTTGAGAGAGATAAAAGAGTGTAAAGAGAAAAAGGAGGTGTTACTAATAATTTGAGTGAGCAAAAAGTGTCCAAAGATGATTAGAGGTTCTAGATGGCTGAGTTAGTGCTGTGTTACCTAGGGGGTTTGTGCCTCCTTGTAAGTTGGTGCTTGCTAAAGGCCTAGTTGAGTTGGTGCTTAACTAGTGAGGGGTTGGTGCTCCTTGTGGGATTGGCACCTCACTAAATTTTGATTCATTACTTATAGGAATATAGTCCAAAATGTGTTTTAGTGGGTTTTATCCCCCATGAGGGTTTCCCACATATATCTTGTGTTCATATGTTGTATGCTATTGTAGATGCTTGTTTATGCATTGGTAGATGTATGTGTTTGAATGAATGCTTCGTGAATGATAAGTGAAATTTATTGATTGTTTTAAGGGAACTGATTCAACCCCCATCTTATTTTTTGTGATTCCAACATTTGGTATCAAATAAGGTCCTTTGAATCAGGCCTAATAGCCTAAAGGAGATCCTAAGCAAGCAAAGATGACTAGTCAAACACAAGGTGGTTTCTTTGCAAGCAAGGATCCATTGTTCAATGGATCTAATTATGATTTTTGGAGTGTTAGGATGAGAACATATTTAATGTATCAAGGTCATGATGTTTGGAAATTAGTTTTGGATGGATATACTACACCCCCTATTCCCCCTACAGATGCAATAGGTAACAAGGCTAGTGATAACAGTTCAAAAGCAATGAATAATATTCTTTGTGGCCTATCAGAGGTAGAAATTATGAAGGTGATGCACTGTATATATTCCAAAGAGATGTGGGATAATTTGAAGAATATCTATGAGGGAGACTCCAAGGTCAAGTTGGCTAAATTATATACCCATAGAAGATAGTTTGAAATCCTAAGGATAAATGAAGATGAGACCATTATAGCCTACCTATTGAGGGTTGATGAAGTGGTAAACATCATAAGAGGCCTAGGTGAATAATTGAAAGAGTCTATGATTTTACATAATGTATTGAGATCTCTAAGTGCTAAGTTTGATTCTAAAGTATCTATTATTGAAGAGATGTAAGATCTAGACAAGCTATAAATGGATGGACTTCATGGTACCTAAACAACATATGAGATGAGGACAAGTGAAGGAAGACTTGCAAATAAGGAAGTTTCATTAAAGGTAGAAAAGAAGCCAAAAGAGAATAAAACACAAGGTAAGAAAGTCAAAGATAATGATTATTTTGATATTGATGATGATGACTTGATAACTATGTTTGTAAGAAAGTTGAAAACTGGTTCAGGTAAATACTAGGGTAAGCTACCTTTCAAATGATTTTATTATGGATAAATTAGAGACTTGCTAACAAGTGCCCTCATAAGAATAAGACAAAGGATGATGAAGGTCATGATGATGACAATAAGTCTTATAGGTTTGATAAGAACAATAAAATCTTTAGAAAGTATGATGACAAGAAGAAGTTTTTCAAGAACAAATGAAGCTTTTACACCAAAGAAAATTATAGTTCATCTGATGAGAGTGAGAGAAGTGATTTTGAGAGTGACCATGAAGATGATAGCCTGATATCAATGAATTTATCTTCATATCTAAGGAATCAAGTTATTCAAATCAAGAAGAGTCCATATGGTTTGGAGGTACTGTTGGTGATTCAGATGAAGAAGAAGACGAGGTGGACTTTGAGACTGAGTTGATGAATGCTCTAGAAGAACTGAAGATGGTGAAGATTAAAAATAAGGAGATGAGGTCTCTTATCAAATAATATGAGGAACAAATCAACTTATTTAAAGATAGATTGAGCAAAAACTCCAAGGATCAAGAATAAATAGTCAAACATGTGGAGACTCAAATTGAGATTGTGACTGCAAGCCTAAAGGCTAAAGAATAAGAATGTGCAAGGTATGTAACTAAAGTGGTTTCCTTAAGAGTTGAGTTAGTTTAGGCATAAAGTAAGGTGAAATACTTTGTGAAGTTTGAGAAGATTACTAATGATCTAGACAACATCTTGAGTAGTCAAAAGATTGATAATGACAAAACAAGTCTTGGTTTCAATGGAGACCAAAAGAATAATACTAATGTGATTATGGAGAATTAGACCTTAAAGATCAATGGTAAATCAAGGAATGATGGTTTTGGTAGAATTAAGACTAATCATATTAGGAAACCTAATGCTATAAGGTATGCTAATCCTTTCAATGGTTATTGTTATTCATGTAACCAATTTGGTCATAGAACAAGGTATTGTAGAAGACCCTCAAAGAATGAATATGTATGGAATTATGAGGAGAGTCATGAGTCAAGAGGTATGGGTAATGGTGTGTTTTCATTAAGAGGAATAATGTGTTTCAATTGTCAAAAGATTGGTCATATTTCAAAGTTTTGTAAGCACAAATTATCAAGTCTAAACAAGAAGATTGAGGGACCTAGAGTGCAAAAAAAAAGACAAAACAATGAATGGATACCAATGGTAGATAAGGTGAATGGTGATTAATATGAAAGTCTAAGTGGACTAATTTCCATGGTGGAGAATTATTCAGATGTAAAAGAGTGCCAAGAATTCTCGATATCAGCTCAGGGTATGGATGAAGGAGTCAAGACAAATATACCAAGTCAGAATGTTGTTCAAATGAAGATTGAAGAATTCAAGCCTAACAGGATCATGAAGAAAGCTATATCTAGTAAGGACATGTATATATAGTAATCTCTTGATTTTATGTTCTTTTAGGGAAGATGTGACTCTATTAAGCTTCATGGAGGCACTCGACTAAAGAGCATAAGCATGAAGGATGCTTGGTCTTAGGGAGAGCATTGTATTCTTTATTTCAGATCCAAAGTTCTATCAATAGTTTATTAGAGGTGTGATCACAAGAGATGGGTTACAAATAATTGGTATGATGACTTGATCAAACCAAGTCACATTCATGATAGTGTTAGAATATCTCATGGAGATAAGGGGAGCATGGTTAGGTACTTCTGTGAGTTAATTTCCTATTTGGTTGATCAAAGCAAGATTGCTATTATTTAGGAAATAAAGGATGTTTTAGGTCCAAAGATCTATTGTCAATATTGTTAGAGATGACCCTTTGTCATTAATGTCAAAGGGGGAGAAAGACTAGATTGGGAGAAAGACCAGTTTTGGAGGAGATCAAACTTGTGAGTAAGAATGATCTATTTGGTTAAAGTGTTTGCCATCAATGATTAAAGGAGAGATTGTTGAGGTGTGTTCCTATTTTTGGTGTTGTGGAATTGATGTTGTCATTGATGTCAAATTTAAAGATGAATGTCATTAATGTCAAGGTCAAAATTGATGTCATGTATGGTGAAGTGGTATGTGACAAGGAAGTCTTATGACAAGAGAAAATTTGAAGGTGACCTATTATCTCTCTATAAAGATATAATTTGAAAGCAACCTAGTAATTCTTCTAAGGTTGATGACATGTCAAGGTCAAGATCAAGATTTAAGGTAAGAATGCTTTTGAGCACTAGTCTTAAGGAGCATTATCATATCATGAGCATGTGTATGAAGATAGTGGTCTGGTAATATGGATACACACAAGTATGAGTGAATGTTTAAGGATGTACAAGCATGCATATGATGTGTTGAAACACTCAATAGAGTTTCAAGGTAAACCTTTAGGGGTAAGGTCTTAAACTTAAGCATGCAACCAAACTAGTCCTAGACTTTGTTTGACCTAATGAGGAGTCTTGAGGTGTTATCAAGATCTATTAAGGATGAAAATTAGTGGTAGAGCATGTGAGAATATTTTTGACATTGTGTAAACATGTGTATAAGGTATATAGGCTTTTAGAGGAGGTTTTTGGGTCAATTCTTATCTTAGTCTTTGCATAAAGAGACCTAGTGAGAAAGAATAGGCTTGGTAGCATGATAAGGTGAGTAGTATAAGGCTTATGAGAATAAGATTGGTAGTGTGTGACTATTGTATTAGGTTTAATGACATTATTATTAGGTTTTGAGAGTAGTGCAAGAGGTTTCAAGGTATGTCCAAAGTCTAAGTGTAACTTATAGGTTTAGGCTTAATATGCATGGAGACCTAATGTGGCCTAATGAGGGGTCAATTTCAGTTCCCGAGGTGACATATCTCATGATAAAATTTTAATAGGTGTGATAAGTTGTTTCAAGTGTGTTGATAAAATATGAGGTCATATACTAAATAAGAAAGCATAAAAGTGGGTCTTAAGGTCCATCGAGTGCTAGGATGAGGTGTTACAGACCTGAGAATATTTTTCTCATGCTCGTTGGCACATGAAACCTTTACATGAGATCCTAATAAGTTCATGAAAATTGGGGAATATTCCTAGCTCAAATTTCTTTACATTATTTTTGGAGTTGAGGGGCTCCTTTATGAATGATTACTAAGAATGGAAACTATTTTTTAGTGCCTTACCCTAATTGTGACCCAATATGGAAGATCTTGTTTGAAATGGATCAAATTTTTTTTTATGAACTATTTTTGTATTTTTAACATGTATAAGACTTTTGAAATTACCTCTAGATGACATTGGTCTGTCAGAAGAGTGAGTGGAAGCTACAATAAACCCCTTATTTCTTAGATTTTTGATGTAGTAGGCAAGGTTGACCAGGTCAAAGTATTAAAATGATTAGAGGATGATGTGTGAGACTTTTAGTTTGTGTAAATGTAAATTTATAAGTAGGGTACATACTTAAAATATGTTAAAATGGTCATGGAATTTGGCCTATCGCTAAAAAGGCCTAGTGAGGAAGATAGTGAGAAAACTAGGCAAAAGTGAGAATGAGATTAGGGATGGGTTGTCAATGATTAGGGATGGAACAAAATGCATGGGATTATTATTAAAGACCTATAACACATATACATAATAGACACAATTTTTGAATAAGCTTGTGTATGGCATAAAGTTGATCTCAAATTGACATATCTAACACAGTGAGGTCTGTGTATAATGAAGTTGTGAGATTGGTCTGTAAGACCAATATTGCTATTGAAAATTATAATATATAATATGATGAATTATCATCTAACACCATTTAAAGATCATGAAAGTGTTCACATAGGTGTTCCAAGTCATTATTTTTATGACTATGTTTTGGAGCATTCAAGTAGTTCTCTATGTGTTAGTGAGAATGATGTTCCTGAGTCATTATGCATAGATTTGAAGAATATAATTGATATAAAGTTGTTATATAGGTATCATAGGCTCATTTTAATTCATGATAAATTCTTATGAAGGTATGAAAAGTCAAAGGTTCTTGACTGAGTTTTTGAGGCCTGGTTGCAGTTTTGAGTGAGCATATGAAAGTGGTATAATTGAGGTCTTTTGCCCTGTATGGTGAAATTTAATGGACATGGTGATTAAATTTATATCATTTAGGTTATATCAATATGATTATTTTATACGGTTATGTGGTAAAGTTGAGTGTACACTTTAGATATTCAAAGAAGACTTTTTGGCAGTGAGAAGGGGTAATTGTGACTAGGCCTAATGGTGTGGTTCAATGAGTGAAATGTTGTTGGGGTCATAAGGTGAGTTTATCAGGGGTATAATTTAATAATTCATGAATTATTTCATCCATTTAGGGAGGATAAATTTTTTACAAAGTGGTCAAGGTGAAATATGTGCTTTGAGAAGGCCTAATTGCGTTAGGTCTTTATTAGGCATAATGGTGGTTTTGGTCCTTATGAATGGTGACCAACCTATGTAGTGGTTATTTCACTTATGAAACATATTTTTTGATATAATAAAATTCTGATCCAATTATGGATATTTTTTTGGCTTACCAAGGTGTGTGAAATCAAGAGTCAAGTATATAAAGAAGGTCTAATAGGCCTAATTTGACTAGTTAGAATTTTGAGGATATGAGCGAATGAAAAAAAAGTTTGGAAACTAGGTAGAGGTATTGAAGAACATAATAGAGTTGTGTTGAATATGTTGTGAATTTTTAATATTAATTATATAGATGATGAACAAGGTGATATGACCTAAATTTGTCAAGAAGTGAGCTAGTTGAGCAAAGAAGCCTAATAGGCTGTTTGGGAGAGATAGAAGAGTGTAAAGAGAAAAAAGAGGTCACATTCATGAATTGAGTGATAAATAAGTATCCAAAGGTGATCAAAGTTTCTAGGTGTCTGAGTTGGTGTTGAGTTACCTAGGGGGTTGGTTCCTCCTTGTAAGTTGGTGTTTGCTAAAGGCCTAGTTGAGTTGGTACTTGACTAGTGAGGGGTTGGTGCTCCTTGTGGGGTTGGTACCTCACTAAATTTTGATTAATTAATTATATAAATTTATTCCAAGATATGTTTTAGTGGGTTTAATGCCCCATGAATGTTTCCAACATATCTATTTTGTTCATATGTTGTATGTTGTTGTAGATGCTTATTTATGCATTGGTAGATGTATGTGTTTGAATGAATGATTCATGAATGATAAGTGAGATTGAATGATTGTTTTAAGGGAAATAATTCACCCCCTATCTTTGGTTATGGTTAAAACAAGGATAAGTCTAAGAAATCTAGGGGTATGCCTCAAATATAATCCCTCATTAAATATGAGTACTAGGGGTTTATAGTAAACTACACATAAACACCATACGATAATTTATAGATTAACATAAAAATTAATATTACTAAAAAAGGGTAATGAGAAATCACACAATGATTATAATATCCAAGCACATCATAACTATATCACACATAAATCAACAAAGTATTAATCTAATTAACCTAGCATTGACAATCATTCAAAAATGGAGATGAAAGAGAATTGAGACACAAAATAAATCCTTTATAGAAAATAGGAATTGTATTCATTAAAAGAAGTAAATGGTGTTAAAATAATAAATCTAAGCCAAATTTATAGTCTAGAGAGATAAAGGAAAGTAGGTGAAATCCTAGTTATAATTTGACAAGATTTTTTAGCAATTTTTAGGCAACCCTTATATTATAATATAATTTATCTTTATATAGATAAGGATGGGGCCCACCTCCAAATATAATGAGGATCCTATTCAAGGCCATGATGGAAACTCAAGATAGTTAAAAACCTAATTCAAAATTTAAAATAAATAAATCCCTAAAAACCCATAAAAGATATGTGGGGACTACCTAGTTGATGCTCGGAGGTGGTTGTGAATGTCTAGCTCCTAACTGCTTTTATTTGGCATCCCCATCTTCCAGTGCAGCCTCCATGAGGTTGAACTCCTTGTCCATCTTGGCAAGTTTCATTAGGGGCTACCTGAATATTACCTTATCTTGAGTCCCCAATCTTTGGTAGACTTGGAAGGGTGATTTTATTGACATCTAGACCCCAAAGACCTAGTTGATGCTCGTCGTGAATAGATCCAATATTGCCTAGCTCCTTCATGGTTTATTTTTGAAACCTTCTCCCTCATGAACTAATCAAAATAATCTAGGTGGAATCCAAATTATACTTGGTTTAGTAGGGTGCCATCTAGGTGGAACAACACAAAGATATTAACCTCTTTGAAGTAAGTCAATATCTTTTTTTTGCCTTCTTCCAAAGGATTAGGTGCAGTGTGAGCTAGGGCCAACCATTCCTCCATAGCAGCCCTCATATTCTTATAATACATTTGATATAATCCCAAGTATGAGTTTGGCATTAGTTTTATCTCTGCAAATATACCTTTACTGATTACCACTTGTAACTTCCTACACTTCCCATATATCTCAACAATCCTCTCCAAGTAAGCCTGGGTCCACTAGATAATTACATTGGTCTCAACCAGAGTCTCCACTAATTTACAAGGAAATTAAAAGAGTAGTGATAGGGCATCCTTGACCTATCTAATTATTCTAATGGGAAAAGTGCTCTTCACTTTGGCTTTTAAGGTTTGAATATGGATTGGCATGTCCTCAAGGAGTTTTTCAGACATATCATGATTTGCCTAGAGAATAAAGAGTGGATCCTTGGCCATATTTTCTTCCTTATTGAAATTATTTACTTTAATGAGGGATAATATATCTTGATGTGTATTCTAAACCACTGAGCTCCCCTCTTAAACAAACCTTTGCATCAATGTTCTCTTCATGTTCTTAGAGTCTCTATCAAAGCTTTACTGTATGACCAGTTCACCTTGGGTAGTCATATCTAGGGCCTTTAACCTTAGGAGCATTCCCTAGGTTGTGAGAGGTGTAGGAGGGGTGGAAAAGATGGTGGTAAATATTGGAGGATGAGGTGGATGGGAAATAGAGGAAGTAGATGGGGTGAATGAGGAAAACACTGGAGGTAGAGGGGGCATGGGGGTGAAAGGAGGAAAAACAAAAGGGGAGGCCCAATGAAACATTTTTGCTCATCGCTATTCTTGGGTAAAGTTCACATAAAGGGTAATTTACCTTGGGAAAGGGTCATTAATCAATAGGGAAGAGATAGGTTGGTTGAAGACAAATCTTGTGGTGCCTTAGGTAATGGAAAGAGGGGCCTAGTGAATAATGTGTTGAGGCGCTGTGATTGGGGCTGAAGGGATTATTGAGGCTTATAGAGGAGGTTGAATTGGAGTATAAGGCCTTCAATTTGGATTTAAGGTGTGATTTTCCTTCTGCTTCTTCTTTGGTCTCTTACCTAAGTCAATTTTAGATGCTAAAGTGGAAGGACCAGTTGAGACAATAGGAACTGTAGGGGCTAATGGTAGAGGACTCAAAGCTACTAAAGGAGGCATTAGGATGACTATAATGGGTATTGGGAGGGGTCATAATATTGGTTGTATGCTCTCAAAAGTTGTATCCACACTAATTGATAAATTCATACCCAAGGAAGGCACTGGGAGGATTTTGGTTTATGAAATGGATGGAGCGAAGGGGAACAAAGAGCCAAGGATGTTCATAAGGACCAAAGCCTAAGGTATTTTTGGAAATGATAAAGGGGATGCAATGGGTAAAAGAGGAGGCACCTCTTTGGGGGCTTTTGGGAGAGGAACTAAATTGATGGGTGTTGGGAATAAGAGTTAGAAAGTGATAGAAGTGAGGGGTGGAAGGGAAATGAAAGAAATTGGAGGTGTAAGAGGGGGAACTTAGGATGATACCTATTAGGAGCCTCATTCTAGGATTTCCCTTAGATTTCTAGTCACATCAAATATCATTATCTATGCAACCCATGGTTAAGGTGCTAGTGGTTGAGTAGGTTATGCTTAAACTACCTATCATCAAGTAACATGGGTCTGGTTTTATCATGGATAGACTACTGGAGCTTTTAGAGGAGGTAGAGGTGGAGGTGGGGTACATGTAGTGACTAGATGAGGTGGAGGAGGAGCTAGGTCATGAGGAGTAGGAGCTACTAGAAGAGGTGGAGATGGAACTATAACATGAGGAGGAGAAGGTGGTGGGATGCCTTGTAATATCCTCTTAGAGATAATATGAGGAATTGATGTTGGATCTTTCATGGACCAAGTAGGATCTATAGATGGAACTACCTGAACCTTGTTCCTATTCTTCTTCTTATTTTTCATGATATGGGAATAAACCTCTTAGGTTTTGGTGGCATCTAGGTAGAGCTCATCATCATCCTTTACTTAATAACCATAATTGATATTTAGGTGGACTGAATACCATGCCAAGTGAGATTTACCCCTTGGGGTCCCAGTACTGGACCTTATCTCTTGCTAGGGCAAAGGAGTCCCATCTAACTACCATCTTTTGGATTAGAGGGAAGGCCTTGTAGATGTAGTTCTTTTATAGTGATTAAGAGTAGTGGGCACACCTATCAGTGTTGCATATTTAAGCCAAAGATGCCTTCCACCAATTAGTAGGCAATTTCCTACTCTACTAGATGGTATGGGATGAAATATGGCAAGAAGGATGGAAATTTGAGGAAACATACTATTTGAATAGTGATGTGCTCTCTATAAAGGTGTAGTCCCTAATGGTGGTGATGGAATCCTTGATTGCTTGTAATAACTGAGGCATCAGGGCCTCATTGATCACTTAGTAGACCACCGAGTAGAAATACTTGTATATGTCCTAGATGTGGTTCTGGAACTCATGGCATATAGCTTGTAGAAGACCACATAGACCACTAAGCTCCTAAGAACCCACATAAGAAAAGGCAAAACCTTTAAATGGAGAATCCCATAAATTACATCTATAAGGTAGTTTATCATATAGAATTTGGATCCAACTTGGGTATTTATAATGACATTGACCAACTTGAAGTTGATCCATCCTCCCATATATTGAACTTTAGAGCATGTGAGGATAATATGGAGGAGGGGCACCCATATCTCATTAACATGCAAATAGTTTTGGCCCCAAACAATTAGTTCAATAGGATCGTGCCTACCCAGACTTCTTCTTATAAGGTGTGGATCATGCACACATTAATGTCCTCCTTATTAACCCATTTAGCATCAAGGTTCTCAACCCAATCGTGTAGGACATTGTATATTTGGTAGGTCTCCATCTAGACCTTCACCACTACCACATCGTAAGAGAAGGTGTAGTACGAGAGGGAATAATATGCCTTGTAAGCATTCTTGGAGATATCAATAATTTGGTGTTGAGAATTAGGTGAACAAACCTAATTATAGACCCCATTCTACACTTATATAGAAGTGTGGAGGTTGTCTAACAAGTCAGTGTAGGGGAATGCATCTGGCTTGGAAATGACTCTGTGAAGTTGACACTTCTTTTAGGACTGAAGGGCATCCTCAAACTATGCTTTTTGGTCATTTTCAAAGCTTTAATCCCTAGGGAATTTCTCAACAACTTTGAATAAGTCAGTTTAGTGCTAGAATTTCGTCAAGTTAGTTGGGTGTGTGGTATTTTGGTACTCAAGTTTAGCCTTTGGGTTTGAATAAGATGCGGCCATTATAACAAGATGAAGGGGCAATATGGAAGATATAAGCATATTAGGCATAAAAAATAGGGGTGCTCTATAAGAATTAGAAAGCTAGGAGTTGGAGTGTTCTTAAATATAGTAGTGGTAACTATTAGTGAGATTTCCTTAGGCTTTTATAAATGCATGCATATAACCCCTTGTATTAATGACATTTGGCAGATCACTTACTGCAAATTCAAATTTGAGTTGTTAGTTAGATTTATCTCTTTACTTCTAAATCCATAGTTAAATTTGGATCCCACAATCCTTTGTCTGTAGCCATATATAACAATGGTGATGGGATGTTTTAAAACTATCTAATTAGGCCCAAATTTCTATTTCATTAATGCCCAGTGTATGGTAGGCATGTAGTCATGTCCCTTAGAGGCTTCTTGGTTAACTCCTACCTTTTGGCACGCGTCATCTACTCATTAGTCCTCATACTAATGGTTGGCACTTATACACAACTTCATACTCTATATCATTCCATTAGGAAGGGTTATGTGTTTCCTAAGGACATGTGACACATTTTGATTGGTTTTTCAGCCTCATTTGTACCTTATTTTGACCTTTTTGGAGCCTTAGGTGGTTTTCAGCTCATCCACCTTACTGGGTGATATGACACTTCTTGATTCAGATGGGTTCTCTTAGGCTCTAATATTTTTGATAGGTTTGGAGACTAGCCATTATGACACTCAATAGCATGGTACCTTCTCATTTAACTAGGTTCTCCCAAGCTCTAACATATTTGATAGGTCTAGGGACTAGACTTTCTAACACTTCAAAACATGGCACATTCTCATTCAGTTGAAATCTCTTAGACATATCTAATAGGTCTAAGGACTGGCCTTTTTGACACTTAGTGATGTGGTACCTTCTGATTCAGTTGGGCTCTTTTAAGTTTTGATATCTCAAATAGGGATATAAACTAGCCACTATAACAACTAGGTGATGTGGTGCCTCCTTATTTAGCCAGGCTATCCCAATGTCTGACATCTCTGATAGGTCTAGGGACTAGCCACTCCAACAACTAGGTGATGTGGTACCTCTTGATTTGACCATTTTCTCCTAGGCTCTGACATTTCTATTAAGTCTACGGATTAATCACTTTGATAACTAGGTGACATGACACCTCATGATTCAACTTAACTCTCCTAAGCTCTAACATCTCTGATAGGTCCAGGGACTAGCCACTCTAACAACTAGGTGATGTGGTGCTTCCTTATGCGACTGAGCTATCTTAAGCTTTGACATCTTTGACAGGTCTAAGGACTGACCACTCTGATAACTAGGTAATGTGGTGCCTCCTAATTGGGTTAAGATCTCTTGGGCTCTAATATCTTTGACAAGTCTAGGGACTAGATACTTTGACAACTAGGTGATGTGGCACTTCTTGATTCATTTAGGCTCTCTTAGGCTCTGATATCTCTAACACATCTGGGGACTGGCCACTCTGACAACTAGATGACATGGTACCTCCTGATTTGGCCATGCTCTTTCCTCTGTGAAATCTAAAAGACTAAGTAAGAAGTGAAAAGATATGCAATGTATTTAATACTTACTTGTCCCTTAGTAAGACTTCAATTTGGCATGAAGGGTAATGGGTCTATTTCTCCAGGAAAAGAATGAGACTCTTAGAATTTATGTCAAAATCAAAAATAAAATGTTAGCATCTTAATTCATGATAAAACCAATCTACCTTAATTATAAAAATAAATGAGGCATGTTTTTGCTTATAAAAATTAAGGTGACATATATTACAAATGTTTAAGCTCAGGCACAACCAACAAGAACAAAATAAATAATCCTATATCTCTAGTTCTTAGTATTTTTAGAGGGGTCCCACATTTCAAATAAAAGGAGGGCATGTTGGCCATAACAAATGATGATTTCTATAGGGGAAAGTGATGACAAACACTTATAACTTGACTCGTTTATTCTCCTTTCCTTGCTCAACACATAGATTTTAAGAGGGATATTTATTCACAACATAAAAGATGAGGCACTAAAGTCTCACAATATCAAGTGGCATACTAAGCTTTCACCTTATAGATGACCACTAGTGTGTGTAAGAAGTGATTTTCATTTTCCATTCAACTTCAAATTTTATTTGAGCAATAGAGGCTGGACTGGTTATTAAGCTTCATCTAGGGAATTGATGGCTTGATTGCTTGGAGGGGAGATAGTTGGGGCATTGATCTAATTCTAGAGGAATATATATAGCCTAGATAGAGATACCTCTAGTCCCATTTATGGCCTTGATCCACTGCCAGCTAGGTCAAAAAGATTGTGATGGAGATTGCCTATATATCCCTTTCGAGGTAGACTCAAAATTTAGATTCTACATGCTTTTCTTATTCTTTTCCAAGTTTCCCTATGAAAATAGTATCATTTATTAGTCTTGTTCATTAAGGGTTTAATACCAAGCCAAGGGTGAATGGAAGATGAGGAAGTTCTGAATACCCAACCAGTCTTTGATTAACTTGAATAACCTGGTATTTTCTTGAGACATTATATTAAGTGTAGTTTGGTGGCTCTTTTAGGATGTGGGATATTCTAAAGTCTACCTATTTATTTTAAATTTTTTGGCCTCTTAGATATGGATTTAGTTACCATCCCAAAATTTCTTAGATCGAAGGTTTCAACTTGGGTCTTCCAACTTTTCAATAATCCTTCTTAGTGTTGGCCTTCACCTAGAGTATCTACTAATAAGTCTAAGCATCAAAGAAACATCACAAAATAAAGAGGGAGTCAGAGGGGAAAAATACAAAACAAAATAAAAGCACACAATGAAAATAAACACATAATGTAAAATAACCCTATCAAATATATACATTACCACCTCTGCTTGGATTAATCATAAAGTACATTGAAAAGGACACTTAAGAAATAGTGTTTCAAGAACTACTCATTAATTGGAAGTGGTAGCTTGGTGCCCTTGAGATATTTGAGACAAAATTCATTATGGCCTAGGATTTTAGCTGTTTAGTATGGGCCAATCTAGAGGGGATCAAATTTTGAATGCTAGCCTTTCTTTTCATGAGCCTTGTCCCACATTAAGACCAGGTCAGAGATTCTAAAGGTCTTGATCTTTGCCCTCTTATCAAACCACATTTTGATTGTATCTTGGTGTTTAGTAAAGCTTAACAAAGCTTCATCTTTGGCTTACTCTAACTAAATTAGGTTAAGGAGTTTGGAATTCACCTTATCATCCAGTTCCATGAATTCTTGCATGAACTTATAAGTTGATAGCCTAAGAATGACTGACATGATTAGCTTCAATCCATAAACTATAAATAAAAGAGTGCTTTTGAAGGCTTGTTTAAACTTAGTGCAATCTGACCATAGGTTAAACTTTAGCAATGAGTGCCATTCTAAGGGCTTTCCTCCAGTTGATTTCTTGATGGTGTATATCAAATTCTTATTAGTGGACTCTAACAATCTATTCCCTTACAATTAGTGATTGGATTATAAATTTAGCATGATCCCATTATCATAGGCCCATTCTATGGATTACATAGATTGAAAGGCATGACCATTATCAGATACTAAATAAATGGGGATCCTAAAATGGGTGGTTATGGTATTCTCAAGGAACTTTATGAGTTTGAAAATGGTGCTTCTTTTAGTTACAACTACCTTAGACCACTTGGTGCAATAGTCTATGCCCATAAGAATGAACTTATGGCCAACTGATGAATTGGGGCTGATGACCCCCACAAAATCTAGTCCCCATTATGCAAATGGTGTAGACTCCATAACAAGCTGTAGTAGAATTGTGACACGTGTTTTTGTTTTATCCAAGGCCTGACACTGATGGTAGATGCGTACATGGGCATGAATATATTTTAATAGTGTGGGCTTGTAGTAGTCCACCTGAAGAACTTATTGGGCCATGGTGTTTGTTGTATGATGGTCATCTCCCAATTTTTCATGGAAACTTGCCATTATCTCTTTGACATCTTCTTGTGATATGCACCAAAGGTAGATTCCTTCAAGGTTCCTTTTGAAAAGATCTCACTTCTTTAGTATATATTACATGGTTTTCAACTAGAGTCCTTCCTTTGTGTGTGCTTGAGTCCTAGAGGTGTGCTTCCATAGAGTAAAAAGTGCATGACTAGGGCATACCAGCCTGATTGTAGTATCCCTTTTTAGTCTACTTGGTATATTGTAATCCTCATGTCTATCTCTGTTATTAGATGAGTAAGGTCTTGTGCTCTAACCAGTTTGGCCAACTTAATTTCCAATTCATACTCCTATAACTTTTTCATCCATTAGCCTCTTATTTTGCCTAGCTTATTCTTCCCCAACATCTATTTTATAGTTAGTTCTAGGACAATAACATGTACTTTGTTTCTAAGGATTTAGTGTTTAAATTTTTTCACTAGCTTGACCAAGGTGTAGGCATGATTTTTTAGGGTAGAATATCTGAGCTTGACATCCTTAAGGTTAGTGCTCATAAAAGAAATGAGGTGATCTTCTCCTTCTAATCTTTGGGTGAGATAAACAATAATGGTGTGCTCTGAAGCAAAGGGATATATTTAAAAGTCTTGTGTATAGTTCAAGCTGATGAGGACTGAGGCTTGCATAATATAATTTTTGATATCCTAAAAAGCCTTCTTTGATTCCATATGTCCTTCCATGTTTACATCTTATTTCAACATTGCATTCAAGGGTTTTACTATCTCAACAAATCCATAAATAAATTTATGCACAAATTTGATTTTCCGAAAGAAAGATTTTAGTTCCTTCTTACTATTAGGTAAAAGCAACTTATAAATTACATCCACCCTTTCAGGGTTGATAAAAATACCTTATTTAGTGATAATGTGACTAAGAAATTTACCTTTGATGACACCAAACATACTCTTGTTTGGGTTTATGAAATGCCATACCTTCTGCATCTTTCAAATACCATTTCCAAGTGGTATACATGATCTAACCTATATTTTGAAAACATAGTTAGGTCATCCATATAGATTATTATAAATTTACCTATCAATCCTTATAAATTTAAGTCCATCTCCCTTTAGAAAGTGGGACCAACATTGATCAACCCAAAAGGCATTCATTTATATGAAAATGTGCCCCACTTGGTGGGGAAAGCAGTCTTAGTTTTATTTTTAGGGTTGACCAAGTCCTAGTTATATCTAGAGAAACCATTTAAAAAGGACATAATTTGAGATCCACTCACCATTTGGATCACTTTGTCAAGGTAGGGAAATAGATAGTTATCTTTATCTCAGGTCCAGTTTAAGTTTTAAAAGTCCATGCACATGCAGATTTATCCATTCTTCTTTCACACTGGGACTAGGTTAGCCAACCAGGTGGAGTGGCAAACTAAGAAAATTATCCCTATAGAGAGCAACTTATGAAATTCCTTGTGTATTAAGGGCTTTAATATTGGATTTACTAGGCTTTGTCTTTACCTAAAGGGTTTTTGAGGGATAATATGAGTGATTACTCTTGGGTTGAAGACCTTAAGGTCTCCATAGGCCTAGGCAATCATATCCTTATATCTTAGTATCAACCTTCATAACTTCTCTAATTCTTGTTCTGTCTAATAAGGACCCACATTATCCATCTGGGGATTTTCAACAAGACTGAGATTAATAAATTAGCACCTTTAGTCCTTGAACTTGGGTCTTCTGGATTGAAAAGTGGGGTATAATGCATAAAATGCTATTTCTAATGAGATCACCCCTTTCGAGATCTAGTTCCCATGAATATTCAATATCCCATCCTTATCCAACTCATTACTGGGGTTGTTTCTATCTTTCTCGTCTATATCTTGGGCCTTGAATATTCCCTCATTGCTGAAGAATTAGATGATCTGCTAATCATCCTCAAATACCTAGAAGTTGTTCACATTATCGAGGTCAAAGGGACATGGGATGAGTTCCACAAAGAACTATTATATATCAGTGTCATCCAAGGGAGTGGTTTTCTACTATAAATGCTAGTGAATTTGCTATTTGGTTTTCCTCCCAAGGAATAGGGATGATGTTAAACATTTTAAACATGTTAAACATCTCGATTAGGTCCTAAGATCTATGATTATACCTTCTAAGGTATGATAACTTACATTTGAATTTAGTCTTAATTTGGTTGACCACTAGCTCAGAATCACTAAATACTCATAGTTTATTTGCCTTGAGTTTTAATGCAAATTATAATCCCAAGATTAGAGCTTCATGTTCTACCAAGTTATTTGTATAGGGAAACTGCAACCTATATAATGCTAAATGTTTTCTCCCTAGGGGATCTATAAGTAGAATACCAGCCCTACTATCTTGTTTGAAATGAGATTCATCTACATAAAGAGACCATAGGCCCAATAGGCCTGGGTTGTGACTAGTTTGATCTTTAGGTTGATTTGTGCTCAACATGTAGAGGCTTAGGTCTGAGGAAACTAGGTAATGATCTAGCTAGGCAAGTTGGAAGTAAAAGTTATAGGTGAATTGATAAATTTCCACATATAGTTTGAATCTAAGCCTAAGATTCAACACTTCATAAACAATCCATTAGTGGAGATCCCTGAAGGCTATGCATAACATGCTCCTCAGTAGAGACTTGTCCAAATCCTTGAATGGGTATATGGGCATAGCTTTATCCCATATGTAGTTGTTGTGGAGAGGAGTATCCAACCAAATATTATTAGATAGGGAACCCCCCATGAAACATATCTCAAAGATATTGATCTTGGGCAACCTATTGGGTGAAGGTTATGGGGGTTGTGAGGATGGTTATAGTTCCTATTTAGTCATTGATATGTGAAGATTTTGCTATAAATTTTTGCATTAGAATTACTCACCTATCTCTATAGCCCAAGGAAATCATTACTGAGTTTTTGTGCCATTCGTTGGATGACATATAACTTAGTTTTGGTGGACTCTTGAGGTGTGGTTTGGGTATCGTTATCCATAACCAACATTACTTGATATTGACTCTGGGGGGTTAGTTCATGCCCCCTAAGTTATGGAAACATAATTATTGGTTTGAAGTGGGATAACCTAATGGGAGTTGATGTGTTATAGGGAGAGACTAAAGCATTGGCCCATTATTATTAATAATGGGCAATAAATTCATTGCATGCATCTATGGTGACACACTAGGAGTGGGGGTCATCATGTGACCTTGGGAGTTTAGTGGCCTATCCACTTTGATGGCCCATACATAAGCTTAGAATAGGTCTACTATGGATACATCCCTCCATAGGAATATGGATATCTAAGGTTCTAACACGTTCTTATACATTTCAAGTGCTAAATTAGGGTCGGGTTGATAAATAACAGTTACCTAACTATACATCTTTTGAAACCTAGCATTAAAGTTCCTAATGGGTTTGTTGGGATCCATTTTGATACAAGTAAACTATTGATATAGGACACTATGATCTATAACTTGTCCAAATTGGGAAATTAAATTAGCATTAAAATGGTCCCAACTCAGGATAAAGTCTTTAAGAAGGTTAAAGAACCAATCATATGTTGAGTCCATTAATGTAGAAGGGAAAAGTCTACATGCCACATCTTCATATTATACATTTACAAGTATCAATGTAGTTTTTAAGGATGTTATGTGCTCTTTCATGGTTCATCCCATGTTAGGGATGAAATAGGGAAGATACCTCTCAGGGATCCTAGGTAAATCATGGATGACAGAGCTAGCTAACCAGGCCATCATAGGTTGCAAATTTGGAAGGGGTAGCAGAGATGAACTAATGGGATCATGGTAGGTCTAGGTTGGTTGAGCATGGGTTTATTATAGAAAAGTAGGGGGTAAATTACCAATTGACCTCAGTGGGACCTAGTCCTAGTAACAAGCGAACTAGTATCAAGGATGCTTCACAATTAAATAAGGGTTAACACATTACTATCAACAAAAACAATAATGACATACTCATAAAATAAAATCAATGAAAATCATAAAGTATTTTTATGAGAAGGCCCTCCTTTTAGTGCTAACTATTATTCGCTCCAAACTCCTCTATTCATGAAATATCCATGAGATTAGGCATTTCATAAAAGGGAAGGCAGGGAAAACTACAAACTTTCACCACCCATTTTAGGATTGATTTGGGATTAACCCAAGGCACAAATGTAGGTATTTGAATTCATAAGAAATGGAGTTTGCGTGAATAATATCCAAGAGATGCACTATTACCACCAAGAGTTCAATATAAAGTTTATACACATTGATCTAATTGTCAAAGATTATTATGAGAGTTTGAGCATTATGCTTTCTATTTCTAAAAATAAGGGGAGTAAGTACTTCAATATCAAAAAACAAACACAAAAGAGAGGGAAGGGTAAGATAGAGAAGATAGCCTCCATGTCTAGAATGAAATCAATGCTTTGATCAATTAACCAAGTGACCCTGCCATAATTATATCACTGTAAACTAAGTTTAATTGAAGTTATACCTCCAAGAACATATAATGAGGTGTCTAAGGAAGTTGAAGGTATGCCTCAAACATAAGCCCTGACTAAATATGATTACTATGGGTTATAGTGAACTACACATAAACACTATATGGTAATTTGTATATTAACACACAAATTAAAAATACTACTATTATCAATCAGACCAGTACCCTTGTGAAGGTAGTTTTAGGCCTTCACAGTCTACTGAAACATGGAAACAGTCTTAGGCTATGGGTAACCTAATTAGTGGATTGAATCTCTAGATTATAAGGGCTAGCTCCCTTTGGTGTAGCAATTAGGATCTTTACTCTATGCTACAAACTACTAGGGAAAAGGGAAGAAAAAAACTTGAAGGGAAATCCTACGTAATGATGGTGATACACCTAAATTTTTCTTGATCCATTCAATTTGGGCTCCTAAAAAACTGACCAAATAGTAAAAACACTAAAATTTTTAACTCCAAATGACCCTTATGTATCAATATTTCATGAAAAGGTTCTATCTGGTGATCAAAGCTTGAGGGAAATGAAGGAATAGGCTTGATTCAAGGCACTAACTAGCCACTTATATCCATATAACTTCAGCCAAGATATGTTAAACATAGAACATGACCTGCATAATCTGATAAGCTAGTAATTAGGTAATAATCAAGACTTGATAAGGAAGAAAATTCTATCACATATGCAAATCACTGACATAAATACACTATACCAACACATTGGAGTTTGAAAACTATCCTTCTATTAATCTAAAAAGGTTACACAACACAAATTTTGGCAAAATATGGTCTTGTTAAAAAGAGGATACAAATCAAGGCTGAAAAGCCAACTTATATAGAAAAAGATGCAACAGCCAAGAGATTGGTACTGAAAATAGAAGAAGAGGTCAACTCAGTCCAACTTGTGTTATTTTTGCCTTCAAATAAAATCTATTTTTGTCTTATACCTTACATGAAAAGCTCTTTGGCTTTTGGAAAGAATGGTGAGCTCAAGTTTGAGTCAAAACTTTCATCATGCATGATGCTATGCCAATCTCCAAATCTGAACTACTGGAAACATTGAAATTTGGAACTTGAAGCTGAGTTGGATCATTTAATGTAAGAGATGACTAGGAGACAAACATGAATTCAAAAAATAATCAACTAAAGCTTTGAACAATCAACTATAAAGATCCTTCCACCATTACACTTCTCGAGTCTTTCATGCATCTGAGTCTCCATTTTAAAACTGAAAGAGTCATGTTTGAAATGGCTACATGTCTTGGACTATGGATCATAAATAATATCTTTATTGGATTGTTTTGCATGTTTCATGCTTGTCTTAGATGTGTCTAATCTTTCTTTGGGCCACTTTGCATACTCTACATATAGACTGTATAATGTGTTAATAAGTTTATTGGTTGTTGAAATCCTTTGCCTTTTATTTCTAGTTTTCATTTTCATTCATTACTTTCCCACAGGTAATTTGTCCATAAGAATTCAAGTCTTCAAACTTTCCTTCGACATGTATTTGTCTCAAGCTTATTCCTTCCTTCTAATTTCATTTAGACTTATTTCCTTTGGGATTATGCAATGGTCCTCGAATCTATTTGAAATAACACTTTCCTTCAGCTTTCATCTATGGCATATTTGTTCCAAGCATTTTCCTTTGACAATTCCCTTAATCAAAAAGTCTGAAGGAATTCTTGTCCATCAAGGTTTTTGTCAAGAAACTTCCTTCGTAAAATTCCTTCAAAAAAAAAAGTTTGAAATAATTAATTCCTTTTGACTTGCTTTTTTTATAGGGCACATACCCTTCGACATTATTGCAAGTGACCCTTTGGGTTATTTGAACATGCCCTATTGTCTTTTTTATTTCCTTTGAAAAATGTCTAAAGGAATTGTTCCTATCTTTGGCCTTAGCAAATTATCCTTCGAGATTTTATAAAAATCTCCCTCAGATTTTTTTTAAGGTCCTTTTTCAAAGGGATAATAACCCTTTGGATTTTTTTTTTGAACTTTCTCGAATGGCAGATACCCTTTGAGATTTTTATAATTGATCCTTTTCTGAAGGGATTCTACCCTTCAAAAAAAATTTAATGGTCTTTTTCAAAGGTAAAGTGATCCTTTAGGAAAATTTTAAAGGTCCCTTTCTCATGGATAATTTGTCCGAAGCCCTTTTTTGCCTTAGACGTTTCTATCAAATTTTTTGCAATGGACAATTCCTTCAGACAAAAAGTCCAAAGGAAATTTCCCTCCAAAAGCCTTGAAACTATATTTCAATAGTTTTGTTCTCAGACAAATTATTCATGGCCTTTTCCTTTGTAAACTTCCTTCAAACAAAAACTTTGAAGGAATTCTTTCCTATACAAATTTACCTTCAAGCTTTCTAAAACTATCCTTTGACTTTTCTCCAAGTGACCCTTCAACTTTTTCCTTTTTGTTCATTTCCTTCAGAAAAAAAGTTTGAAGGAATTGTTTCCTTCATTTATTTCCTTTAGATAAAAAGTCCAAAGGAATTCATTCCTTTTCCCTTTGGACTTTGTTGAAATGTCCCTGGAACTTTTGAAAAAGTGCCTTTTCTGAAGGGGTAATACCCTTTGGAATTTCAAAAAAATCCTTTCAGAAAAGATGTAATGTCCCTTTCTGAATACTTGAAGTGAACTTTCCCAAAGGGAAAAAGACCCTTCGGGATTCTGAGAAAGATCCTTTGAGAAAAAAAGAAATGGGCTTTTTCGAAGGAAAATAACCCTTCAAAAAAGTTGTAATGGACTTTTCAAAAAGTTGGAATGGTCCTCTTCCTGGTGAAAATTTCCTCAAAAGACCAATTCCTACCACTACTTTTAAAAGGCATGTTTATGCAAAGTTTCGAATGATAAGGGTTGCCATTTTGACCTGTAGGGTCAAAATTATCAACATTTTAGTGACTCAACTGGGAAGCATGCCTGCTATGTTTGAGAACCAAACCATATATATAACATTTGATCTCATAAAACACTACCAGATCTAGTCCATGACTATAAGTACAACCTATGATTTGAAATAAGACAAGCTTCATCATTCAAAATAAGAAGGGAAACACACAAAGAGAAAAAACTAACTAAAAAAAACAAATGTGCAAACAAGCATTTATTGGAACAAAATAAAACAAAACTACTATGCTTTAATAACACTTGAAGGAAAATAAACAAACAAGGAACCTAGTTAACCATGACAAGGGACAATACACCTGGATCGAAAGAGAAATTCATAAAATCACCCATTCCAAGAGATGGTACAAGTTGTAAGGAAAGATGTGCATTAATCATAAAGTTTGATGAAGCATTTCTTTTGCCCACCAACTCTTTGAACCCTCAAATGAGTCATCAACAACAAACTAGTCACCAACAAAAATGAATTCATCTAGTAATTTTGGATCCTATTAATGCCACTTATCATCTATACCCTTGTCAACTGATATCTCATTTATGCATTATCCTTGAGTGACTTCATCCTTGTTATCAATTACTGCAAGTTCATCAAACTCTTCAAGGAGATTTGAATAGGCAACCCAATCTATATTATGATCTTGAATAGGTGATTCTTGATCAAATTTCTCATAAACCTGCTCTTTATTAGGCAACATATCCCTACAGATCTCTTTGATCTCTTGTAGAGATTCAAGGTACAACTACCAATCATCTTTTTATTCCTCATTTTGATCAATTAGAATAAGATTAGCTTGAAAGTTATCTTGATCCTTCTCAATAGGAGATATCTCTAACTCATTTATGTCTTTAATTTGTACCAACTCCTCTTGGAGTTATTTCACATCAAGATCAACCTTTTAATTCACAAATACAGCCTTAAGTGAAGTATCAATGGGAAACTCTTCTTCATACACACTTGAAGCATCCTCTTCACACTTTATAAGAACTTGACTGGTAGCTACAACCCCTTTCTCAATCCTCCAAAGAACATGCTCCTCCTGAAGAAGGGAGATGGTGGGAGGGTGATTAAATTCATTTGTTTGAGAGGGAAAATGTTGCATGGGGGGTTGGCCATGATTAGATTTTAGGATCTGGAGGGAAATGGAATCATTTAGGGAATTTTAGAGAGGAGGGAAAGAAAAAATCTTAAAGACCTCTACATTCTGTTCCTTGCACTTGACCATTACCTCATCAAAGTCTAAAACCTCCTTGTCTTCATGGACAACTTAAACTTGAGGGATGATTGGTGAGGAAATGGGACTACAAGAAGGTTTAATCTCTTGAATAGGCTCTTGAATCTAACTAGGAAACTCCCTTGGTACACACCGAACATGATTAAGAACTTCATGACAATAAGGAACACATGAACCCTTTGTAGACAAGTGGCTCAACTCGATTTTATCCCTCTCCCAAGTCTCCATCTTATCTAATAAAAAAATACATAGCTCATTTATCTCTTTTAGATCAATGGACACATTTTGGAATAGACCATTCACTTCTTCATAGTGAGAGTTTGAACAAAATTTTCGTGAAAATGCTAGTATTCTAAGCTCTATTTCATCCATTCTTTCTTGGAGACAAGGATGCTCATATGAAACATCATATCCATATGGGAAAGGTGAAAATTGATCTTGAGACTGATATGGCTCAAAAAGAAGGTAAGAGTCATGATCCTGATAATAAGGATCATGAAAAACTTTATAAGGCTCAACACAACTTTGATAATACTCTTGATAAAGCTAATAAGGCTCATAAAAAGGCTCGTAGGTATCATGACAAGATTGCTATGATCCATAATTTGGATGATAAGGAAACATAACATAGCAATTCTCTTTGTACATAGCCATCAAAACTCATCCATGATAATGCAATAAAAATATACTTACATGGAAACTGTGCCTAGATTATTAGAAGCAACTGCTTGATCTTGGAATCACCAAATACTTCTTGAAGAACACTGCTATAGCTATAATTTCATCAAGACCAGCTCTAATGGGTCCCATCAGGTGTGCCAAAAATTATTGTCAATCAGACTCAAACCTTTGTGAAGGTAGTTTTAGGCCTTCACAATCTACTAAAAATGGAAACAGTCCTAGGATATGGGTAACCTAATCAGTGGATTAAATCTCTAGATTATAAGGGCTAACTCCCTTTAGTGTATCAATTAGGATCTCTACTCTACACTACAAACTACAAGGGAAAAGGGAAAAAATAAAATTGAAGTGAAATCCTACCTAATTATGGTGATACACCTAAATTTTTCTTGATCTACTCAATTTGGGCTCCTAAAACACTGATTAAACAATAAAAAGACTAGATTTTTTAACTCCAAATGACCCCTACGCATCAGTATTTCATGAAGAGGTTCTATCTAGTGATCAAATATTGAGGGAAATGAAGGAATAGGCCTAATTCAAGGCACGAACTAGCCACTTATATCCACTATAACTTCAACCAAGAGATGTTAAACATAGAACATGACCTGCATAATTTGATCAACTAGTAACTAGGTAATAATCAAGACTTGATAAGGAAGAAAATTCTATCACATATACATATCACTGACATAAAAACACTATACCAACACCTTGGAGTCTGAAAAATCTTCTTCTATTAATTTGAAAGGGTTACACAACACAAATTTTGGTAGAATATGGTATTGCCAAAAAGAGGATACAAATCAAGGTTGAAAAGCTAACTTATATAGAAAAAGATGCAACAACCAAGAGATTGGCACTTAAAATAGAAGAAGAGGTCAACTCAGTCCAACTTATGTTATTTCAGCCTTCAAATAAAATCTATTTTTGTCTTATGCCTTGCATGAAAAGGTCTTTGGCATTTGAAAATAATGGTGAGCTCAAGTTTGAGTCAAAACCTTCATCATGCATGATGATATGCCAATCTCCAAATTTGAACTACTGGAAATGTTGAAAGCTTGAAATTAAAGCTGAGTTGGATCATTGCATGCAAGATATGACTAGGAGACAAGCATGGCTTCAACAAATAGTCAATTGAAGCTTTGAAAAATCAACTATAAATAGCCTTCCACCATTAAACTCCTCGAGCCTTTCATGCATTCAAGTCTCCATTTTAGAACTGAAAGAGTTGTGATTGAAATGACTGCATGTCTTGGACTATGGATCTTAAATAATATCTTTATTAGATTTTTTTGCATGTTTCGTGCTTGTCTTGGATGTGTCTAATCCTGCTTTGGGCCACTTTGTATGCTCTACATATAGACTGTAGAACATGTTAATCTATTTATTGGTTGTTGAAATCCTTTGCCTTTTGTTTCTAGTTCTCATTTTCATTCATCACTTTCCCATGGGTAATTTGTCTATAGGAATTCAATTCTTTAAATTTTCCTTTGGCATGTATTTGTCTTAGGCTTATTCCTTCTTAATCATTTCCTTTAGACTTATTTCCTTTGAGATTATGCAATGGTCCTCGGGGCTATTTGAAATAGCACTTTCCTTCAACTTTCATCTGTAGCTTATTTTTTTGGGCATTTTCCTTTGGAAAATTCCCTCAGATAAAAAGTTCAAAGTAATTCTTGTCCTTCAGGCTTTTTATCAAGCAACTTCCTTCGTAAACTTACTTCAGACAAAAAGTTTAAAGGAACTCATTCCTTTTGGCTTGCCTTTTTTCGTAGGGCACATACCCTTCGACATTATTGTAATTGACCCTTCAAGTTATTTGAACATGCCCCATCATCTTGTTTATTTCCTTCAAAAAATGTCCAAAGGAATTGTTCTTATCTTTGGCCTTAGAAAATTTCCCTTCAAGGTTTTATGAAATGTCCCTCAAATTTTTTGTAAGGTCCTTTTCTGAAGGGCTTATAACCCTTTAGATTTTTTTCTTTGAACTTTCTTGAAGGGCAGATACCCTTATAGATTTTTGTAATTGATCCCTTTTTAATGGGATTCTACCCTTCAAATTTTTTTGAATGGTCTTTTCCAAAGGTAAAGTAACCCTTCAAAAAAATTATAAAGGTCCCTTTTTTGCGGACAATTTATCTGAATCCCTTTTTTACCTTAAACTTTTCTATCAAAATTTTTGCAATGGATAATTCCTTCAAACAAAAAGTTTGAAGGAAATTGCCCTTCGAAAGTCTTGAAACTGTCCTTTGGCATTTTTGTTCTTAGACAAATTGTCTGTGTCCTTTTCCTTTGTAAACTTCCTTCAGACAAAAAATCCAAAAGAATTATTTCCTATGCAAATTACCCTTCAGGATTTCCAAAACTATCCTTCAAATTTTCTCCAAGTTACCCTTTGGCATTTTCCTTTTTGTTCATTTCCTTCAGACAAAAAGTTTGAAGGAATTGTTTCTTTCGTTTACTTCCTTCAAACAAAAAGTTGAAAGGAATTCATTCCTTTGCCCTTCAAACTTTGTTGAAATGTCCCTAGAACTTAAAGTGCCTTTTTTGAAGGGATAATACCCTTTTAAATTTTAGAAAAAGGCCTTTCAGAAAAAATGTAATGTCCCTTTTTGAATACTTGAAGTGAACTTTCTTGAAGGGAAAAAGACCCTTCAGGATTTTGGGAAAGATCCTTCCAAGAAAAATGAAATGGGATTTTCTAAAGGAAAAGAACTATTCATAAAGGTTGTAATGGACGTTTCAAAAATTTGGAATGGTCCTCTTCTTGGTGAAAATTTCCCTGAAAGACCAATTCCTACCACTGCTTTAAAAGGCATGTTTATGCAAAGTTTCAAATGATAAGGGTTACCATTTTGACCTGTAGGCTCAAAATTTTCAACAAATACAAAAGGTAAATGAGATAACTCACATGGTAATTATAATAAATAAGCACATCATAGCCATAACACACATAAACTAGTAAAGTATTAATCCAATTGACCTAGCATTGACAATCATTCAAAAGTGGAGATGAAAGAGAATTGAGACATATAATAAATGCTTTACAAAAAATAAGAATTATATTCATTAAAATAAGTGATATTATAATAATAAATTTGTGTCAACTTTACAGTCTATAGAGATTAAAAAATTAGGTGAAATCTTGGCTATAATTTGATAACACTGTTAAGTAGTTTTTAGTTGACCCATATATTACAATATAACTTTTCTTCATATAAATAAGGATGGGACTCACCTCAAAATACCATAAGGATCCTATCATGGGCCATGATGGCCACTCAAAATAGTTACAACCATAATCCAAAATTAAAAAAATAAATCTCTTATACCCATAAAAGATCTATAAGGACCACTTAGTTAATGAATGAAGGCGATTGTGAAGGTCTGACTCCTAATTGATTTGATTTGGCATCTATAGCTTCCAACACAACTTTCATGAGGGCAAAATCTTTATGCAACTTGGCAAGGTTCATCGTGGGCTCCCTAAAGATTACCTCAACTTGAGTTTCCAGTCTTTGGTAGACTTAGAAGGGTGCTTCCATTGACACCTAGACCCTAGAAACCTAGTTTATACTCACTATGGACTACATGGATAGATGTAGCACCACCCGAGCTCTTTCTTAGTTTACTTTAGTGACCTTATCCATCATGACCTGGTCAAATTGACCCAAGTGGATTCCAAATTATCCTTGGTCTAACATGGCGTCATTCGAGTGGAATAACACAAATATATTGGCCTCTTTGAAGTAGGTCGATATCTTCTTCTTTCCCTCTTCTAAGGGTTAAGTTGTAGTATGATCCATGGCCAATGAATCCTCCATAACAACCTTCATGTTCTCAATGTACATTTGATGAAACCCCAAATTTGAGGTTGGAATTAGTTTTAACTTTTAGAACATGCCTTTGTTGATCACTACTTGCAGCTTCTTACACTTCCCATCTATCTCAACAATCCTTTCCAAGTAAGCCAGGGTCCACTAGATAAGCACATTGGTCTCATCTAGAGGCTCCACTACTTTCCCAAGAACTAAGAAGAGTAGTGAGAGGGCATCTTTGATCTATCCAATCAGTTTGATGTGAAAAGTTCTCTATACTTGGGCTTCTAAGGTTTGAACCTCACTTTTCATGTCTTTAAGGAGATTTTAAGACATATCATGAGTTGCTCAGAGAATGGAGAGTGGGTCCTCGACCATCCTTTCTTCCCTAGTAGAAGTCCTCACCTTAGTGAGGGAGAATAGATATTGATGGGTCTATCAAACCATTAGGTTCCCCTCTTGGATTAACCTCTACATTAATGTTCTCTTCATGTTCCCAAAAGCTTAGTCAAAGCTCTACTATATGTTCGAGTCTCCCTAGACATTCATATCTAGGTCCTATGACCTTGGGACCATTACCTAGGTTGTAGGAGGTGTAGGAGGGGTGGTTGAGATGGTGGTGAAGGGTAGAAGATGATGTGGAGTGGAAATAGAGGAAGTGGATGGGGTGAATGAGTAAAGTAGTGGAGGCAAATGGGGCATGGGGGAGAAAGGAGAAAGAATAAAAGAAGAGGCCCAAGAGAATAGTTGTTCCGACCACTATTCTTGGTTCAAGTTCACTTGAAGGGGAATCACCTTTGAGAAAGGGTCATTAAATAGTAGGGAAGAGATGTGATAGTTAAAGATAAATCCTATGGCACCCTAGGTAATGGAAAGAGGGGGTTAAGGAGTAATGCATTAAGGTATTGTAACTTGGGCCAAGGGGAATATTGAGGCCTAAAAAAGAGGTTTAATTAGAGTAGAAGGCCTTTAAACTAGATCCAAAGTGTGAGTTTCCTTTCGCTTCTTCTTTAGTCTCTTACTCAGGTTAGCTCTAAATATTATAGTGGAAGGACTGCCTAGGATAATATGAATCATGAAGGTTAATGGTGGAGGACTCAGAGCTACTGATGGAGGCATCAAGATGACTAGAATGGGCACTAGGAGGCTTCTTAACATTAATGGTATACTCCCAATAGTCATAGTCATGTTCACTGATAAAGGCACACCCAAGGAAGGAATTAGGTTGTGAAATAGATGGAGTGGAGGGTAATGAAGAGGCAAAGACAATCGAGAAGACTGAGGTCAAAGTTACTTTGGAAAATTATAGAGGGGGTACAATGGGGAAAAGAGAAGGCACCACTTTGGGGGCTTGTGGGAGCAGAGCAAAACTAGTGGGTTCTAAGAATGAGAGTCGGAAAGTGGTGGGAGTGCGGGGTGGAAAGGAAATGAAAGAAACTAGAGGTGTGAGAGGGGGAACCTAGGTTAGTGCTTATTAAGAGCCTAACTCTGGGCTCATCCTCAAACTGATGGCCACATCAAACCTCAGTGTCTATGTAACTCAAGGTTGAGGTGTCACTGGTTGAGCTAGTTGTACCTGGGTTACTTATTGTCAAGTAGTGTGGGTCTATCTCTATTATAAGAAAATACTAGAGCCACTAAAGGAGGTAGAGGTGGAGGTGGCATGTGAAGAGAAAATAGAGGCAAAGGAGGAGTTGGGGCATGAGGAGTAGGAGATGTTGGAGGAGGCAAAGCTAGAATTGGATCATGAGGAGGAGAAGGTGGTGGGATGCCATACAATATCCTCTTGGAGATAGTAGGACAAGTTGGTGTTAGATCCTCCGTAGCCTGAGAAAGAGTTAGATGAGTCAAAGATGGGCTTGTCTAAACCTTCTTCACTTTTTTCTTATTCTTTACTATGATTTGAGAAAACACCTCTTGGTTGTCAACAACATCTAGGTAGAGCTCATCATCATCCTCTACATGATGACCATAGTTGATATTAAGGTAGGATGAATATTGCACCAAGTGAGAACTAATTATTCCCTTATGGTCCTAGTTCTAGAGCTTATCTCTTGCTAGGGTGAAGAAGTCCTACCCAACAACCAACTTCTTTATTAGAGGGAAGGCCTTATAGATGTGATACCTGATAATGATCAAGAGTGGTGGGCATGCCTTTTTATAACATTATTTATAAAATCCAAATAGGCCTTCCACTAATTAGTAGGTGATTTTCTAATCTACTAGATGGTTTGGGATGAAATATAGTAGGCAGAGGGGATCCTTAAGGAAACCAACAATCTAAATCATGGTGTCCTCTCTATAAAGTTAGTAGTCCCTAATGGTGTGATGGAATCCCTAATTGTTTGAGATAGTTAGGGCATCAGGGCCTCATTGATCACTTGGTATACCACTAAGTATAAATACTTGCATATGTCCTAGAAGTGGTTCTAAAACTAGTATCCATATAGTTTGTAAAAGACCACATGGACTGATGAGCCCCTAAGAACCCATACAAGAAAAGTTGAAGGTTTGTAAGAGAGCATGCTACATACTATGACCACAAGGTAGCTTATCATATATAAATTAGATCTAGTTTAGACATTTGCAATGACATTGACCAACTTGAATTTGATCAGTCCTCCTATATCCAAAACTTTGGAGTGTGTGAGGACCATATGGAAGAGGGGTAAATATAGCTCATTAAAATGCAAATAGTCTTGGGCCCTGAATAATCAGTTTAGAAGGATCATGCCTACTTAGAGTTTGCATTAGAAGGTGTGGACCGTATAAGCATTAATGTCCTCTTTGTTAACCCATTTAGTATCTAGCTTAGCCCAACCGTGTAGGACATCATATATTTGGTAGGTCTCCATATATACCTTCACCACTAAAACATTATAAGAGAAGGTATAGTTTGGTAGGGAATCATACACCTTATAAACATTCCTAGAGATATCAATAATATGGTGTCGAGAGTTAGGTGAACACACCTAGTCATAAACCTCATCCTACATTTAGATTATAGTGTGAAAGAGGTTTCTAAACAAGTTAATGTAGGGGAATACCTCTAGCTTGACAATGGATCTATGAAGTCCACACTTCTTGTAGGACCAAAGGTCATCCTGAAACTTTGCTTATTGGTTATCATCAAAGCTTGAATCCCTAGGGGCTTGTTCAATCACTTTGAATAAGTCATTGTAGTGCTTGAATTCGGTTAAGCCAACTTGGATAGTGGTATCCTGGAACTCAGGTTTGGACTTTGGGTTTTAAGAGGATATAGAAATTGTTACAAGATAGAGGGGCAATAGGGAAGCTTTGAGCGTATGAGGCATTGAATATAGGGGTGCTCTATGAGAATTAGAAACCCAAGAGTTGGAGTGTTATCAAAGGTAATAATTGTAACCATTAGTGAGCTTTCCTTAGGATTTTATAAATGCATGCATACAACCCCATGTATTAATGGTATTTGGTAAATCACTTGCTTTGAATTTAAATTTGAGTTGGTGGCTAGATTTTCTCTCTTTACTTCTAAATCTAGAGTTGAATTCAGAGCCCATGATTCTCCATCGCTAGTCAAATATAGTAATGGCAATGGGATGTTTTAAAACTATCTAATCTAGCCTAACTTTCTATTTCATTAATGCCAAGAGCATGATAGGCACATGCTCATATCCTTTATAGGATTCTTAGTTAACTCTTGATTTCTTACACATGTCATCTTCTTATTAGCCCTTTTACTAATGGTTAACACCTAAACACAAATTCATACTCCATATCATTCCCTTAGAATGGGTGATGTGTCATCTAAGGATATGTGGCACATCTTGATTGGTTATCTAGTCTTATTTGTACCTTATTCTAACATTCCTAGGGCCTTAGGTGGCTGTTAGTTCATCCACCTTAGTGGGTGACATGGCACTTTTTGATTTAGCTAGGCTTTCTTGGGATTTAACATTTTTGATAGGTTTAGAGATTGGTCATTTTGATAGTCAATGATGTGGTGCCTTCTCATTCATCTAGACTTTCCCAAGCTATGAAATCTTTGATAGGTTTAGGGATAGGCCATTATGACACATGGTGATGTGATATATTTTCATTTGGTTGGGCTTTCCCAAGCTCTAACATCTCTAACAGGTCTGAGGACTGGTTATTCTGACACTTGGTGACATGGTGTTTTTTGATTTAGCTGAGCTCTCTTAGGTTTTGACATCTTTGATAAGTTTAAAAACTAGCCATTATAACAACTAGGTGATGTGGAACCTCCTAATTCGATTGGGCTCTCCTAGTATCTGACATCTCTGATAGGTTTGGAGACTGGCCACTCTAACAACTAGGTGATGAAAGAATTCATGTATAGATATATGAAGCAATACACACACATATAATCTAGAGTAACATGAATAAGCAAAACATACATAGATAATAGTGAGCACATATCAATGATCTAATACATAGGAATTACCATGAGAAAACCTCAAGGAGGTTAAAAACTCACTAATGTGATATTCATATATTTGAAAAACCAAATCACCTCAATACATGAACTCATCCTTCTCACTTCTTCAATAGAAATCACAAAACTCTTTGTTCACACATAATTCGTGATTCATAATATAATATTTTTCATGGACATTCCTAATAGGGATAAAACCCTATATATATTGAAATGTGAAAGGATGTGACCGTTGTAAATAATAGGTCTAAACTATCCCAAAACCATTTTAAATTAGCGATAATAATAAACAAATATGTTTTATTTTTACTGATAAGTAATAAATAATTTATGTTTTATTATTTACTACACAAGGTTGTTAACTCAAGTTAATAAGTAATAAATCATTATTATTTAATTACTTAAAATGTATAAAGGGTCTTATAATTTCATCACTTAGAAATTATATTGTCTAACACTCCCCCTTAATGTTAAGTGGGGATAAATGTCATAGTCACCTTAAAAATGAATTATACCATATACAAAATTGAAAGATTTAAAAACCTTCATCATGCTAAAGATCACATTTTGAAAGAAAATGAATTATAATCGATAAACTACTTGAAATTAAGTTTAGGCTAGCATGGTTGTGAGACTACATCTCACAGTTTCTCATGAATAATCACTAAGCATATTTGGATATTTTCATAACATAAGGACCTCCATTACAAATTATGATTTTAATGTATTAGGTTACAAAATTAAAACTTTTACATGAAGTTTACTTAAATTACAAAACTTCGACACAAAGTTTATAATGCTTTATAAGAAGAAATATAGAGAAGGAGAAGAAACACATAGCCTATAGGAAGTGACATTATCCTGCACACTTCCCCTTAATGAAAAATATAAGAGGCCCATAATTGCTTGAAACTACCAAAAATTGATAGCACTAAGTGGTTTTGTGAAGATATCTACCACTAGTTCCTTTGTAGGATAGAACTACAGATCTATATCACCATCAAAGACTTTCCCTCAGGTAAAATACACATGAACTTCAATATGCTTAAACTGTTGGTGTTATACACCTACACAAAACTTAAAAACATATCCAAAAATAGATTTATAATAACATAGCATAGTTATCATCACAATAACTAGATACATAAAATTATGACATATCATTTTTTATGGTAAAACACATTTAAAATAATCAAATCATATTTTAGGAAAACAAGTTCACTACTTTGATTATAAAGTTTATAAAAAACATAAATTATTATATGTAATTCATTATTAGATATCTCTAATATTGATAAGATGAACATCCTCAATTGTTACATGATGCACATACAATAATTTACTAATAATATGATACTAAGTTTAAACATTAGATATCCTATTAACAATAACTCATTTTATCATCTGATTTTTATCACAAATTTGTAAGTTTAATATGCTTCAAAAAAATATTGAGGCATAACCTCTCATACATCAAATATGGATAATTTTAACATGAAATGCCATCATCTAATCAAATAGATATGAGAATAAAAAAATAAGTCCAAAGATGTATGAATAGAATGTATAGTAAAGTAAATGATGAAGAGATAATAATACAAACTCTATTTACACATTGCATTTCATAACATATCTTATTATCAATTGAAGTGTATAAAAATGTTAGCATAAATAATCAAATTATAAAATAATAAAATAAGAGTATCAAAGCATATTAACATGGAATTGCCCCACTAATCAAATGAAATCATCTTAATAATTGAAACATAAAATATTCAAACTTACTGAACATGATATTTTTACCAACATGCAATAACGAAACATGATCATTTTATCAAATTAAGCATGATGTTATGCATATAATGTATTTTGATGTAGAAAAAATATAAAGTTTAAGCATGGATTCTATTCAAAATATGGACAATATTATTCATGGATTTGATCGACTAAAATTAGGAGAAATATTTTTAGAATGCAACATTGTTCTAGCCATCTCAATAATAGTATAATTTTTTCTTACAACAATACTATTTTGCTGAGAGAAATAGGGAGTTGTTAATTCTCTTTGAATACTGCAACTAATGTAAAAATAATAAAACTCTTTACTAACATATTCACCACCATTATCAGTTCTTAATCTCTTAATAAAAAAAATTGATGAATTTTCAACACTAACTTTAAATTTCTTAAATTTAGATAACACATTAAATTTATTTTTAATGAAAAGTGACTAAATCATTCTACTGTAATCATGAATAAAATTAAAAATATATAAAGAATCATTAAGAGATACAACTTCAAGATGTCCTACAACATCACTTTGAATCAAATCTAAATGATGTGAGGACTTCACATCATGATTCTTATGAAATGAGTTAGTATGTTGCTTACCATGTAAACAAGCCTCACATGTTTCATGATGAGAGGGGATAGAAGGAAGTCCAAAAACAAGATTATTTGTAGACATATCATGTAAACCTATAAAATTAATATGTCATAATCTTTCATATCATAATTGAGATTCATTTTACTATGTGATAAAAAAAAATGTTTAAAAGGAGAAAAAATGTATAAACCCTTCTTTTGAACACCTTTAATAATCAAGGAACCATATTAATTTATAATGGACCAACTATATTTAAGCAGTGTTACAATAAAATTATTATTTTTAATTTGAGAATAAGATAACAAATTCTTTTTAAGTTTAAGTACATATAAAACATCATTAAATAACAACATTTGAAAACTTTAATTTTCTTGTTTAGTTACTTCTAAAAAAATTATATTCCAAATAAATTATTTCAAATAAATCTTTAGAATTAAAAAAATATCAGATAATCAATGTTAGGTTGTGGAGCTAAAAGCTTCAACTATGCAGACGAAGAGGAGGTTGCTGAAGTTTCAGAAGTACCGGCGTCGGCAGTATGATCAACGTTAGTCAAGATGAATACAGAAGGCAACCGGTGTCGGCAGCAAGTCAACCGACGTCGGTCAGCACCAAGAAGACAGGGACTGACGTCGATCGCCTGTGTGTTCCAAAATAGTAAGTTGCACGAATAGTTAGTTTGTTGAACTAATTATTTGCATGTAAAGGCTATTTCGAGTCTTGAGCTACGTGTCTATTATTAGTAAACTAAGAGTCTAAGTTATTGTTTAAGTCTGGGATCTATTTATAGACCCATTGGCATGTATTATAATGATGAGCTAGAAAGGAAGGCAAGGAAGATCCTTCCATTGTAAGATCATTGAGTTGCAGGTTGTTGCAAGCTCATAGGAGATCTACATGTGTAAGTATGGTATGTTGAATTGCAGGTTGCAGGTTCATGGGAGATCTACTTGAAGTACTTTAGAGTGCTTGGTGTACTGGAAGGGTTATTACTGACTGGTTGGAGAGGTGAACACCAATTCTGTGTGTGAGTTGTGTGTTGGGACCGTTTTTGGAAGGAGAGTGTTTTGAAGAAGAATTACTGTACACTTGAGGTGTGGCAAGCCTCTGTAAGGTGGAAGAGTGTGGCATCTCTTTATTGTATTTTTTTTGTACAAGTATTAATACAAGATTATATATTGTCTCTCATATTCTGTGCTATTTGTGAATTCTAGTTACTTGTTACTTCTGGATATTTCTGCATGTTTAATTGCTTGTATTTGGTAATCATATTGTGCTCTTTCTGAGGAGCAAGATCCTAACAAGTGGGATCAGAACAAGGTATGTTTGTTCTTGGATTCCCCGATGACTGGTATCAGAGCTTTTGGTTGGGATACTAACAGGTTGGATTAGATTTGGGTAGTGTGTGTTGATTACAGGTTACTCACAGGGGTTTCTGTTTGAGTGGGAGTAGAGCAATGGTAGAAGACAGTAAGCTACGAATGGAGAAGCTTAATGGTAGGAGATCCAAGTCTAGGTATGGTAGAATAACCTGCTAGAAATGTGGAAAGCAAGGGCACTTAAAGAGAAATTACAGGTCGGGTGAAGATCAACATGAAGGACATGAAGAAGAAGCAGGTGATGCAGGTATTGTTGTACAAGATGCTCTGGTATGTTCTTTGGATAAAGTAGAATCTTGGGTTTTAGATTCTGGTGCCTCTTTTCATGCATCCCCAAATAGGGAATTTTTTCATGAGTATGTCCAGGGAGACTTTGGAGAAATTTGTTTAGGGGATGGTAAGCCTTGTCAGATGGTTGGCAAAGGGAAAGTGAAGCTGAAATTGTAGACAGGTAACACATGGGTGTTAAAGGAGGTCATGCATGTCCCAGTTCTAGAGCAGAATTTGATTTATGTAAGAAGTTTGGGTGATGAGGGTTGCACAGTAACTCTCACAGCGGACTCTTAGAAGGTTACCAAGGGTGCACTTGTTGTAGCAAGAGGTAAGAAAGTAGGTACGCTTTATCTATCTACTTGTATTACTGATTCTCTTTCTGTGTTATCTACTTTAGCTGTAGATTTGAAGATGTGGCTTAATAGGCTTAGTCACATGAATAAGAAGGAGATGCATGTTCTTGAGTCAAAGGGTATACTTTTAGATTTGAAAGGCATGAATCGAGGTTTTTGTATGCAGAAGAAGAAGGTGACATTTCTTGAGGAATTCGATGTTAGTGACAAGAACAGAAAAGCCTTGGTTTTCAAGGAGAAGGTGACGAACAGAGTTCAACACAAGGGGTAGAAGAATTCTGAGCAGAGCAAGGGTGATTTGGACAAGGGTTTGATCCAAAAGGAGCTCGCGGGTAGAGGTTAGTTCTCATAAGAAAAACACAGAGACCGATGTTGGCTAGAAAACTGGTGTCAACATCCAGACAGGGATCGATGTCAGCTGTGTGTAGACCAATGTCGATGACTCAGGGACAGATAAACACCAGCATCGACAAGGGGAAATCGATGTTGACGATGAGGTAGTCGCATGGAACCGATGTCGATCAAGTGCAGACAGAGATGTGACTGACATCGGTCACTGAGACATATTTTGGGTGGACAACAAGCTGTCAAGGAGTCTCAAGTGCACATATGGAGGACTTAAAGGGTATGTAAGCCTAAAATTCATCATTTCCCTTCTTTACACTACTTGTTGCTCACTTATGGTAAAGAACCAGGAAGTTATTAAAGAAGCAGAGCAGGTAGATCCAGGAAACAGTGGGAGCTTGGCATGGATGAAGGATGTGATTCCTTGGAGAAGAACCAAACAGAAGTTTTGGGTGGAGTTGCTAGCTGGAAGGAAGCACTAAGAGACGAATGGATGTTCAGGATGAAGAAGAGCGGAAATGGACACGTGAGACAGAAGGCCAGGGTATATGGTCTTGAGTAAGCTGTAGGACAATGGAGGTTTGATCATTGTGTTTCTCTTTACCAGGTTGGATAATATTAGCTACATGATCCTATCACTGTATGATGTGCTTGTTGCAGGGTTACATATACATGGAGTTGTTGAACTAAAGGTAAAGCTAGTTCAGAAGTATGTCATGAGGAATTTGGGAGCAACAAGATTATTTGGCATGAGTGTGTTCTAGGGACATGGAAGGTCACAGGTTGACTTTGTTTCAGGATGATTGTGTGAGACTGGTTAGCATGCCGATGGTAGGACAGTTCACAGAACAGTGTCTTGATTCACATAATGAGGTTAAGTGCATGGTATGTACTAGACCTGAGTTTTTCTAAGCAGTGGGAGTTGTCACAAGTTTGGAGCCAATCTAGGAAAGAAGCATTGGAGGGCAGTTCAGTGGATTCTTAGAGAGACCAGCAACAGGTGCACATGCTATGTAGGGTCAAGTTATTTTTTACATGGTTTGTAGATGTGGATGTGGCAGGTGATTTGGATGACAGGAGGTGCACCACAAGTTTTGTGGTGGTTGGTCTTCAAGAGTGATATTGAAGAGGGATACAAAGCCAAGGGAACAAACTAAATGATGTACAGGTACAGGTACAGTTGCAGATATTTATCTCTAAGTGGGAGATTGTTAGGTTGTGGAGCTAAAAGATTTAACTATGTAGACGAAGAGGAGGTTGCTGAAGTTCCAAAAGTACCAGCATCGACAATATGACCGATGTCAGTCAAGATGAATGCAGAAGGTAATCAGTGTTGGCAGCAAGTTAGCCGACGTCGGTCAGCACCAGGAAGATAGGGACCGACGTCGGTCGCCTGTGTGTTCCAGAACTGTTCATTGCACGAATAGTTAGTTTGTTGAACTAATTGTTTGCATGTAAATGCTATTTCAAGTCTTGATCTGCGTGTCTATTAGTAGTAAACTAAGAGTCTAAGTTATTGTTTAAGTCTGGGATCTATTTATAGACCCATTGGCATGTATTGTAATGATGAGCTAGAAAGGAAGGCAAGGAAGATCCTTCCATTGTAAGATCATTGAGTTGCAGGTTGTTGCAAGCTCATAGGAGATCTACATGTGTAAGTATGGTCTATTGAATTACAGGTTGCAGGTTCATGGGAGATCTACTTGAAGTACTTTAGAGTGCTTGGTGTACTGGCAGGGTTATTACTGACTGGTTGGAGAGGTGAACACCAATTCTGTGTGTGAGTTGTGTGTTGGGACCGTTTTTGGTAGGAGAGTGTTTTGAAGAAGAATTACTGTACACTTGAGGTGTGGTAAGCCTCTGTAAGGTCGAAGAGGGTGGCGTCTCTTTATTGTATTCTTTTTTGTACAAGTATTAATACAATATTATATATTGTCTCTCATATTTTGTGCTATTTGTGAATTTTAGTTACTTGTTACTTCTGGATATTTCCGCATGTTTAATTGCTTGTATTTGGTAATCATATTGTGCTCTTTCTGAGGAGCAAGATCCTAACAAGTGGGATTAGAACAAGGTGTGTTTGTTCTTGGATTCTCCGAAAATCAAGTCATATGGTGTGATGCATTGCTATCTAAATTTCATTCATTTTCATTTGATACAAATAAAACAGGTTATAAAGTAATAACATTTTGATCCTGATTGTTATCATGATCAAGGTTTTGATTCTTTTGCTCATTTTGATTAGATTTATTATTTTGTTATTGTTAGAAGATTATTTGTTAAATTTGTCTTTATTTTATAACAACTTTCCATTCTATGACCAAATTTACCACATAGATTGCAATTCTCAATAAATTTACGTTTGTGACTTTTATTACCATATTTCTTATTCCTATTTGAACTAGAGGCAGAATTAAGGTTAGATTTTGGGTTCTTATTTTTATAAAAAACAATATTCAATGTGAAAAGTGCATGAATAAGACTCTCTTTAGAATCAAAATTAGTCATAACTTACTCTTCTTGAATCAGGAGAGCAGACAAAGTGGTAAGGTTATAGATATCTTGCTCAGTTTGGTATTTATAATTCAAAATTGAAATGAAATTTATAAAATTTTAATGAATATTTAATTGAATGATAAATAAAATAGTTTATATTGAATTAAATTACAATTCAAACCATCTGACTGAGTTTTAATGTTCTTAATTTTATCAAAAAAATTCACAACCTTTTCATCAACTTTCATAGGTGTAGTTAGCAATTCAAGGATTAACTTAATAATGTTTGATAGGTGAGTACTATAATGCATGGATTTAAGGAGTTTATAAGCATCATTATGAGAATACTTATTTTAAATGTGAATAAGGGATTTATTCTTAACACTCTGCAAGATAATGGACATAGTTTCCTATAATTTCTATTAAAATGTATTGGTAAGTTCAAGGGTCACATGTCATCTAGAAGGAGATTTTTCAATCCTAACGATAATATTATATAATTTAAGAGTCATGAATTATGTTTTAATATAAGTTTTCTAAATATTATAGCTATTACATTAAGCATTTATGATTTATTTAAAATAAAATTAGGTGAAACCATAACTTCCTTTTAAGAATGATAGTAAACAAATGTTTAAAATGAATCCTTTTTAATGTGAATTTTAATTTTATTTGAAAGTAAAAATATATTGAAAGTTTAATAACATAATTATTGATCAATTTAATACTAGACAAAGTAAGAAAATTGTAAAAGATTGTGACAAAATAAGGTGTCACAAGTGTCACAAAAATACACTAATATAAGCACAATTATTTTAAACGATTTTTTTAAATTGTTTTTTAAACTATTTTCTAAACTAAAGTGAATAACACATGAAATTATATTTAATTACATAGTTTATATTCTAAATAATATAAAAAATTGAATTAGAATGTTGTACTAAACTACGTGTCAAAGAGTCATACTTAGAATAATTTTCTAGACACTATTATTAAAAAAATTATAAAATTCATAATAATAAGTTTCAAAATACAAAATGGACCACATATATGTGTCCGTAAGGTAAAAAAATCTAGGGATCTATTGCGTACATGACTATGCTTATCAAAACATTTATAGGTTAAAAGTCGAACAAAGGTTGACAAGTTAGTTAGGGTTTTGAATGTGTAAGAAAAGTTTGTACGTAAACAAAAAAATGGAATTTAATTTAACTTACATTTAAGAAATTAATTTGAGCAATTCAAAAAAGATTAATTTTAGGGGGTTTTGAACTTGGGACTTCCCAAATTATAACTTTTTAGCAAAATTACGACCACCAACCCTTCTACAAACCCTCTTGAATATTTACATGTGCTAATACATATTTTAATATTTGTTTTATCTACATTTTATTTTTAAAAAATTAAAATAAAATCAAATATATAAAAATATTTAATCGTGCATGTAAAATTTTTTAAATAAAATTCACTTTTTGGTTAAAAAACTCTTAAAATAATTTAAAGGTGGGGGCCACTAGACTTTGCATGGAAAATAGATTTTTAAAGAAATAAAGTATTTTTAAAATATTTCTAAAAATTATATTTATTTGTAGCATATCATAGAGCATGTATGGCACCCACAAAGATTTTTAAAATCTCACAACACTCAAACAAGACCACCAAACACCATGAAAAATTGCCAATGCTCTTAAAATGCTAAAACATAGTCACTAGGATCTTGAAAATTCAATCTTTGGTGAATAATTCATATATTTCACTCATCTAGACCAACTATGGTGTCCCAAGTTGATTTAAAAAAATAAATGGAGCCACAAAGGCTTTTAGAAGTCTGGTAGATGTTTTGTTAGGGATAATAATTGACAAAATAAGATTCAAACACAAATAACCATTAGCAGAACCTTGTAGAATAAAATTTTATGATATTTTGACTTAATTATGCTGATTATGGTGCATCTATATATGCTGTGGAGAGACCAAAATTTTGTATAAACCATCAAAAATCTTAAAATTCATTTCAATCTTCAAGATTTTGTTATGATAAAAAAGGAATTTTAAAATTGGATTTTGACCAAGAAATCAATGTTTTGAATTTTTGTAGACTGATTATGGCACCCCTGTGACTGAGGAAGATTTCAATGCTTGAAAAAATATGAGTTGTTTTAAGATGTTTTAGATATACTTTGAAATTCTTTTGAGGTATTTTAAATGAGAGATAGATCTCCAAAGTAATAAAAAAAAACTCTTCTCCCTCCTTGTCATACATATTCTTGAACAAAGCTTAATTTAAACAAAAAAATGAATATATATATCAATTGATAATATATATGGTCTGATTAATCACATACACTCCATTGGCTCTGAAACCATAAAATAATTTATGTATATATCTATGAAGCAATACACATAGGTAGAATCTAGAGTGACATGAATAAGCAAAACATGCACAAATAATAGTGAACACAAATCAATGATCCAATACATAAGAATTACAATGGAAAAATCTCAAAGAGGTAAAAGACCTACCAATGTGATATTCATATATTTAAGAAACCAAATCACCCCAATATGTAAACTCCTCCTTCTCACTTCTTCAATAGCCTTCATAAAACTCTTTGTTCACACATAATTCATGATTCATATTATAATATCTTCCACACATTCACAATAGGGGTAAAAATCTATTTATAGTGAAATGTGAAGGGATGTGATCATTGTAAATAATGAGTCCAACCATCCTGAGAACATTTTAAATTACTGATAATAATAAGTAAATATGCTTTATTTTTACTTATAGTAATAAATAATTTATATTTTATTATTTATTTACATGAGGTTGTTAACTTGTGTTAATAAATAATAAATCATTATTATTTAATTAATTAAAATATACTAAGGGTCTTATAATTTCACCACTTAGATATTAAATGTTCTAACAAGTGATGTGGCACCTTTTGATTTGGTCAAGTTCTCCTGAGCTCTGACAGGTCTAAGGACTGGCTGCTCTAACAACTAGGTGACATGGTACCTCCTGATTTAGTTATACTCTTCTAAGATATGATAGGTTTGGGGATTGGCTACTATGAAAGTTAAGTAAATTTATGCCTCTTAATTTGGCTGAGCTCTCCATGGCTCTGATATCTCTAATAAGTCTGAGGACTAGCCCTTGTAACAACTAGGCAACATGGCACCTCTTGATTTGTCTAGGCTCTCCTAGGCTGTAAAAAATTTGATAGGATCAGGGACTGGACACTCTGATAACTAGGTGATGTGGTATTTATTAATTCAACTAAACTTTCTCGAGCTCTAACATCTTTGACAAGTTTAGGGATTGGCCACTCTAACAACTAGGTAATATGGCACCTCATGATTCACCCGGGCTCTTTCCTGTATGAAATCTAAAAAAATATTAAGAAGTGAAAAGATACACAATGCATTTGATACTTACTCATCCCTTATTAAGACTTAAATTTTCCATCAAGGGTGATGGGTCTGTTGCTTTTGGAAAGGAATGAGACTCTGAGAATTTATATTGAAAGAAAACCTACAATGTTAACATCTTAATTCATGAAAGAATCAATCTACCTTATTTACAAAAAAAATGAGGTTTATGGATACTAAGGTAAATTAGGGTAACATACAATCCAAAGATTAAATCTCAGGTGAAACCAACAAGATTAAAAGTAAGAATATTGGATGTCTAGTTCCTGAGATTTTAGAGGGGTCCCCCATTTTGAAGGAAAGGGGGTGTGTTGGCCATAACAACATTGTTTTTACTAAGAAGCACCATTTGAGCCTTTATCTGTCTATAATTTTTGACTCTCTTGAGTATTACAGTCAAGATTTGATTCTTTTAATGACCTACTACTACCTTTCTATTTAGGTTGAGTTGTTTATACCTCTTAACCTTCGATATATTACGTAGTTTATGTTCACCCTTGAGTTATGTGGTTGAGATTATATGCCATCGATGGAATTAACACCACTCTCCTTATACTAGGTTGGAGGCATGATTACCTCCCAACCCTCCTTTTCAAGAATCATCTCTAGGATGCAACACACTTGACCACTTGCAGACTCAATATTTTCCCTGGCTAGGAAATGGATGAGACCTCAAGTTCCCCTCAATTTCTCCATCTTCCATGGAGGGGATAACACTCTAGACACATCGCTATATAACATACACACGTGTATTCTTTCCATATTCTTATATTTGTAGATGTTTTGACTATTGATCATTCTCATAATATATATGTTAATTATACTATAATGTGTTTTTGGTTGTAGGACATGATATACATTGTCAAGTTGGAACTATCATAAAGCCAAGGTGTGTTTCTGCACCTAGGTATGAACTTTCTTTAAATGTAGTAATTTGATTTCATGCAAGTTTACTAGATTAAAGTGGGGGCAAATATATATACCCACATTTGCTACAAATTTTTATAATGTCTTTTTTCTTAGTTTCATATATATATATATATATATATATATATCCATTTTTATTATAAGATTGAGTACTTAGTGGCATGAGCTTGCATGGGCCCCTTAGGATCCATTGCCTTTCATTGATTTGTCTAATATTTTATTACTCTAAGTTCATTATATTATACTTTGGCAATATTATGGTAGAGATCCTTGAGTCTCTAATATCTATCATGTGTTTTGAGCTCTCAGACACTATTGTTCCCCTTAGGACACTTGTGTTGATACAAGTGCCCAAGTGTAAAAAAATCTTAGATTATCCTTTTCTCTATTTTTGCACATTTTGCCTTGTGAACATTTGTGAGAGATCATATTTTTGTTCTATTTTTAGCTTTTGTATGCCACTATCTTAATTCAAACTTAAAAGGTTCCCTATATATACAAAACTAGGGCATAGTTTTCAATTACTAAGAAAGCCTCTCGATTAAAATAATATTATTCATTCAAAAGCTATTGATTACACCTTATACTGAATTACATATTACTAAAGTCTAAAGTATTACACAAGGTCAAATTTCACTTGCATTACTTTTTACATGGGTTGTAATAAGAGAAAGAGCATATAGTTGCACAGTCACCATTACACACACACACACACCTTATAGGGAGAATTAGATGTGACTCTAAAGCCCTCATCAAAGTATATGGCTATGCAGATAGAACTTAACATTAACATGGTTTCTATATTTAATTTGACTTAAGTGCTAACCCTTTTTTATTGAGTCATAGGTGGTTAAAGATAAAGAAGTTATAGTTTTGATTATTGATAATATTGCATGTGTGATTAGATCATTATCTAGAGGTAAAACAAGAATACAATTATAGGTGCATCTTTAAGAAAAGACACATTTAGTTATAATACATATTTTTAAATGGACATAACCATTGAGATCAAGATACATGCGTTAGCACAAGTGTTCCAAGGTTGATGCAAGTGTCTAGATAAGAAAAATAGTCAAAAATTGGAAAAAATAAAACACAAAGTTGGCTTGTGGCACTAAGATGAATTTGAATCATTATGATAACCTAAAACATCACAACAAATAATATACGCTCTTTCTAACCCTTGATTGTATTTATTGCACATATTTGAATAAGTTAAATTACAATAAATTATCATTTATTACCTAGATATAAATATTACATTATTGCACTAAAATATTTTATTTATATAATGCATTCATGTGAAATACTCATTTATAACAAAACACCCATTAAGGATCTATAGTGATTATTTTAGAGCGTGAGTTAGAGCAACAAAATCCCCATGATGAATTTTTATTTGGTGCTGCAGTTTAGGTAACATGGAATTTTGGTAGGAATATACCCACCCTACATTCTTCAAATAAAATCATTTTTCTTTCTTTCATAGTTTAGTGTTGTATCTAGTTGTGTTTATCCAAAATTTTGATAGAATAAGTAATACAATTGCATACAAACACCAGATCTAGATGTGAGACCAATAGCAAAAATATTCACCATAAAACACCAGATATACATGAAAAAAACTCTAAAAAGTAAAAAACCCACAAATATTATTCATATTATGAGAAACTAATAAGTACCCAATATAGTCTTTCTTCCTCTCACTTCTTCTCAATCAATCTTCACATAATTTGGAAATGTGTTTTCCACATTTTCTCATTTATCTCAACTCTTGTTTTTTTCATTGCATCTTACAATATTGACTCTTTATTATATAGGCAAGGTAATTTGACCATTATAATGTGACCTTTTACAACCACTATATTAATGGATCCAACTTCTCCAAAAGTCATTTAATATATTTTATTATTTATTTACATGAAGATAAAATCATGATAAATAATAAAATATATTAATATTTAATCAATGTAATTTAATATATTAAGGGTACATAAATAACACCACTTAACCATTAATTGTTTCAATAATCCCTTTTAATGTTAAGTGGGGATACATACCATATTCAACTTTATAAAAATTAAGTTTTACTTAGTGAACCATCCATATGATGAGTTTTAGGAGGTAACAACATAATGAACTTACACTCCATGAACTATCCACATGATGAGTTTTAAGAGATAATAATTGAAGGAAACATCCTTCATCATGTCATAGTCACCTTTAAAAGAATTATGTTATGTAAACATATTCACTTAAAGGTATTACACTATTTAACTATAGATACCTAAAGGTATTACACTATGTAACAACAATCACATAGTCACTTTTAAAGAAATTACATTATACAACTATAGATACCATAGGTATTACACTATGTAACCACAGTCACATAATCACCCTTAAAAGAATTAATCTATACAATTATAAATACCCAAAGGTATTGCACTATGTACACATAGACACTTTTAAATTAATTACACTATGTTACCTTGAACCACTTAGAGTGAGTTTAGGCTAGGATGATCGCGAGACTACATCCCACAGTGAAAATACATCACATAATATCTCATGAATAATTAACCAAGCATATTGTAGTCTTTTATAACATAAAGACCTCCATGCTATTATGTGTTGGATACAATATAAAATTTCATATAAAGTTTAACAAAATCACATAAAGTGATATATTACAATGCTTTACAATGAGAAGAAGTATATAGAGATAGAAGGAAACACACAACCCACATGGCTGTTAAGAAGTGACATTGTCATTCACACTCCCCCTCAATGACAAATTAGACATGCCCAGAATTGAATGAACTTCAATAGAGTTTAGCTCATTGGTGCTACATTCAACAAGAAGGTTGATACATTGAATAACTTTCACATGATGTTCTTTTATCATCTTTCATAGTCACAAGGCTTCTTTAGTAACTTCCACACAAAGTGTTTCAAGTGATATCACCTACACCAAACATAAATACATATCCAGAAGTAGACTCATAATAATATGGTTAACATCACAATAACAAATTAAATTAACATAACCAAAAGAAAAATAATATAAACCAAAGTTTAGAGTTCCTTTTATATACTAAAGTATCTGCTTTTCTAATTTTCAATAATCTAAGTATGGATCTTGCATGATTTTGGAATCAACACTCACAACTTATGAAATATCTATCCTATTAATGGTTAGATAAAAAAAACTATCAACAAGATGTTTGTAAATAGGAGTTAGTTTTATCACACATAGTTTTTAGATCAAACTTTAACACAACCTTCAATAAAAGTATATGTAAGCTTGCAATTAAGCAAAAATAATTTAACAAGTAGATTATGTGATACACATACAATGAATTAAATAAGAATATGATAATAAGTTATCCAAAAAATATATATATTTATTAGGAATAATTCATATTATAATTTGAGTCATGAATATTTCTTCTTCTTTTTAAAGTTGACACTACAAGTTTGTGTTTTATACTAAACTGACAAAAAAAGTTTAGAATGCTAACTTTTTAACATGTTTTATACTTGATCTTGTAATAAGAATAAATATTCTAGTGAATAATAATAATATAAATTTAGTTGATTTCAAAATAATTTAAAAAACATAAATAACTATAATAAGGGCGAAAGTTGTAAGTATCGCAAAAGTGGTCGCAAGTGTCATAAATAGTGTCAAAAATTATATTATTTAATAAAATTGTTATAAAATAAATAGTGGGAGGTTTCAAATAAAATTAATAGCCTTATTATTGTGTTCATAATGTGCCAAAACTTACAAATCGATTGGTTGGATGACTATGGTCGACAAGAAGTTGATAGGTTTAAGTATCGAACAACGTTGTCAAAACAAGACAAGTTACCACACAAAAAAACATGTTTAAAAAAATTAAATATAAAATTAAATTTGATCAAAATAAAAGATTTAGAAGATTTGAACATAAGACCTACCTCATACGAGTGTACTTGCAAAGTTAGGCTAGCCAACTCATCACCAAGCCTTGCTAGCAAACTAAATTCACTAGTTTGATTTTAATCATTTTAAAGTTCTATTTTTATTTTTTAAAAATAAATAAAATATAAATTAAATAAATGTATAAAAGTAATAATATGAAAGAAAATCACCCCCAAGGGTTATCTTGAGTGGATGGGAGCAATGACTTAGGTCACCTAGGTCTCAAGTTCAATCCTTGATTTACTCATAGTGTGTGGAGTGGGGCATTTGCACATCACCTATATTTTGGAGTAGCTATTGGGACACCTTGAGGTAGGGGTAAAAATTATCCATGTGTTTCATATAGATCAAAGTGTGGTGATTCAGTTGTAGATCATTTGACAGATATTATGGACCCAGGTCCACCCCCATTAAGCTTCATATGTAGATTTTTTGATCGATGAGATATGGGTGAGTTGGTAAAGTGATTTGGTTGCTACAAGCACCACCTAGGTTCAAATATTAGATAGTATTGGAGGATGGTTATGGTTGATCATTGGTATTAGGTTGGTTATAGCTATTAATGGTATTCTCAATTTAGTTATTTTTATTTGTTAGTATTATTGAGTCGGTTATGATCATTGTTGGTAATTTTGGTACTTGAATACTTGGAGATTTGGGCCCTCGATTGTGTCTCAGACTGGTTAGAGCTTCATTCAAAAGCATATAAGGATAAAGATCCCACCAAAATCAAATCTATCTAAAAAATAATATGTAATCAAATATTTAAAATTTGATTTTTTTTGAAAAGCATAGGTGGGGTCCATAGACTTAGGTGAAAAATAGATAATTAAATAAAAACTTATTTTTTAAATAATTTATTTAAAAACTATACTAACAGTTTAATTTTACATTTGCACAGCTATAGGTAGAAGAATGGTGTAGGTGGAGAGTAGAGGAGGATAGATGGAGCTCCAGGTGACCATTTTGAAGATCTAAAGCTTGAAATTACCTAGAAATAACCTTCCTATGATTTTGGGAGACCCATATCTAGGTTTTAATGACTGTAAAATGATATTATCTGCTTTTGCTACAACTATGGTGCCCATGAATGAAGAGAATTTTCTAAATTTTGAAAGAATATTCCAAGTGACACTCTAGATAGTTTTTGAAGACTAAAAAAGTGAGAAATCACCATTTAAACCTCAAGACAACAAAAGATCAAGAGAAAATTATTTTCTAATTTTTCCTTTAGAGGGGCATAACAAGTCATTTAATGATGCATAAGAAGTGAGAAAAATAAATAAATAAGCTTTTACAGTCCTTCCCTGGGTTAGTAGAGGCTCTGAAACACCTAATCTACCTAATTTATCCCTTTGAAATAAAGAAAATAAAAAAATACATGGATTATTTTTTTATTTTTTTACCTCATAGGGTGTACAAAGATGCTTGAAAAGAGAGATAAAATTTGAAATCACCTACAGGGATCCAAATAAGGTGAAGTAAAGGTAAAAAATGCTTGAAAATGACAAAACTCAGTAGTTGGAGTGACCAAAATAGGGACTTAATGCCACAAAAACAATTTTTTACTCATTTTAAACTTTTTAATCCTAAAAAATGACATCCCAAGCTGACTTAAACTTCCAAATCTTCAACTGGTAGCTTTAGAGATTTTTGTAGGAGTGTTAGTAGGGTAAAAAATAGAGATATGGTATTTAAGAATGAATTTTAAGTTGTAAAAATAATAAAAATGAAATTCTTTTTGATTTTTATAAGATTTAGGCCTTTAATAGACCAAAAAACTGATGCTCAAGACTGATCTTGCCTTGAAATTACTTCTATTTTCTCATATATGCAACTAGATAGCTTCAAACACCTTCAAAAAGATCATTAGACTAACATAGAAATTGTTTTAATGATTTTTAATGCTAATAAAAGCATTTATAGCCTATTCAAGACACCCAGGTAGATCTATGTTATGAAAATAAGCTTGAAATTTGATAAAATGCTCAGATTTGAAATTTCTAAGCTCTAAGAGAAGAAATAAATAAAATAACTTACTTTTACCGAAGATGAAGCTTTAAATTCTTTCATGAACATACCAAGGCTTGAAAAATGGATGAATCTAAGTTTGAACACTAGCTAAAACTCTAATTTATGATCTTTCCACTTGATCACGCATCAACCCACTCTGATACTATGACATAACAAACAATACAATTGCATATGAACATCAAATCTAGATGTGAGACCAATAATAAAGACATTCACCATGAAACACTAGATATACGTGTGAAAACCTCCAAGAGGTAAAAAACCTACAAAAATTATTCATATTATGAGAAACTAACAGGTACCCAATACAATATTTCTTGCTCTCACTTCTTCTCAATCAATCTTCACATAACTTAAAAATGTGTTCTCCACATTTATTCATTTGTTTCAAATCTTTTTTTCATTGCATCTCATAATATAAACTCTTTATTATATAGGCAAGCTAATCTGACCATTATAATGTGACCTTTTCCAACCACCACATTAATGGATCCAACTTCTCCAAAGGTTATTTAATATTTTTATTATTTATTTGCATGAAGAAAACTCATGATAAATAATAAAATATTTTATTATTTAACCAATGTAATTTAATGTATTAAGGGTATATAAATAACACCACTTAACCATTAATTGTTTTGATAAATTTAATCTAACCCTTGTGCCATATGTGGTGTTATATCAGGCCATGTATACAAACCACCCACCTTTTATTATAGCAAACTTTGTACTTTATTATTTTTTATGAATAATGGATATAATGATACTTTTTGATAAAAAAATTAAGGAAATCATATATATTTTTTAAATGATGAGGGTTTGTGGGGTCCCTCTCCCATAAAACAAAACCAATTCCCAAAAAATGTAATGAAATTACATATATGTTCATAATAATGGAATATTGTATCAAATAATTAAGAGTAGATGTTGACCAAATTAGACCCTGTAGGTCAAATTGGGACCCTTATAGGTAAAAACTTGACTTTTTAAATGTTTTAAGGGTCTAATATATTGTTATGGAGCATATTATAGGTTATTTGATGTCATCTTAGCCTTGGTCTTAGTCATATTAGTCAATTTGTCATTTTGAGTCATTTTGAGGTAAAAAAAGGGGCATTTAATGACTTTTACAACCTCCTTAAGAAGTGTGAAGGCCCCAAAAGGGTGATGTAATGTACCATGTGTCTTAATAAGTCTTTAGTAATTGTTACTAGCTAAAAAGTGGTAGGTTATTAAAAAAAAGGTAATTTTTTAGAAAAACTTGAGTATTTAATGAGGTGTATGGAATTGTATGACCTCTTATAATTTAGGACATTTTAAGAGTGTCTGTTGGTCTTCCATACACTTATGTTAGTGATCAATTTGATTAGAAACTTTAAAAATAAAGAAAACCACTTATCTCTCCTTCTACTAGGCTTGGCAAGAAAAATTGTCTTCAGGTTTGTACTTGGTACAGTTAGCAGAAGAGGTTTTAGGAAAAATGCTCTTTGAGGTGTATTATAAACTAGTTTATATTCCATTTGATGTTTAGTTTTAAAGGAATGGTGACATGTGCTTTATGAACCATTCCTAATAAGTTGACCTATCTATTTTGTTTGCTAATCTATGTACCCTATAGATTTAGCCTTGGTTTGGAGAATTTTGTATAGCCTAGCTATTGAGATTGGTTCTATATGATTTTGACTCTCCCATCTAATCTTTTCCATTACTGGTTTCATGTTCTAAGATGTTTTGATGGGAAAATCATATTAGGTTTGTAGACTGGTCTTATTTGGGATGACAAGCCTATTTTTACCATTTCTAGATGTTCATTCTTTGAAAATGACTTTATAAGGTTGTGATAGATCCTTTTCCATGTTTTCAACATGCTATTATTTCCTTCCTCATTTCAACTTCATTCTCCAAAACAATCTTCATAGTTTGCAGTCATATGCAAGAAACATAATTAAACAGCCATGAAGGTACAGTATAAACATCTTTATAGAGGAATATCACATTGGAAATGGGGTGTAAAATCTTTATTAAATATTTTAAAACATATTAATGTTTCATTCCAACATCATGATAAAGAGATCAAGTGACTATGAAAGCACATTCCTTGAATGCAAGTACCATTTCACTATCTACCTGCATACCTTTCAAAGTGCATTTACAAGTGCTTAAAAGGGGAATACCATAGTGAATAGAGGTTTTGAAGATTGGTTTCAATATCTTCATGAAGATAAACACCTATTTAGGGGATTGGCAAGGATTCCATGTCTGCCACTGGAGTAAAAACATGTAAATTATCCATCCATGTTCACTACCTAAATCTAGTCTGCCTACACTATAGAATAACCACATACATGTGGTACCATAGAGAGTTAAAAAAACCATTTTTTAGTGTTGAAATAAATGATGAAACTATCATTAAAGTCCTAAAATTAGTATAGAATCATGGAAGACTCATGTGGGAATCTAGTTTGGCAAATTCAAGTGTAGATCACCTCCTACAGTCAAGTGATAGTGTTCAAGAATCAAATCCCCAAAAATGCAAAATAGAGATCTTTGATGTTTTGTTAAAATCTTGTTACAAGGTTTCCAATGACCTTTATGCATCTTGATGACTGGACTTTAAAGCATTCATCTAAGACATGGACTCCACAAGGTTTGAGGGGAAAATGAGCAATGAAAGTTAGTTTTTTGGAGACCCTAAATTGCCCATTTACGCTCTAAAAATAGTCAGTGTTATCTATAATTTTGAGTCAATAAGAGACCTCTCCATCCAATAATTGAAAACCTAGACATGCCCTCATTTTTGATGGTTGTATAAGGTTAACATTAAATTTTATGGTATAGAGGTTATCCAAGGAAGTTGATATATTGAGTTTGACCACTACACCACCTACAGGCCTCTTTATCATCATAAAACATGCACCTACAGGTTGGTTGTAGGGTCACCATGAAGTCTGAGCTAGGTACCTTGGTGATGGACCTCAATCCAAAAATACAATGAATGAGTATATCTATATTATGGTATGGAAAACTTCAATAGGGACATCAAACATACTTTCAAGTCTTAATCTAAACATGCTTACCTACAGTTGCCCCCTCCAATACAAAAACACAGTCATGAGAGGTGTATATAGTCCTGATCAATCAAGAAATGGGAAGGAGTACATGGAGGGATAACATTATTAGAAATAATAAAAATCCTCCATCATGTTCAAAATATCCTATACAATCTCTTGATAATTAAAACAAGCTACACATAGATTCCTTAAAGTCCTATGCACACCTATAGCTGACTGAGTGGAATAGTGAGCTTGAGCAAAATAGTTGGAACCATATCAAGGAATGAATATGACTTGGATTGGCATGGAAATGATTTGGTGTGGTCAATAACATATTTAAAAAGTCTTTCAAAACTATACCTAGGCTTCAAACCATGCAATTTCACCTACATGAGTCATCTTTTGGCTAAAGGGGCAGGAAACATAGTCAAAACACAAAACCAGTCAGACATAGGGCATGACCATGAGAGGTTTTAAAAAGGGTTACAATTAAAAGGTGATTGGAATAGATTGAAAATAGGAATTAACATATCATGGACCCCATTCAAGGAAGCATAGCATAAGTGTCCCTTTTCAAAGTGATACATAGTCAGTCTATGACTGTCATATACACAATCTATCTTCTACACATTTATTCTTGGAATTTGAGAAGTTAAGGGGTCTATTTCCCTAGAAAAGGGACAATTTTTTATGTATAATGTATATATGAGTTGGGTAAGATCTTACACCATTCAATTAGTAAGAGCAAATAATGGAAGTGCCCTCTATGTTGTCTCATACAGAGGGCACTCCCCTTAGGTGTAAATTGGTAGGTTTTGGGGAAAAGGGGATGAAGGGTGATCCAAAGAGCTTATGGCATTTTTATGAGGTGTAGGAGGCTATATAAAACCTATTTAAACATAAAAAACCAAGCAAGAAGGGGTGAATATTAATAGGGTATCCCTGACCATCAAGTTTGCAAGCAGGCCCATTGGGCAAGGTTTTAACCTAAAGCCAAATGGTAGACCAATTCCACTTCCAGCTCTAAGAGTGGATTATAATGAAATAATACATGTTTATGGGATATAATAAGTGTGTTTGAGATATTGGTATGTATAAGAAATAATGAGAAATCCATATTAGGTCTTAAGAAAACTAAAGCCTGTTAAATAGGGTTTAGGCCTAGTGTCCAAATGAGGAGTCATCCATACTTATAGCATTAGATATGAATTATAACATATTATAGTATGTTAATAAGGTCATTAAAGGTGTGTTTCATATTCCAAATTGCATATAATGCATCAAGAATCCCTTTTTGGGCTCAGAGATAACATTAGGCCTGTTGAAATGAGGAATCAAGCTCAACAAGATAGTTTTGGATGCTCACATCTCCCTTAGAGTTGTGAATGGGAATATAAGGAGTTATGAGAAGTTGATAAAGGTATTTAACTATGTTATAGTGGAATTTTTTGGTATATTAAATGTCCAATCTTCATGAACAAGCCTTAAGAGTGAAAATAGGTCTAAAGCCCTTGCAAACCCTCAGTCAAGACCCAATGGAGAAAATTAGGATGGGAAGCTGATCTAATGGCCTATTTTGATTTTTAAAGATATTGGAACTCGTATAATACTCCTTCAATCTCCTCCCCACCCTTTTGAGCTATATGAAATTGTATGAATAGGGTAAAAAATAGGGTACTTTTGACTATTTTATGTGTTTTTAGGTTCTAAAAGGAATATAAAGATAAAAATAACTTTGAGATAATTATTGGGACTTGGAATAACCCCTCATGTCCTTATAATTATTTAGAACAACTCCCTAGTGTCAAAATAATAGATCTCATCTTAGCCAGTCAAAACTGACATAGTGACCAAGCTAGTGAGAAGGGTGGAAAAATTCAAGTGAGCTGATTTTAAGGTGTGTCTGATGCTAATAAAGCCATGGAGGGTCTTGAAACATGTTTTCACTCCCTCTCATGTATTTTCATAGAAAATTGATGCCTTTTTGGAAGCCAAGTGTGCAGGGTGCATGGAAGAAGAGTTTTTTAGACTGTAGATGGTGATGGCTCATCTCTAAGAGTTTATAGAGGACTAAGACTATAAATAATGCATGGAGAGGCATGTTTGAAAGCCTTCTCTATATTTACAATTATTATACCTATCCCTAGTTAGCTTTGGAATTTTTAAATAGGTCCAAATCATGAAGGCAATTTTTTGAGCCAAAATGAGAATTTTCATGCCACTTTTCATGAGTTTCATGACTTGGGGTGACACTTGTGATTATTAACCTTGAATGGTTCATCCCATATCATATTATCATGCAAAATTAACTCCTTTTATTATCTTGATAAGTTTCTTTATGGCCCTTAAATTTCTCTCTTCTCCTCTCTCTCTCTCTCTCAAGTTCTATAAGAACTAGCCATTTTGGCCATTGTAAGTTATGTTCCACCTAAGTTTGGAGAAGCCATACTCATTTTAATACCATTTGAGAAATAATATTACTAACTTTTACCTCTTAATGACTATTCATAGTGTTTTCTACTTGGATGATTGATCTTTCTTAGTGATAACTATGACTTCCTTAGCATGTTGTTTCATTCTTTCATCCTATTTTTAGTTGGAAAGCTTCTTCTTGTAGGGCATGTGAAGTGTTTTAGGAAGTGTAAAGGTTTAGTGAGTTAGTCTATTCACCAGTGTCGGTCAAGGCCTCTTATCTAGTCTTCCTAGCCTAAACATTCATCCATAACCTCATAATGTAATATTAATGTGAGAAGATACAGATTGGAGAAGTGTATGTTTGGTTCATCTCTTAGTTTCATGTGTAACATTCAGATGGTTGGAAGTTGTCAACTTATTTGGTGTGTCACATCCCTTAGGATAGTTTTCTTTCAATTTTCTCTCTCCCTTTCCCCCCCTCAAGTTTAGGTGTAGTAGTGATCTAAAGTGGTACATTAAGGGAGCTAGCCCTATTTAGAGATTCACCTCATTTATAGGCTACCCACAAGACTAGAGGTGTTTCAATTGTGCCACTTGGATGAAGAGATCCTAGACATATCCTTAAAGGGTAAAAATCCAAGTGATAATAGTTTTTGGCATGCCCAGTGAATCTCTTAGTCCAAGAGGTTGAAATATTTTTGGTGTTGTCTTTCAACAATCAAACTTTGGAGGCATCTATCCAAGCATCAATGGTAACTCTAAAGATACATAAACTATTCAAGCATTGTAGGTTTTCGTTTTGAATATTATTGGTAATATTTTTCTTTGTTTTCTTGCTTTCAATGAAGTTCCATGACTGACCTTGGTGTTGAGTATTGTTTTACACAAGTTGGTGAGGTTTATGAAGCCTATGGAATTCTATATCAGCCTTGTTATGACCCATAATAATTATAATATGAATCTAACTAGATACAACATGAAGTGTATCAACCCATTCATGAAGTGTATCAGCCTTATAACCAGTCTCCTCAATATCTTATTTCTCCTACTCAACCTAGTCACTTCTTAACTCAATCCATTTCAACCTTCAAACAAACACTTTTAGGCTATGATAAGTAAATGTTATATCTTAATACACTAAGGGTATGTGTTCAAGAGGTTCCTATCCATCTCATTAATAAGGTGAAAGATACATTAGAGTTGGTCAAAAGAGAGTAGGCACCTATTGAGAGAACCAATTAGCAAAGGCTTACAAGTGAGATGATAAATGTGAGTGGCCTTGTTTCATCCTTAGAGGATAGGATAAGAATTCATGAAAGGTAGCCTCAAAAAACATATTATCCTTCATATAAACTTCCCCAATATTTCTATCATAACTCATACTCATGAGCCCAATCAAGCTTGTCAAAGTCATCTGTTACCTAATAAGCTAGAAGAGAGAGTTGGAAAGAGAAACCTCATTTTTGAAATGAATATTGATAAGAAGATTGAGTTGGATAATATGAATATTTATTATTCCATGTCATTAGAAAAATAAGTTGAATATAATCCCTCATTTCCATCTCTTATTACATCCCCACCTCAAGAAGAGATCTCTATATATGACATTCTAAGTTGGAGACAAGGTGGAGATTCCAAACCTAAGGAGAGCCCAAGTTTTTTGAAAACTACATCCACTACTTAAAGTGTATGACTACCTTAAGAAAATAATCTTAATACCAATTTCCTAAGATTGAATAAGATAAGGAGTCGTGGGGAAAGAAATGAGAAAAATCTTGATAAAGAGTGTGAAGTTGAGAAGGAGCTTGATCCTATACAAACCCCTCCCACCCTTCCTAAAGAAACCTCTTATCCTCCATATGAGCCCTCTTATAATTATTATCCTCATGATGATGCCCATCAACTTCAAGAGATAATTTTCCAAGAGAACCTAGCCAAGTAAATTGAAGAGTTAGAGTCAAAGATGAAATTGCTAAGTTAAGGTGTGATGGAAGATTTAGACCCAAAAGAAGATCCTATGCCTAAAAACACCCCATATAAACTCCCTTAAGAGAGTGATGAAGATAAATTAGATGTGAATGAAGTGATTTTAAAATGGAAGGAAGAAAACCAATCCATTTTATCCCAAGGTCTGCTTCCCCTTCCTCAAGAGCTTCCAAAATAATCCCTTACATTTTACTCTTAATCTAAATTTGAGTTCTATGTGCCACCTCCACCAAATAGTTCATATTATCCTTACCCCATTACCATTTTAATTTATGTACCTATGGTATGGGAACATAAATAGGAGAAGTTGGTTGAAAAAAAAATCAAAACTCTTGCTTGAAGAAGACATAGCTCCTTGGCAGCCTCATTGGGCTAAGTCACATGATTTCAAGATGCCTAATCTTGGCATCACCAAAAAGGAGAAGGAGATTGAAGATATTACAACCCTTGAGAAAAAAATTCCTATTGTAGAAGTTGAGATGCAACTTGTGATCCATTAAGAGGTCCTAAACACTGAGGAAGATGTGGTATTTTATGTGGAAACTTCTGATTGGGTTGATATGAAAGAATGTTTTCCTTTTTTCAAAAAGGAAAAAAACCATCATTGGCTCTTCCATCACTTTGCAAGATATCATGGATGGGAAAGAAAAAGTTATTATTTAGGATAAGATGAATTTTTTGTAGTCATTGGATTAGGATATACTCCTCTTCAAGGAGACTATGATCTAATCAAAGATGGAGAAGGTATCCTTGACACACAAAAGAGTATACAAAGAAAAAGTAATTTCTCAAATTTGTCCTTTCAAAAGGGATTTGAATCTCATGATGATATGTTTTAAATAATTAAGATGGGATATCATCCTCTAATTAGTTGGGAGAAACACATCAGATTTTGAAGGATGGAACAAGTTCTTATTGGCCTCATTCTTCTAAGGAAGAAGAAACCACTCCTCTTGAAGCCAAGTCTACAAAGAAGATACAAGTTGATCATAAGATGAAGAGTGGGCAGCAGTATGAGGTATGTATACAATTTCAAGAGGAATAATTTTAAATTGGAGACCTATTTGAAGATGGTCTACTTGAGAGCATAGAAAGTGAAGTGTCAAGGAATATGTTTGATCTACAAAAAAAACATCCAATCTAAGGAGAAACATGCTTGGCACTATGATTCATCCCATCAAGAAGATGAGTCAAGAAAATTTCCTTTGGATATTGGAAAGGAGGCATGATTAGATGTTATTTGTGCATAATAATTGGTTTTTTGATTCCCCTAAGTGCTTTGAGCACATGTGTGTGTGTGTCTTGTTAGTTTGTTTGCTTTTTTTTTGTGTGTCCTTTGCTTTGTGTGGTTGAGGTAGTCAAGTGGTCTTGTCTTGATCAAAGCATGGTTGTCAAGTGGTCAAAGGTCCCCTTATTTCTTTTTAGATATCAGATGACTCCCTAAGCTTAATGGACTGATAAGGCTATTAGTCTAGTTCATATAACATGCATACTACCCTTATGAGTCACTATTTATTGACCAAATTTGACCCTACAGGTGAAATTAGGACCCTTATATGTAAAAAATTGAATTTTTATATGTTTTAGGGGTCTAATATCTTATCATGGAGTGTATTATAAATTATTTTATATCATTTAATGTCATCTTAGCCTTGGTCATAGTGATATTAGTTAATTTGTCATTTTGAGTCATTTTAGGGTTAAAAAAAGGAATTAATAACTTGTACTACCTCCTTGGTAAGTGTGAAGGTTATAAAAGGGTGTTTTAACATACCATGTGTCCTAATAAGTCTTTAATTACTGTTACTAACTAAAAAGTGGTAGGTTATTTAGAAAAAGGGTAGTTTTCTTGAAAAACTTGAGCATTTAATGAGGTGTACATAACTATACAAAATCCTATAGTTTGAGACATTTCAAGAGTGTCCATTGGTATTCCATAAAATTAATTCATTGATAATTTTGATTAGGAACTTCAAAAATGAAGAAAACTGCTTATCTCTCCTTCCAGTAGGCTTGACAAGAAAAAATGGTCTTTAGGTTTTTACTTTGTATGGTTAGTAGGAGAGGTTTTAGGAAAAATGATCTTGGGAGTGTATTATACACTTAGTAAAATTAAATTTTATGTTTCTTTTAGAGTAATTGTGACTTGTGCTTTATGAACCATTCCTAAGAAGTTGACCTATTTGTTTTGCTTGCTAATTTGTGTACCCTATAGGTTTTGCCTTGGTTTGGAGAATTATGTACAACCTAGCTACTAAGATTAGTTCCAAAGGATGTTAAATATCCTATATAATGTTTTACATGCCTTTTTTCATGTTCTAAGGTGTTTTTATGGTAAAATCATCTCAAGTTTGTAGACTAGACTTATTTGGGATGACAAGCCTATTTTCACAATTTCTAGATATTCAGGGTTTGAAAATGACTTCAAAGAGTTGTGATAGGCCCTTTTCCATGTTTTAAATGTGATATTATATCCTTATTCCTTTCAAATTCATTATCTAAATCAATCTTCATAGTTTTCAGTTATATGTAAGAAACATAACTTGACAACCATGAAGGTATGTTGCAGGCATATTTATAGAGGAATATCACATTGGAGATGGGGTGAGAAAGTTTTATTGAAGATTTTAAAAACATCCTAATAGTTCATTCCAACATCATGATAAATAGATCAAGTGACTATGAAAGCACATTACTTGAATGCATGGACCATTTCACTATGTGCCTGCATATCTTTCAAAGTGCATCTACATGTGTTTAAAAGGGGAATACCATGTTGAATAAAGGTTTTGAATATTGGTTTCAAGATATTCACAGAGATAAACACCTATTTGGGGGATTGGTAAAGAGTCCAAGTTTACCATTGGAGTTAAAATATGCAAAGTATCCTTCCATGTTTACTACCTAAACCCAGTCTGCCTGTACTATAGAACAACCACCTACAGGTGGTACCATAGAGAGTTAAAAAAGCCATTTTGAGGTGTAGAAATAAATGAAGAAACTATCCTTAAAGTCATAGAATTGGTGTAGAATCATGGTAGACTCATGTGGGAAGTTAGTTTGGAAAATTAAAGTGTGGATCACCTCCTAGGGTCAAGTGACTTTGTTTAGGGCTCAAATCCAAAAAATGCAAAATAGAGATCCTTGATGTTTTGTTGAAATCTTGTTACAAGGTTGCTAGTGCCCTTTATGCATCTGAATGACTTGAATTTAATTCCTTCATTTAGGGTAGGTACTCCATGAGGTTTGAGGGGAATATGAGAAATGAAATTTAGTTTTTTGGAGACCCAAAATTGCCCATTTATGCTCTAAAAATAGTCAGTGTTATCTATAGTTTTGAGTCAAGAAGAGACCTTTCCATCCAAGAAATACAAACCTAGACCATGCCCTCATGTATGATGGTTATATAAGGTTAAAAATAAATATTTTGGTTAGGTTATCTAAGGAGGTTGATATACTTATTTTGACCACTACACCACCTACAAGCCTCCTTGTTATCATAAAACATGCACCTAAGGCTAGCTGTAGGGTCATCATGAAGGCTGAGCTAGATACCTTGGTGATGGACCTAAATTTAAACATATAACTAATGAATATAAATATATAATGGCATGGAAAACTTCAAGATGGAAATCAAACAAGCTTTTAAGTCTTAATCCAAACATGCTTACCTACAATTGCCCCCTCCAACACAAAAACACAGTTAGGAGAGGTATATTTAGTCATGATCAGGTAGGGAATGGGAAGATGTAAAAGAAGGGTTAAAATGATTAGAAATCCTAAAAATAATCCATTATGATAATAAAAACCTATAAAATATCTTAATAATGTAAAATAAGTTTCACATAGATTCCTTAAAGTCCTGTGCGCACCTACAACTGACTGAGTACAACAATGAGCTTGACCAAAATGGTTGGAACCATATCAAGGCATGAATATGAATTAGATTGGCATTAAAATTATTTGGTGTGGTTAATAACATATTTTAAAAGTATTTAATAACTATACCTAGGCTTCAAACCATTCAATTCTAACTACAAGAGTCTTCTTTTGGCCAAAGGGGTAGAAAACACAGTCAAAACACATAACCAGTCAGATAGAGGGCATGAACATGAGATGTTTTAACAAGGGTTACAATGAAAAGGTGATTGGAATAGATTTAAAAGAGGTATTAACATCTCATGGACCCCATTCAAGGAAAAAAATCATAAGATACCCTTTTCAAAAGCAATACATAGTCAATCTATGACTGTCATATACACAATCTATCTTTTACACATTCAGTCCTTGAATTTGAGAAGTTAAGGGGTATATTGACCTATTAAAGGGAATTTTTTTTTGTGTAGAATGTATATATGAGTTAGGGAAGATCCTCTGCCATTCAATTAGTCTAAGCAAATATGGGAAGTTCCCTCTGTTTTGTCTTGGATAGAGGGTACTCCCCTTAGGTGTAAATTGGTCGATTTTGGGGAAAAGGGAATGAAGGGTGATCCAAGGAGCTGATGGACCTTTCAAGGAGGTGTAAGAGGGTGTATAACACTTATTTAGACATAAAAAACCAAGAAATAAGGGGTGAATCTTAATAAGATATCAAATACCATTAAGTGTACAAGCATACCCATTGGGCAACATTTTAGCCTAAAGCCAAATAGTAGACCAATGCCACTTCTAGATCTAGTAGTGGATTATAGTGGACCAAGACATTTTTAGGGGGTATAATAGATGTGTCTGAACTATTGGTATATATAATAAATCATGAGAAATCCATTTTGGGTCTTAAGACAACTCAAGCCTATTAAATAAGGTTTAGGCCTAGTGTCCAAATAAGGAGTCATCCATAATTATAGCATTAGATAAACATTATAACCTATTGGAACATGTTCATAAGGTTATTATAAGTGTTTTTAATCTTCTACCTTGAATAAAATTCATCAAGAATCCCTTTTTGGGCTTAGAGACAATATTAGGCTTGTTGAAATGAGGAATCAAGCTCAATAAGACAGGTTTGGATGCTCACATCTCCCTTGAAGTTGTGAATGGGAATATAAGGAGTTAGGGGAAGTTGATAAAGGTATTTAAATATGTTATAGTAGATTTTTTTGGTAGATTCAATGTCCAATATTCATGAATAAACCTTAAGAGTGAAAACATAGCTAAAACCCTTGTAAACCATTAGTCAAGACCTGATGGAGAAAATAAGTATGGGAAGATGATGTAATGGCCTAGTTTGATTTTGAAAGATATTGGTCCTTGTATAGGACTCCCTACCCTTTTGAGCTGTATGAAATTGTATGAACATGGTACAAAATAGGGTGCTTTTGACTATTTTGTGTGTTTTTAGGTTCTAGGAGTCTAAAGATGAAACCAAATCTGAGATAATTGTTAGGATTTGGATAACCCATGATGTACATTTAATTATTTGGAACAACTTTTAAGTGTCTAAATAATAACTCTCATCTTAGCCAGTCAAATTGACATAGTGACCAAGTTAGTGAAATAGGTGGAAAACTTTAAGTGAGCTGATTTTAAGGTGTGTCTGATGCATCTAAGGCCATGGAGGGTATTGAAACATTTTTTTCACTCCCTCCCATGAATTTTCATGGAAAAATAATGCCTTTTTGGAATCCAAGTGTGCAGGGTGCATGAAAGAAGAATTTTGTAGACTATAGATGGTGATGGCTCATCTTCAATAGTTTTTAGAGGACCAGGACTACAAAAAATACATGAAGAGGCATGTTTGAAATACTTCTCTCTCTTTCCATTCATCAAACCTATCCCTAGTTAGCCTTGGGATGTTAAAATAGGTCCAAATCATGAAGGCAATTTTTTGAGCCAAAATGAGAACTTTCATGCTATTTTTCATATGTTTCTTGTGCTTGTGACACTTGTGCTTCTTAACCTTGCATTGTTCATCCCATATCATATTATCATACACAAGTAACTCCTTTTATTATTTTAACAAGTGTCTTTGTGGCCCTTGGGTTTCTCTCTTCTCCTCTCTCTCTCAATTTCTATAAGAACTAGCCATTTTGGCCATTGTAAGTTATGTTCTACCTGAGTATGGTGAAGCTTTGCTTATTTACATACCATTTGATCAATAAGACTAATAATTTTTGCCTCTTCATGACTATTCATAGTGTGTTATAATTATATGATTGATCTTACTTAGTGATAACTATGATTTCCTTAACATGTTGTCTTATTCTTTCATCCTATTTGTAGTTGAAAAGCTTCTTCTTGTAGGGCTTGTGAAGTGTTCTAAGAAGTGCCAAAGTTGAGTGAGTTAGTATATTCACTAGTGCCATTCAAGGCCTCTTTATTCAGTCCTCTTATCCTAAACATTCATCCATAACCTCATCATGTAATATTGATGTGATAAGATGCAGATTAGAGAAATGTATGTTTGGTTAGTCTCTTGGTTTCATGTGTAACATATAACTGGTTATAATTCATCAACTTATTTGGTGTATCACTTCCCTTAGGATAGTTTAATTTCAATTTTATCTCTTCTTCGCCACCCCGCATGCATCCCCCCACTAAAGTTTCTGTGTAGTAGTGACCCAAAGTGGTATATCAAGGGAGCTAGCCCTATCTAGAGATTCACCTCATTCATAGGCTAACCACAAGCCTAGGGGTGTTTTAATTGTGCCACTTGGATGAGGATAACTTATACATCTCTTCAAAGGGTGAAAATTTAAGTGAAAATAGTAGAATAATTAGATCTAAAACAATAATTGATAAAAAAGCATAATACTTGATAATAATGTCTGGGTCTCTTCAAAGGGCAACCTCCACAATAATGCAATAAGAGAAAAATTCATAATATGATGATAAAAGACTAACCACTATCTCCTTTATATAATCTACTTAGTTATGGTTATTCCATAGGTTAACCATACTATGAACATAGAGAAATGCAATGAGATAATATGAAAGGTATGTAAGTCACAAGTCAACCACATATATCCCTAGATGCACTATAGGTTAAGGGTGTAGCATGCCTCTCCCCTTTAAAATAACATTTTACTTGATGTTGAATCAACAATGAATGTTTTTTCATGAAAGATTCATCTTTGCTTATTGCATCTTCATGATTCAAACTCTTCCACTTGATCAAATACTCCTTAAGCTCTCTTGTCTATAGTCTTTTTATGCAAGAAGGATCACCTTAAGTTCCAAAATGAATTTTTCTTCTTCATCCAATTTAGGTAACTTAATATGGGTAGAAACTCTTTGTCTAATGAGATTATTCAGGTAAGATACATGAAACACTAGATGTATGTGAGTGTATTGGGGTGGCACCAACTTGTATGACACACTGCTAATATTCTACAAGATCTGACAAGGGCCATAATACTTAGGATAATGTTTTTTATCCTATTTATATTGTTTCAAAGACATTTGATTATATGGATAAAATAAAACAAAGACTTAATCATCTATATCAAAATGCCTTTCACTATGGTGTTGATTAACATTTTGCTTCATTCTATTTTTTGATATTTCTAAATTATCCCTTAAACCAACTAGTACCTCATGTTGATGTTGAATGTGTTCCTCAACAACTCAAACCTTATAATTTACCTTTAAATATTAAGTTATGGATGAGAGGTGATAGCCATAAAGTTCCATAAAAGGAGACATTATAAAATAGCTATGGAAGGAAGTGTTGTACCACCATTCTACTAGTGACAGCTAATGGACCCAAAATTTCTATTTATTTGATGCAAAATAATGAAGATACCCTTCTAGGCATTTGTTGAAAACCTTCATTTGTTAGTGTAGGATTTATTTTCCTTTCATTTTATTGTATTTTCCTACTTAGATATTCCATGCCATTTGGATTTCCTACATTTGTGTATAATCTTGATTAGGTGTGCAGTCATAGGAGTTACTTTGACCTATCATATGTCATAGCGGTTATCTTACACCTCATTCATTGTGGGTTTTACTCTATTGATTGACTATTCTTAGATCAGGGAGTTACACTCTATTTTGAGGCATCCTTGACCACCTTTCATGGAGGAGTTACATCCACTCCTATTTGTACTTGTATTTATTTAGATAATCTAATTTTTGAATGGATTGAGTTGGAGCTTAATTTTGTTGTGTGAAAATTAGTCTTGTATTTTTCATAATTTGAAACTACTCATGTTTGCCAAGATTTAGCCTTCATGAAATAAACCAGTAGATCCATGGCATCTCTGATATGGTATCAGAGCCACACTAGTATTACTAGTGTCTAGTTTATTACTGTAATTAGTTTTGAATTTGAGATTAATTCCTTTTGTGATAATTTTTTTGGTTATTATGGTATTATTTTTTGTTGGTGGTTTTGGTTATTTATTAGGATAAATCCTTTTTTTGGTTACCAAGGAGGTTTCAATGACTCATTTGCTGAGTTTCTGAGTTGTGTGAAGGATCTTCACGACCCTTCCAACATCCTGCAGACTAATATAAAAATAAGATCATGTTTTTTGCTCTCTGGTGGAAGTTGGCACCCCATAATATTTGTTTTAGACTTGAAATGGAGTAAAAAGGCACCTTGACAAGTTACAGACCATTGAAAAGAGTTTTTTGGCCTCTACATGTAGCCTTAGATTTGTGGGAGGCATTTTTGATGGCTTTGACTTCAAAAACATCCTTTCAACCATGTTTTTGTTCCTGACATCATTAAAAACCTATGTGTTCTCAATCTACAAGTCTCTGGTAGCTGCTCATAGCCTTCCTCAACCTTCCAACAAACATCTTGGTTCATCTTAGACCTGAATTTCTCCTTTGGCAGTGCCCAATATCAAAAAAACCACCAGCAAAAGAAGTTAGGGTTTGGGTGCTTCTCTTTGGTTGGCCCACTTCAAATTCAACGTAATTTAAACTTATGCTATTTATTTTTCATTTGAATTATATTTATATTCTAAGATAAGATTTTATGATTTTATGAATTAAGTCATTTTTGAGAAAATAGCATTAAAGACAATTTAAAGGTTTTTAAAAAACTTGTATCTTTGATTGACATAGATGAAGTTAAAGCTCATATTGGCAAGAGGCTGAATCCATCTCAAAAGACCAAACCAATTCATTCTTGACTCCGAGCCAGTTCCAATGAGTGGTTGGAAGGCACATTTCACCTCAATTAAGGGTACTTCTTTATTCATTTAATGCAATTTTTATTAAAAATGGGCTATTGATGGGAATTTGTTTCATTAATATCTTGTAAACAGTAGCTCAAAATTGAGTGCCATATTTTTTAAAAGTGTTTATTTTTTAATTTCCCACATATATAGAACATTTTAATTATAAAATTCACTAAATTATAAAATGCCAAAATTAGGGGGGAAACTGACATAGTTTCAGGGGGGGTTGCAATGTGGTTGTGTTTCTATTTTTCAAATTCTCTCATTTCACACATTTAATTTATATAAAAAATTAAACTAATCTTAAGTTATACTATGGATCTTAGCACTGTTAATGCACTCACACCCTTCAACTACCAGGAATGGAAAAGTAAGATTACAATGGTGTTTAGGAGTAAAGGGTTATTTCGCATAACTATAGGGGTAGAAACTGAGCCCAAAACTGAGAAAAACAAAATAAAATGGTTTAATAAATATGATTAATCCTTTTAAATTTTATATATTTTATTGAATTCAAATTTTTTATTTCACATAGAGTCGACCAAATCTCCTAAAGAAGTATGGGACACCCTAGAAAACTTGTTTGGGAAAGTCGACACCATAAGAGGTCATGATCTTGAGATAATTATTCTGATCCATAGAAACTTTGAAAAATTTGAGGACTTATTCACTAATCTCAAGTCACTTATATATTAGTTAAAAGAGTGTGGAACTAAGAAGAAAGATGAGTAGTTAGTTCTTTTGGTGCTTGCAAAACTAGGACTTGATTACTCTGTATTTGTCTCTACCTTTTATGCTACCAAGAGAGCCTTAGGAGCCAACTATAAAATTACATCTTTAGATGAATTCATTAAAAATTTGACTAAGGAATAAGATAATTTGATCCGTATGGGAACCCTCAAGTCTTCCAAACCTTCAGCCCTTGTTACCAGGAATGGGAAACAAAAAGCCTCTAGCAATAAGGATAAGAAACAAAAGAGTAAGGATCCAGAGAAGAATAAATAATAGAAAACCACTAAAAAAACTAGCACTAAAACCTCCTCCTCTAAATGGAAACCTAATAAAGAGAAGGTTAAGTGCTCCTATTTCAAGAGGAATGGGCATGATGAAGACAAGTGTATAAAGAAACATATAGACCACCTAACACATCTCTTGGAGAAGAACAATATAGGGGTCCCTGAGTTCGTCAAACAATCTTCATATATTAAAGAATCCTCTAAGGCAAAGGAAAAAGGGAAAGAGAAACCTAAGGGAAAAGCCATAGATATAGTGGCTTCCTCATCTACTTCATCATGGGTTATAGACTCTAGTGCTTCACACCATATGGATTCGTCAGAGGTTGAGTTTCTTAACTTAGAGCCCTAAAACATGTCCTCTATCACTTTAGGTGATGACACTCCAACAAATTTGTAGGGAGAGGGTCGATTTAAGTTGAAGGTGGAACATTCACAAATTTTTTAAGTGTACCTTCACTATCATTTAATCTCCTTTCAGTGTATCAGATTACCCACATAGGGTAGCGCATGAGATTCAAGTTCACACTAGATTTTGTTGAGATTAGAGAGCTACATAGTGACACTACAGTTGTATTAGGGAGGGTTAATCACCATTCTAGGCTATACACCTTAGCCTATTTTACTCTAGATGTTTCTCCCATAGCATTGCTTACCCATTCAGATGGAGTTAGCAAGCTATGGCATGAGTGGTTTGCCATCTTAACTACCACTATCTAAGTAGTTAAGTCAACATGACATGGTTACCAGCTTGCCTAGATTTAAATTCTCAAAGGGACTTTGTAAGAGTTGTGCCCTTGGCAAACATCCTGAAGAGAAATTTGACAAAAGAAAATCTTGGAGAGCTTATGTACCTCTTGAGTTGATTCATAGTGATGTCATGAGGTAGTTTCCCCATCCTTATTTTACAAGGGCCAGATATGTCCTCACCTTTATTGATGACTTTTTTAGATACACATGGGTCTACTTTCTTAGACAAAAGTATTAAGTGTTTGATAATTTTTGAGACTTCAAGGCTCTTGCTGAGAAGCAATCTAGAAAGTGCATCAAAATCCTTCAGACAAATAATGGGGGGGAGTACATCAATCATAGATTTGAAAAATTTTGTACCATAGAGGGGATTGATATTTAGTGGATAGTACCATACACTCCTCAGTAGAATGGTGTTATAGAACACAAGAATCGATCTTTGAAAGAAATGGCCAATTATACGATTTAGTCTAGATCATTAGCTCCACAGTTTTGGGTAGAGGCCATCAATTGTGCATGTTACATTCAAAATCGTGTTCTTAAAAAAGATTTAGAGGGCATCACTCTTTTTGAAGCTTGGCATAGTAAGAAACTAAAGGTGCAATATTTTAGGGTCTTTGGATCACCAATGATGGCATGCATTCCCAAAAAGAAATGTAAGGCTATGGAGGCTCAATCTAAACCTTGCATCTTTGTTGGGTATCTAAATGGGGTTGAGGGTTATATGCTTCTCCACTCTACAACTCATCAGCTATTCATCAAGAAAAGTGTTAGGATTCAAGAGAGTCCCATTGACTCTTTACTAGACACTTCTCCTTCTACATCAATTTCACTCAATTTGGATGAGCAATCTGAGGATTGAAATTCTTCATAGTAGGTTCTTGAGGTAGATGCTTCTTCTTTTTCTTCTAGATATGATAGCGAGTCTAATAATGAGCAGAGTGATGGGGAGTCATCCTCATCCACTTCTATGCATACATCATAAGATGAGGATGTAACACCTAACTCACCCATTTTAGGCCCTCTTTGGGCTACATAAATACTTTAGAGTGTAAGCACTTGGGTTAAGGATCTAGATGATGACAAACATAATCGAGTAGAATTTCAAAGTGGACCACATGCCTTCTTTACTTCCATGACTGATCCATATACTTTCAGAGAGACATCAAGCATACCTAAGTGGGATAGATCCATGGATGAGGAATATAATTCCTTGATTAGTAATCACACTTGGGACTTGACTTCACTTCCTAAAGGAAAGAAAATGGTTTGATGTCATTAGATATATTAGACCAAGTTTGTTGTAGATAGGTCAGTCGATAAATACAAGGCATGATTGGTTGCCAAGGGTTTTTCATAGGTTGCTATATTGACTACTCAAAAACCTTTACACATATTGTAAAGATGAATTTAATCTAATTCACTCTAGCTTTAACCATAACATATGGTTGGGATATGCATCAGATGGATGTGAAAAGTGCTTTTCTTCATAGAGACCTTAAAGAGAAGATCTACATAGAGCAACTCCTTGGGTTTGTTTAGTATTCATCCTTAGTTTATAGACTTAGAAAATTTATCTATGGCCTCAAACAAGATCCTCAAGCTTGGCATGCCAACATGGATTCCTTACTCCTTACTTCAGGTTTCACTAGGTGTCATTCTGACCCCAATGTATATTTCTTGTAGCAGGACAATTCTTTATTGATATTGGTCCTTTATGTTGATGATCTTTTTATCACTGAGAGTTCCTCATCATCTATTATAGTAGTGAAGACATCTCTATAGGATAGATTTGACATGATAGACTTGGGTCTTTTGCATTACTTCCTTAACATTGAGATTTCACAGTCTAATTCAGAGATTTCACTTGCACAACCTAAGTATGCTCTTGATATTTTGGCTCAGTTTCACATGGCTGATTGCAATCCATCTTTGAACTCCTTTTCTATCAAGAGTCAAACTTGAGGCTGATTATTCTACACCTTTGGTTGATTCCACATGGTATTGACAACTTATTGGTAGCCTCATTTATCTAACTCATACCATGCCTAACATTTTATATACAGTTGGGATTATTTCATGATTCATGTAGGAGCCCCATGAGCTGCACTAGAAAATAGCTAAGAGGATCTTACACTAATTTTAGGGCTCTTATAGATTTGGGATTGGTATAGATTTGGCATAAAGGTTGACTTGGTTGGATTTTTAGATTCAAATTGGGCTGGTGATACTCAAAATCACAAGTCTACTTCAAGTTACAATTTTTATTTAGAACCTGGCCCTATCAATTGGTCTAGCAAGAAGAAAAATGCTATTGCTATATCATCCATTTAGGTAGAGTACATGGGAGCTATTAATGCAACTACTGAGGCTATTTGGATTTAGGGAATTCTATCTAAGTTTGGCATTCCTATTGGGTAGCCCACCATCATCTATTATGATAACTAGAGTACTATACAAATATGCAAGAATCTGGTTCAACACCAACAAACCAAACATATTGAGATTCACATGCATTTTATTCAAGAGCTTATTCATTGTCAGGTCATCGACTTAAGATTTTGTCAGTCTTTAGAGTAGGTTGCTGATATCTTCATCAAACCCTTCACTGAGAGCAAGTTCCTTCATCTACGAGCTCTTCTTGGGGTAAGGTCCACTTTGACAACTTCATCATCTTTAGGGGGGCCTTTTAAATTCTTCACTTCTTCATTTATCTCTTTTGAGGGGAGTTTTTTTCCATTAGGTTTTCTTTTCTCTATTTATGAGAGATTGCTTTGTACATGGATACCTGATCAGGCTGAGTTGTTAAAATCCATTTTGGTATCATCACCCACCTAAGCTGCACTTATGGGAGGGTGTTAGTGCAGGATTTATTTTTCTTTCATTTTATTGTATTTTCCTACTTAGATATTCTGTCATTTGGATTTTCTACATTTGTGGATAGTCTTGCTTAGGTGTGTAGTCATAGGGGAGTTACTTTGACTTGTCACATATCATAGCAATTAACTTACACCTCATTCATTATGAGAGTTACTTTGTTGACTGGCTATTATTAGACTAGGGAGTTACACTCTATTTTGAGGCATCTTTCATCACCTTTCATGGAGGAATTACATCCACTCATATTTTTACTTGTATTTCCCTTAGATTATCTAATTTTTGAATGTATTGAGTTGGAGCTTAATTTTTTTGTGTATAAATTAGTCTTGTATTTTTTATAATTTATAGCTGCTCATGTTTTCCCAAATTTGACCTTCATGAAAATCATGTCTCACATCAACTCCAGTGCACTTCCACAAACCAACAAATTCGTGGCATCCCCGATATTATTTTCCCATGAATTTAAGGATGATAAGATGAGATATGATCTAATTGGGTACTTAAACATGAAAATAATTCAATCCAAAATTTATTGATCAAGATAAGGTCATAATCAATTATAATGATTTCTTGGGTACCTTGTAAATTTTGAACTATATTGAGAAAAGAAAAAAACTATTGTATTGGCTACAAATGGTTGTGATAAGGAACAAAAATGAGCATATTTTGTAAGCATGTCCACATCTACCATGATGAAATTTTTACCTTTAGATCTTGGTAAACCTGTAATGAAATATATGGAAACCTCCTCCCACCACTAGATAGGGATGAATAATGGCTATAGAAGACATGGTGTCTTAATTGTTTCCCCTTTGTTCTCTTGACAAACTATTCATTCTAACACAAATTTTTATATATCTTTATTGAGTCTCTCCAAAAAAAAATCTTACTTGATGTGATGATATGTCTTTAAAAATATTGATTGCCTCCCTATTTTATATGTATAAATCTCTTGAATGATCTCATGTTTAAGGATAAATTTTTCACACAAGTATGTTCAATCTTTATACCATAATGTCTTTCTTTTCGTTCAATTTTTTTTGAAACAACTGAATCATGTTAAAGATTCTCCATCAAGACCTATGTATCCCTATAATTATACCATTATGATATTGCTTATTCTAATGAATTTACTTGAACATAATAATGCCCCATCTGATTCATCCCTTCTAGAAAATGCATATGATATCACATTCTCTTTGCCTTTCTTATAAACTATTTCAAAGTCATAACCCAACATTTTAGTCACCCATTTTTGTTCCTATTCTAACGATAATTATTATTCTAAAAATTATTTTAGAGTATCATAATTAGTATTTACCTAAAAGTGTCTACTTATGAAGAATAATCATCATCTCTTTCTCATACACTGGCTTGAGCTTGTTTTTTCCCTTGAATTAATTATTATCACTCAGAAGTGCACCTTGCAAAGAACCTATGCATATTCTCACTTCTATTGATATAATAGAAAATATCTAAGATGTGGAAGAACTTATGATGGAGATAATATTTAGATGAAGGGATGTTTCCATTTATTACATTCACCAATTTCTCTCTAAATTCTCTTGGATAGTGCTTTCCTGACCAGGAAAAAAAGTAAAAGAACAATGCCAAAACTGAAAATGGAAAAGAAAAATGCAATTTGGGGTGATGCACCAATGTTAGGATCAATTATGAAGATACCTAACACACTTTAGAATCTAAATAAACTTACACATATTCATTTTTTTCTCATGCAATTACTCTTGCATTAGTATTTCACACAAAGGTGTTGGCAAACACTCAAACTAGCTAGGAAGAAATGAATCATGGTTAAATTCACTTTCAGGTTAGGTAGAAACTAGACTTAGACACTCTATATGACCTAAAATATTTATAATTTTTAGCATAAATATTAATTATTTGACATAAACTTAGGATAGAGAGTAATTCATTAAGTTTTATCAATGAATAGTAAATACACACTTCATGAAAGCTTGAAAATGGAGGAAAATTCAGTGCTTTATTTATTTAAAGGTGATGTATTACAAATTTTTGGTAGAGTTTCTGTAAGAAAAAAATATAATCTCCCTTAATCATTTAAAAATGAATGTACATATATAAAATAATAAGATAGAGATAATACAAAAAGTTCCAGATGAGTCCACATGCAAGTCTTAGTTCACTCCTACTTCAATTAAAAATTCAACTTAAAATTGAACTCCACCTTCAAATCCACTTTTTTTTTCCACCTATTATCCCATGTAGAATTTAATTTTAAATATTATTTCATGGAATATGGCATGGTATGAGAGAGGGAGAATATTATTTCATGTTTGAAAAGTCAAAGGGCTCTTCATGCATCTTGAATCTTGAGTTAACTTGTGATCTTGCATGAAAATTTTGATCTTTTTTAGTTAAATCTTTTTGGTATTTAGTTAAATCCTATTGGTATTTCATGAATCTTAAATTTAGACTTTATTTACCTCCACTTGTATATTGAGTTAACTAGAATTATCTTGACTTCACATCTAGAGTTCAACTTCACTCATCTTGACTTTTTTGACTTTTCTAAATTTAGTCCAAAGAGGGGCGTAGTAAGAGAGAGGTTGCATGATGATGTTATATGGAGTATTTTTAATAAAAATAAGGCCTTAAATATTGACCAAAACTCAAACCCAACTTCTTTTTTTGGCATGTTTTGAACTTCACTTATCTTAACTTGTAACTTTGACAAGCTTATTGAATGCATTGTGATAGCTAGAAACTTTATATATATTCATAATTTAAATATAGGAGAAAAAATATTATTATAACATAATACTCATTGTGTCACATACCTTCACATAAAATTTTATCTCCAAACTCTTTTGCAACTCCAAAAAACACCATTTTATGTTCTCATATGCTCTCTTGTTCTCAAGAAACCCTAATTTAGATTAAGGGATCTAAAATGAATTATAATCCTGATCAAACACTCCTCATATAATTTTGGATAGATATAAATATTTAAGACTTGGAAAATTTTGAAAACCTCAAAAAAATTTCACCAAACTTCTTATGAAAAATTCACAAAAAGTACTTGCTTGCTGCCCTAAAGACGACCTAGAGATACTTTTCAATTATTTGAGCCTCTTTTGAATTGGTTTTCATTACATTATAATTTATTTACACCTATACATAAATTATTTACACTCTTAAATTAATTTTTTTCATTGGATGGACTTGAAACACCCATTTCCAACTCCATTTGTGAGGAAAAAAAGAAACCTTCATTCCCTTAATGATCAGACCATATATTAGAATTTTATCTCTTTTCAAGTAAAAAACAGACTTAAAAACACTTAAAAATATTAAATAATATAAAAATATACATCCATTCAAAATTTCAAGAGTTTTCATTTAATAAAACTCAAAATATATACTTTTTGGTGTTGACTAGCTTGCCCAATTTTACTCTTGAATGCTTGTAGGTCTATATTTTGCCATTTTATTAAATTTTATGAGTTTTAAAGACATAATTATTTTTTATTTAGGAAATATAATAAATATTATCATTACAATAATTTTATGTGCTCAAGCAATCTCTTAAACCTCTCAAAAAAAGCTTTTTTTAACTGCCTCTCTTGCTTGCTTAACACTCTAATGCTTGATCCTTTGCCTTTATTCATCATCTTCCATGAAATTTTAATTTATTAATATTTATAAATGTTTTAAACTCCAGATATTATTTTACACAACTTTTATTTTTCAACAAAGAACTCAAAAATGTAAACATACTACTTAAAATCGAGTAAATGAGGGTTTAAGAAAGGTTTTAGAGCACCTATTCTTCTTAATGATTATTCATAAATTTAAGACATTATAAATTAAAAAAAATGTATTTAATCATGAGGGAATAATAAATAAAAATACCCATAATAATATTTCATCAAACTCCTCTTCAGCTTAATGTATTGATCATATGAAAATTGCCTTCACTAGCTTGCAAATAGCTAGTTAGAGGAATAAAAGAAACCTCTCTCAAAATTTAGATTTGTGAATTGTTAATAATCATTATTTTGAAATGATCAATATTTTATTATGATTTTAATATAAATTTTTTACATTTATTAAATAAATAGAGTCTTCTTAAAAATTTGCACATAAGCAACTTTGACCAATGGTGGTAAAATTGTCAATATTCTTAACGACTTTACTAAGATGTTTGCCTGCTAAACATTCAAGACCAATATATATATTAATTGGGATATTGATTCATGAAAATATCACCAAATATTAAACTAAAAATTATTTTTAAATTAATTACAACATTTGTGCATAAGCACTTATTGAATTGAAAACTAGAACAACTATCAATTGAAAGATGTGTAAGATAACAATTAGAGGAATTAAATACTAATATACTAAAAAAAATTGTGCATAAAATAAATTGAATGAAAATAAAATATAAAAATAATAATATAAACTATACTAACCTACTTTAACTACTAGAGATAGTCCTATACAAACCATTAACTGGTAGTGCAAAGTAGCTACGTTTCTTCACCAAGCTCATGTGACTAGAAAACTTGATGGCAGCCATGAGAGAATGAAATTGAGGTAAATATAAGATGATAATAATATATTTTTCTTATTAAAAATAAATCTTATACACTTCTATTTTTATTGAAACATGAATAACCTGAAGTGCACATTTGGGCTGATTTTGAATATGTTTAAGCTATTCTTCATGTTCTAAAATAAACATGATAGGTAGTGGCTTTTATTTGTTAGCCTCCAACTGGGATAGATAACCGATAGGACATGATATTTTGGTAGTATTTAACTCACCAATATTATATTTATAACCAACCTATACCTCTTTAAAACATGGATGCTCAATCTGAATAAATTGAGATGGACCTTGTGGCATACTTGTAGGATTGGCTTTAAGAGGAAATACATCCTTCTTATCATCTTCTAGGAGTGAACAAAGGTATGAAAACTGATTGAGAGGTTAATAAAATTACTTAATAACATCAAACAAGTCATCATTAATTGGAATTAACACTTGAAATTTTATAATAGAACTAACACTTTATTACATGTTGTTTTGATTGCCAAAGCTACCCTTTTTTGTCTTTGTCAACCCATATTCTCCTTGCATAAGAGTGAAAATTGATCCAATTACCTCAAAAAATACTTCAAAATTCCTTTCATTAGCTTTTACATCAATTATATTTTCATGTGTCTCATCAAATTCCTTTTTGTAGTAAGGGAGAGGCTCATTAGTTTGAAAGAAAAAAGGAAGTTCAAAACAAAAATTTACCTTTTCTTGAGGGTTATCAACTTCTAATTTGTTTGAGGAGATTATAAACCCAAATGCATATTCATCTTGATTGGATTAAATTGAAACTTTTAAAGGTTTATACTGCTCCTCAAGGGCTATAACATGATCTCCTTCTATGTCAAATCAAAGCTCATTTGACCAACATAAATATTTATCATCCTCTCTTAACAAAATTTCCTTTTATCTTGGATGTTCTTCTTTTGTATTTCATAAAATAAGTCATCATTTAAAAAGAGAGATGGTAGGAGGGAAAGAGGTTCCATTTGGTACCATAGGAATATAGATCATTATTGGTTGATCTTGAACTTGTGACACTTGGTAAACCCTGATTGCTTTAACATGCTAATTTTTCTTTTGGGGTTCATCTATAACCCTTCTCGTGGATCTTGTAATGGATAAATAAAAATTATTTGATTTTCTAGGATCACCAATATGATTTACTACCACATGATCATTAAGTCAAAATTTCACCAAGATTGCATCCAATTGTACTTGTCGATGATTCACTTCCTCTTATGTTATTTGAAGAATTGTCATATTTTGTGCCACTAAAGCTTTATTATGCACATCATTGATGTTAGAAGGTTTCCAAATTCAATCTTGTATCAAATTATTTTTTACTAGAAGAAGGGCCTTGGTTGAGGAAGCAACATTATGATTAATTTCAACATATGGTTTGGCTAGTATAATGCCTCCTTGAGCTTGATATGGAGGCCTATTGGCTTGATATTGTTACCTCTTCAACTCAGCTAACTCTAAATTTGAATGTGATGGGCACGCTGGGCATGTTGGGCGCGGCCCCAAATTTTGAAGTTGCAGGTCTGTGAGCTACTCTTTCAAATTTGGAAATTGCTGGGTTGCGGGCATATGGGAAACTGGTGGTGGAGAATCAGGCAGGAGGGACAGACCCCGGAGGAACTGGAGGAGGGGTTGAGAAGAATATTGGGTCAAAATTTATGGTTGATGCAAATAACAGAAAATCTTTGAATGGAAATGACCCTTTTTGTGGATTTCGTGGCTCCCAATTGGGGCAAGTGACTGAGAAGGAGAAAAACAAAGGCGACTTTAATAAGGAAAAATCCTTAGAAGGGTTGAAGGCAGGGTATTCAGAACAAAGGACATGGTCATCTCTGTTTGGCAAGAAACCCACTGGAAAATCCCTTTTCCCGTCGGTGACTGCAAAATCTTGTTGTTAGAAAGGTGAGTATGAAGTTTTTATTCCAGATCCTTTAATAGATTTTTCTGTGTCCTCCATGGATTTCACCTTAGTAGATAATTTTTTAGGAGCAAGACCAAATCTAGAATCTCTTACAAAAATGGTTAAAAGGAAATGGGTCATTAGAGGAGAGATAGTTATTACACCAATGTTGAATGGTTTCTATTCGTTTACCTTCAATTGTAAATAAGACATGAATATGGTTTTGTGTGGAGGACAATGGACTTTTGGAAAATGTTCTCTTACTATTAAAAAATGGGAGTTAAATATGGATTTCTCAAATTCTTTTTTCTTAACAACTCCCATTTGGGTTAGACTTCCTAGACTCCCTTTAGAGTTTTGGCATGAGGACATTTTAAAAGGTATTGCCAGTTCTTTTGAGGAACTTGTGGCTTTGGACAAGGCTACGGCAACCAGAACCAAACTTCAAACTACCAGGATGTATGTTAAAGTGGCAAATTTAAATCATCTCCTAGAAAAAGTGGATTTAATTTCCAAGTTTGGTAAAAAATCTCAAGGAATCTTTTTTGAAGATTTGCCCAACTCTTGCTATGCTTGTAAGAAACAGGGGCATTGGGTAAAAAATTGTCCATCCAGAAGCAAAACTCATTTTAATAGTGTATTGGATGGGAAAAAGTCCACGGTCCAGCAAAAGAAAGTATGGAAACCCAAAGAGGACCAGTGACAAGAACAAAAGGATAATGATGAAACTAAATATCTACATGTTGAGGAGGGTAAAGAACTTTCTTTTGAAGATCCTAAAGGCCCACTTCCTGAGGTGGATACAGAGATCTCTTTTGAGAAATAAAATTCTGAGATAGAAGGAAATGGACTGCAATCAGAATCCATATTACCTACACAAAGAATAGAAGATTTGACAGATTTATCAAAGCAAATCGTTCTATACCAAAGGGTAAATGATCGATGGAGAGAGGCAGAAGTCAAAGTAGTGCTAGAGGAAGGAGAAATCTTGGCTGAAATTGGAAATAAATTAGAGGAGAGAGATCCTCTTTTTTCTTAGCCTATGGAGATTCAGGTTGATAATGACTTCCCTTTAGATGAGCTTCCTGTGAACGATAATGGAGAAAACTTAAAGAATTTTCTAAACCAAAGGAAAAGGGCTGAAAAAAAGACAAATACTAAGGGAGTAGAAACCAGAAGCAGCAAAAAAGACCAGCAAACGAAGGCGAAACATCTTGCTTCTATTCTGGATAAATTTGAAAAAAGAGATGAGTAGCTTTTAAAAGTGAAGTCAGATGTTGGTTCTCCAGACAAACCTGGAAGAAGATCCATAAGGAAAATTAGAGAGCTAGAAAGTAAGTAGAATATAGCTGATGGAAGGCAGGCAACAATTCTAGATTTTACCCCTAAAAAATAGTTATTAAATCATTACTTGGAAATTAGGGGGCTGAATTTATAATGAATATTTAGGTTGTCCCTGTATAACCTTAGGTTGTTGCTACTTTTTAGTAGGTTTCAAGAATGCTTCTCCTGGGGCATGTTAACGCTTTATCTTTCTTGATTCTGTAAAAGGGTTTCGGGGCCCCTTCAAAACCTATTTTTACCTTAATCTAAAACTTATTACCAAAATATTATAACATAGTTTTTAATTCATCAATACCAATAGATTGATTATGAGGAGCTTGATCTTGATTTTGAGGGGCTGGAATTTGGGCTATTGATGGTGCTGGAGGAGGTATAATAAATTGCAATTCTAAAATAATTAATATTAGAGGTGTAAGTGTAATTTTACCAAATTAAATGATATTATTTTAACATTAATGGAAATATCATAAGCATATAGGAGTGTTTTACCACCTATGGACTGAATAATAACTTAAATATCAAAATTCAAGGCTCTCAAAAAGTATAGGAAAGCATGCTCAGGAGATGGCCTTATCATGGGAGGAATTCTATTCTATATTTTATGAAATCTAAAATTGAAATCAGTGATAAATTCATGTGGTATTCTCTTGATGGTAGTGAGCTGATCAACAAGAGATATATGGTCTGATTTATATTTAAATTTCCTATAGGATGGTTCACCTAAATCATCCCAAGAGGTTATAGAATTCAAGGGAAGGATCCTATGCCATTGCAATGTATTTCCTTTGAAAGATGCAACAAGTAAATAATTGACAACATTTTATTGGGAAATATAATGGAGTGAACATAAGTTGGACACATCTTTGATATGTTTTGTGGGTGTAGTTTGATCTTCACCTATGAAATATGGTATACTTTTGAGGGTTGAGGCTAAAATATCATCATATTGGACTAAATTGAGAAGGGTTCCATCATTAAAAGGAACAAATACCTAATTCATTGAGATAACCATGTTTATTTGTAGTGAATTTAGGCATGAAATCGATACTTCTTGTAGTTGAAAATGTATTTTTTTAGCTTCAATCTATGTTTCCCCAAGTGTGTCAAAAACTATTGTCACTCAGAAGTGCACCCTGCAAAGAACTTGTGCATGTTCTCACTTCTATTGATATAATGAAAACTCTCCAAGGTGTGGATGACCTTATAATGTATAGAATATATATATGATGGGCTATTTACAATTAATAAATTCACCCACTTCTCTCTAAACTCTCTAGATAGTGCTTTCTTGACTAGGAAAAAGAGTAAAAGAACAATGCTAAAACTGAAAATGGAAAGGAAAAATGAAAGTTGGAGAAATGAAACAATGTTGAGATAAATTATTTAGATATTTACCATAATTTATAAGCCAAAAAAACTTACACACATTCAATTTATTCTCATACAATTTCTCTTGCATCAATATTTCACACAAAGGTCTTGGCAAACACTCACACTAGTTAGGAAAGAATGAACAATGGTTGAATTTACTTCTAGATTAGGTAAAAACTAGACTTAGACACTCTATATGACCTGAAATATTTATAATTTGATGAATAAATATGAATAATTCATACATAATCTTATAAAAAGGATTAATTCATCAAGTTATATCAAAGAATAATAAATACACAATTATGAAAGCTTGAGAATGAAGGAAAATTCAACTCTTTATTTCTTCAAAGATAATGTAATAAATAATTTTTGAAGAGTTTCTATAATATAAAATAATTATATACCTTAATAATTAAAAAATTAATGTACATATATAAAATAATAAGAGAGATAAAAGACAATAAGTTCTAGATGATTCCAGATGCAAGTCCTAATTCACTCCCGCTTCAACTAAAAATTCAACTCAAAATTGAACTCCACCTTCAACTCCACTTTTTTTTACCTATTATCCCATGTATAATTTAATTTTAAACACTATTTCATGGAATATGGTGTTTTATGAAATAGGGAGTCTATTATTTCATGTTTTAAAAGTCAAGGGGCTTTTCATGTATCTTGAATCTTGAGTTAACTTGCTATGATCTTGCATGCAAATTTTGATCTTCTTTAGTTAAATCTTTTTGGTATTTAGTTAAATACTCTTAGTATTTCATACATATTAAATTTATAATTTATTTATCTCTACTTTCATCTTGAGTTAACTATAATTATCTTGACTTCACACCCGGAGTTCAACTTCACTTATCTTGACTTACAACTTACATGTAATTTGATTTTTTTGACTTTTCTAAATTTAGCCCAAAGAGGGGAGTAATAAGAGAGGGATTGCATGATGATGTTATATGGAGTATTTTTAATGAAAATAATGCCTCAAATATTGACTAAAATTGAACTCAACTTCTCTATTTTTTGCATGTTTTGAACTCCACTTATCTTTACTTGCAACTTTGACAAGCTTCTTGAATGCACTATGAGACCCAAATTTTTTATGAATATTCATAATTAGAATAGAGGAGAAGAAAAAATATTATTTTAAAATAATAATCATGTTTATATATATATATATATATATATATATATATGTAAATAAAATTTTATCTCCAAACTCCATGTAAAACTCCAAAAAATACCATTTTATGTTTTCATATGCTCTCTTATTCTCAAGAAACCCTGATTTGGATTAGGGAGTCTAAAATGAGTTCCAATCCTGAACAAACACTTATTCTATTATTTTTATATATTTACCAATGGATAAGACCTATAAAATTTTTATAATCTCAAAAATTCTTCACCAAACTCCTTAAAAAAAATTCATAATAGATTGTTTGCTTGGTGCCCTGCAAATGACTTGGAGATGTTTTACAATGAGCTGAGCTAATTTTGAGTTGGTTTTCATTGTATGATAATTTATTTATACCTATAAATTAATTACTAAAACTCTAAAATTTATTTTTTCTATTAGATGGACCTGAAACACCCATTTTCAAATCCATTTATGAGCAAAAAAGTGAAGAAACCTTCATTCCCTTCATGATCAGACCTGTATATTAGCATTTTATCTCTTAGAAGATATAATACAAAATTTAAACCATTTTAAAACATTAAATAATATAAAAATATATCTCATCATAAAATTTCAAATTTTTTATTTAATAAAACTCATAATATGCATTTTTTGGTGTTGACTAACTTGCCCAATTTTATTTCGGAATGCCTATAGGTCTATGTTTTGTCAATTTATTGAGTTTTATGAGTTATAAATACCTAATTATTTTTTAATTATTAAATATAATAATACATATTATCATTAAAATAATTTTATGTTCTTAAATAATCTCTTAAAGCTCTCAAAATTGTCTTTTCTAACTATTTCTCTTGCTTGTTTAAAACCTTAATGCTTGATCCTTTGCATTTATTCATAATTTTATATAAAATTTTGATTTATTAATATATATAAATTTATTATATTTCTCATAATATCTCACATATTTTTTATTTTTTAACAAATAACTAAAAAATGTAAACATACTGCTTAAAACTGAACAAATGAGGGTCTAAGAAGGGTTTTAGAGCACCTGTTCTTATTAACAATTATTCATAAAGTTAAACCAATGTAACTTGAAAAAAATAAATGGAATATTTATGTAATATTATAACCAAAATAAATCTAATTATTTTTTATCTAACTCTTCTTTATCTTCATGTACCGAATATCTACAAATTGCCTTCACTAGCTTTCAAATAGCTAGTTAAAGGAATAAAAGAAACCTCTCTCAAAATTTGAATTTGTGAGTTATTATTGAGAATTATTTTGGTATTATAAATGTTTTATGATAATTTTAATACTTTTAATCCATGAATTAATTATTTTTTAAAACTTTCACATAAACAATTTTGACCAATGGTGATAACATTGTCAACATTTTTGATGACTTTGCTGGGATGTTTGCCTGCTAAACACTCAAGACAAGTAGATATATATATTGAGACATGGAGTGATAAAAATATAATCAAATATTAAACTGAAAATTATTTTTTAATCAATTACAACAATTTTGCATAAACACTAAGTGAATTAAAAACTAGAACAACTATCAACTAAAAGATGTGCAAGATAACACTTAGAGGAATTAAAAACTAAACTACTAACAAAACATGTGCATAAAATCACTTAGAATAAAATGAAATATAAATATACTAATCTAACCTATACTAACCTACTTCATCTACTATAGATATTCCTATACAAAACCATTAACTGGTAGTGCAAAGTAGCTACCCTTCTTCACCAAGCTCATGTGACATAGAGGCAAATATATTTGATGGCAGCCCTAAGAGAATGAAATAGAGGAAAATATATGATGATAATGAAATATTTTTTTATTCAAAATAAATATCATATACTTATTCCACTTTTTTTGAAACATGATTAACTTGAAGTGCAGACTTTGGATGATTTTGAACATGTTTAGTCTCTTCTTCATTTTCTGACATGAACATGATAAGAAGTGGATTTTATTTATTAGCCTCCATCTAAGATAGATACCTGATAAGACATGATCTTTTGGTAGTATGTAACTCACTAATGTTATATTTATAACCAACTTGTACCTCTTCAAAATATGGCTGCTCAATCTGAATAAACTAAGATGGACCTTGTGGCATACTTGAGGGATTGATGTCAAAAGGAAATACATCCTGCTTCTCATCTTCCAAGAGTGAAAAAAAGTATGAAAATTGATTTAGAGGTTTATAAAATTTCTTAATAACATCAAACAAGTCATAATTAAGTGGAATTAACCCTTATAATATTATAATAGGACTAACACTTTCTTGCATGTTATCTTGCTTGCTAGAGCTACCCTTTTTTGTCTTTACCAACCCATATTCTCCTTGCATAAGAGTGAAGCCTGATCCAATTTCCTCAAAAAAGTCTTCAAACTTATTTTCATTAGCTTTTACATCAATTATGCCCTCATGTGACTCATCAAATTTATCTTTGTAACAAGGGAGAGGCTCATCAGTTTGAAGAAAAAAAGGAAGTTCAAAGAAAAAAATTACCTTTCATAGAGGGTTATCAACTTATAATTTATTTGAGGAGATTACAACCCTCAAGGCATATTCATCTTGATTAGATTGAACTGAAAATTCTAAATATTTGGCCTACTCCTCAAGGGCTACAACATGATCTCCTTCTATGCCAAATTGAAGCTCATTTGACCAACACAAATATTGATTATCCTCTTTTGATATATATATATATATTTTTTCCTAGATGTTCTTATTTTACCTTCCATACAATAGGTCTTTCAAAAATGGAAATGGTGGGAGGACAAGAGGTTCCATTTGGTGGCATAGGAATTTAGGTCATTATTGGTTGATCTTGAATTTAAGGCATTTGATGAAGCTTGATTACAACGTGATAATTTTTCTCTTAGGATTCATTTATAGCCCTTCTCTTAGATCTTGTAATTTTTGCAATAAAATTATTGATTTGCTAGGCTCACCAACCTAATTTACTACCACATGATCATTAACTAAAAAATTCACTAAGATTGTATTTGGTTGTACTTATCCATGATTTACTTCATCTTATGTCATTTGAATGATTACCATATTTTATACTACTAAAGCTTGACTCTACACATCATTGATGTTAGAAGGATGTCATCTTGAATTTTATATCAAATTATTTTGTACTAGAATAAGGACCTTGGTTGAGGAAGGAACATTAAGATTAATTGAAGCATATGGTTTGGCTGGTACAATGCCTCCTTGAAATTGATATGAAGGCTTATTGGCTTGATATTGTTGCTTCTTCAACTTAGCTAACTCATTACCAAAATATTGTAGCATAGTTTTTAATTCATTAAGCCCACTAGATTTATTATGAGGAACTTAATCTTGATTTTAAGGGGCTAGAAGGTAGGCTATTGCTAGTGTTCTAGGAGGTATAGTAGGCTAAAATTTTAGAAAAATTGGTATTGGAGGTCTAGGTACTAGTTTACCATCTTGAATTAGATTATTTTCAACACTGATGGCAACCTCATAAGCATCTGGGAGTGTTCTACCACCCATGGACTAAATCATAACTAAAATATCAGAATTCAAGGCTCTCAAAAAGTATAGAAAAGCATGTTCAAGAGATGACCTTATCTTTAGAGAGATTCTATTTCGTGTTTTTTGAAATCTAAAATTAAAATTAGTCATAAATTTGTGTGATGTTATCTTGATGGTAGTGAAATGCTCAACAAGGGTAAATGCTCTGATTTATCTTCAAATTACCTACATAATGGTTCACCTAAATCATCCTAAGAGGCTATGGAGTTCAAGGGAAGGTTCCTATACCATTGTAATGCCTTTACCTTGAAGGATGAAACAAGTATATAGATGGAAACATTATCTTGGGTAACATGATAGAATGAACACAAATTGGCCACATATTTGATATGATATATGGGTGTATTTTGATCTTCACCTATAAAATATGGTGGACTTTTGAGAGTTGAGGTTGGAATATCATCATATTGGGCTAAATTGAGAGGGGTTCCATTATTTAAAGGAAAAATACCTGATTCCTTGGGATAGCCATGTTTATTTTTAGGAATTTAGGCATGATGCTGATACTTCTTTCTACTACAAATATCTTTTTTTAGCTTCAATTTGTTTCCATTCAGCCGTGCCAAAAACTATTATAACTTAGAAGTGTATCCTACAAAGAACCTGTGCCTGCTCTCACTTATATTGATATAATGCAAACTCTCTAAGGTGATGGTGACCTTGTGATGGAGAGAATATATAGATGAAGGGTTGGTTATTTTTATTACATTCACCCACTTCTCTCTAAACTCTCTCAGATAGTGTTTTCTTGACCAGGAAAATGAATAAAAGAACAATATTAAAACTAAAAATAAAAAGGAAAAATAAAATTTGAGGTGATACACCAATGTTGGAATAAATTATGTAGATACCTATCATGATTTATAATCCAAATAAACTCACACACATTCAATTCAATCTCATATAATTACTCTTGCATCAATATTTCACATAGAGGTCTTGACAAACACTCACACTAGCTAGGAAGGAATGAACAATGGTTGAATTCAGTTTCATATTACGTAGAAACTAGAATTAGACATTCTATATGACCTATAATATTTATAATTTTCTTCATAAAGGTGATTTATTTAGACATAAACCTAGAAAAAAGAGTAATTCACTAAGTTCTATCAATGAATAATAAACACACACTTCATAAAAGCTTGAAAATGAAAGAAAATTCAGCTCTTTATTTTTTCAAAAGTGATGTATTAAAATTTTTTGGTAGATTTTATGTAATACAAAAGTATAATATCCATTAATAATTAAAAAATGAATGTATATATATAAAAAAATAAGAGAGAGAGAGAGAGATAAGACAAGAAGTTCTAAATGAGTCCACATGCAAGTCTTAGTTCACTCTTGCTTCAACTGAAAATTCAACTCAAAATTGAACTCTACCTTAAAATACACTTTTGTTTTCCACATATTACCCCATGTATCATTTAATTTTAAATATTATTTAATGTAATATGGTGTGGTATGAGATAATAAGGCTATTATTGCATGATAATAAGGTTCTTCATGCATCTTGAATCTTGAGTTAACTTGTTATGATCTTACATGCAACTTTTGATCTTCTTTAGTTAACTATGTTTGGTATTTAGTTAAATTATATTTTATTTAATTAATATTAAATTTATAATTTATTTACCTCTAATTTTATCTTGATTTAATTGTAATTATCTTGACTTCACATTTAGAGTTCAACTTCACTTATCTTGACTTTTTTAACTTAAATAAATTTAGCCCAAAGCGGGGCATAGTAAGAGAGGTATTGCATGATTATTTTATATGTATTATTTTTAATTAAAATACAGCCTCAAATATTGAACAAAACTCTAACTCAACTTCTCTATTTTTGCATGTTTTGAACTCTATTTATCTTGACTTGTAACTTTGACAAGCTTCTTGAATACACTGTGAGAGCTAGAAACTTTATGGATCTTAATAATTAGAACATATGAGGAGAAAAAAATTAATTTAATATAATTATCATGGTTTAAAAAATCTTAAAACAAAATTTTAGCTTCAAACTCTATGTACAACTCCAAAAAACACTATTTTATATTCTCATATGCTCTCTCGTTCTCAAGAAACCTTGATTTAGATTAGGGAGTCTAAAATGAGTTCTAGGCTTCAAAAAATGTTAATAATATTATTTTTTGATATTTATAAATGTTTAAGTCCTGTAAAAGTTTAAAAATCTCAAAAAAAATCCATGAAACTCAAGAAAAATTCACAAAAAAGTGCCTACTTGTTGTCCTAGGGATGACTTGGAAATATTTTTCAATGAGATGAGTCTATTTTGAATTGGTTTTAATTGAATGATAATTTATTTATATATTTACATTAATTATTCATACTCAAATAAATTATTTTCATTGGATGGACTTGTAACACTGATTTTCAACTCTATTTGTGAGCAAAAAAGTGAAGAAACCTTCATTTCTTTCATGATTAGACCTGTATATTAGAATTTTATCTAATTTCAGGTATATTAAATATATGATAAAACTTTAAAACATTAAATAATATCAAAATATACTCCCATTCAAAATTTTAAGAGTTTTCATTTAATAAAACTCAAAATATGTACTTTTTGGTGTTGATTAGCTTGCCCAGTTTAATTTAGAGCGCCTGTAAGTCTTTGTTTTTCCATTTTATTGAGTTTTATGAGGAAAAAATACTTAATTTTTTTATAATTAATAACTTTAATAACTATTATTATCATTATAATAATTTTACGTGCTCAAATAATGTCGTAAACCTCTCAAAAATTGCCTTTTCTAACTGTCTCTCTTGCTTGCTTAAAACTCTAATGCTTGATCTCTTGCCTTTATTCATCATTTTCTATATTTTTTTAATTTATTAATATGTATAAATTTATTATATTCTACATAATATCTTACACAACTTTTATTTTAAAATAAATAACTTAAAAATGCAAATATACTGCTTAAAATCGAGCAAATAAGGGTTTAAAAAGGGTTTTAGAGCACCGGTTCTTCTTAATGATTGTTCATAAAGTTAAACCATTATAACCAAAAAAATGAATGTAATATTTAGGTAATATGAGAAAAAACTCTCCCTAATAATTTTTTATCCAAATCATATTCACCTTCATGTACTGAGCATCTAAAAATTGCCTTCACTAGCTGGCAAATAGCTAATTAGAGGAATAAAAGAAACCTCTCAAAATTTTAAATTGTGGGTTATTCCTAAGAATTATTTTGGATTGATGAATGTTTTATGATTTTTTGATATATTTTTAAATTTTAATCAATGGTTGGAGTCTTCTTTAAAATTTTTACATAAACAATTTTGACCAATGGTGGCAAAATTGTCAACATTAATGACTCTAGAAAGCAATGTATATTATTTATTACATGAGTAATGATACTATGCCATATACTGATATCATCACTTTAACAATTTTTTTTTTTTGAAAAAATCAGGGGTCACCAAAAAATGGAGTGGTGCACATAGCCTCTTTCAGCTACTCAAATGCCTTACTAGATAGTTCAGTCCAATGGAAGAAATATTTATTCAACAAGGCTACGAGTGGCACTATTATGGTACCATAATTTTTTACAAAATGTGATAGTACACTATTAAATTGAAAAATATATGAAGGTTATTGAGGGTATTTTTAAATTTCTACTCCATCATAGTTTTGATCTTCTTAGGGTCAATTTTTACTCCATGTGAAACAATATGACCCAATTACTCCTCTTATTAGACACCAAAAGCACATTTGGAAAGTTTTTCTTAAATTTAATGTTTCTATAGAGATAATAATACCTATTTAAAATTCTTCAAATTTTCTCCTTAAGTTTAAATATAAATTAATAAGTCATAAAAAAACACCAATACAAACTTCCTTAAAAAAGTCTTAAAAATAATATTCATCAAACTCTGAAATGTAAATGGTACATTTGTGGAACCAAAAGGCATGACCATAAAATCATAATGGCCTTAATGAGTTATAAAAGTTGTTTTATATAGATACTCATATTTGATTTAAATTTATGATATCTATTTGGTAAAATAAACAACATCATGTAATTTATCTTAAAAATCATCAATAGCTGGAATAGAGAACTTATCTTTGATGGTGCACTTATTGAGTTCTCTATAGTCAGGGTACATACTCCAAATGTCATCCTTCTTCTACACCATGTCCATTGGATAATAATATTCACTTTAGATATGCTAGATAATACATGTCTCTAAAATTTCATGTACTATTTTTTAAATTTCACTTTTCTAAGCATATGGATACCTGTATGGTTTGATGTTCGATGGTGTACTACCTAGAATCAGTCTTATGACATGATCAAGTTATCTTCTGGGTGGTAGGCCTTTTAACATTATGTTAAAAACTATTGGATGGTCATCAATAATCATTTATAATTTAGGATGTGTAGACACATGTGTTGGCTAAATTTTATGAAAAATAACCATGCTACAAGTCCTTTTGCCCCCTTTTTAAGAATATTTTTCATTTGATGAGAACAAACCAATTGGGGAGACTTTGCTTGTAATCCTCGTAGTTCAAATGTCCCACCTTCAGAGTGAAAGTGCATGAATAATTTTTAGAAATTCATTTTTATTATGCCCAAAGTCATGAGCCATTGTACTCTCAAAACAATGTTAGCCCCACCCATGGGAATAAAAAACATAGGAGAATTAATTAGGTAGTCCCCCATGACAATATTTATACTATGGAATTTTTTATAATAGTTGATTATGCCACCATCTTTAATCATGACTTAAAATTATGGAATTGGATAAATAAAAAAGTTTAAATGAGTATCCAACTTACTATTGATGAAGTTATGTGTACTTCCTAAGTCAATCAATACTATCACCTTATGTTTCTTGAGGAAGCTCACCACTTTAAGAGTTTGAGGAGTACTTATACCTAAAAGGGAATGATAGGAGATATTAGGGTGAGTATTCAAATTATTCCTCTAGTTCTTCCATATCCTTACATGCAGCCTCATCACCATCTTAATCTCAATTGATACCTACAATACAAAACAACTTATTTTTGATAAATTTATGTCTTTTACTCCACTTTCTATCACAACAAAAACATAACCATTTATAACACTTCTCTTAAATTTACTAAGGGGTAAGTCTTGTAGGTTGAAAAAAATTATGGTTCTATGAAATTACATTTATGACCGTGGTTGAAAACCCTTTTTTTGACCAATTTTGTTTCCTCTACTTGGCATGTGAATGGTATGGATTTAAAAATAGTTGATGGATTAAACATACGAACCTCAAGTTGGATGTAATCCTTGAGTCCCCAAAGAATAATTAAATCAAATTATTCTTAATGATATCATATACATATAAGGATAGATTATGGAATTGTTGAATATAATCCTTAACAATACCTATTTGTTACAACTTATCTAACTGAGTAAAGTAATTTTCAGAGACATGATATTATATATGTATCTCCTTAGTAAACATTGAATAGGTAACAAGAGCACCCTAATTTTTCTTTTGATAACATAACCACCTATACCAAATGAATTTCTTAGGTTCTAGATATAAAGGTGTTATGATCACCTTTTGTGCATGTGGGGTCTAATATAAATAAAATATTTTTTCTATTTGATTAATACAAGTGAGTGGATCCTTAACATCAAACTTGCAAACTTCCACTTTTGGTAGCATGTGTTTCAGACCAGTATTAGAGTTTTGATTATTTTGAGTGGGAAAAATTATTTGGAGTAGTGGATGATTATTTTATAGAAGTTGAGCCAAAATAGAGGTCAATTAAGCACTCATCATTGAAAAATAATCCTTCATATAATCTACTTCCTCTTTAAATACATCAAGATCATTCTTCCTCAACATAATTTGTATCTCTAATTGAATTCGTTGAACTGCCTCACAAAGTGACATATTTGAAGTTTTAGACTACATGTCATCTTCGTGAGGAATTTTTGGGGTGTCTTGACCTTTCTCACATCTATGAGTGTTCATACTAGCCATGCATAAACCCTAATATGGAGGGTCTCAGGCCCTAAAAAAGTGTACCAACAAATTACATTGTTATAATTGTCTCATCAAGATGAATCCAATGACTACTAATTTGCACAAGGGTACAAAAAAATACATAATTTTTTTTCAAAAAAGACTTTGAATGATAATATAGTGGTGGAAAAATTAAATTCTTATTAGATCACAAGTTGTGTTTTAGATCCTTCAGCGCTTCAAATGGATGCAACACCAAATCTGGAAAAATAACACTATATAAACTAGCCCAAATTAATGCTTTGATACCACTTATAATGAAATTACTTAGATGTTCATAATAATATATCAAATAATTAGGAGTATAATAATCATATCGATAATAATAATTGACAAAAGAGTATAATACTTGCTAATAATGACTAAGCCATTTTGAGGGGCAACCTCCATAATAATGTAATAAGAGTAGAATTCATAATATGATGATAAAAGACTAACTAATACCTCTCATATATATTCTACTTAGCCATGGTTATTCCATAGGTTGACCATACTAAGAACATAAATAAATGTAATAAGATAATATAAAAGGTATATAAGCAATTAGTCAACCACACATATCCCTAGATGCACTATAGGTTAAGGGCATAGTGAAAACTAGTTTTTCAAAAAGAAAAAAAATGGAGAAACACAAATAGCTCAAGAAGCACCTAAAAAGTCAAGAGAAATAAAAATGATAAATGAAAAACATGGATGCAACCAAAAAACTAATAAACACCATCTCCATTAGGAGATTAAGTTTCATCCATGAGTAGTTACTGCCCTTATACCTCTTTAGGGGAGAATATATTCCATTGTCCATTGAATACCATCATCAACAACAACTAGAAAATCTTGTTGTAGAATTTTAGCTTGAGAATTTTGACCTCTTTAGATATTTTTTCCAACAAATCTCACTTTTTTATTTTTTAAGTATAAATTTAAAAAAATTTGAACCATTTATAATTTATTTTTAGATACCTTAAACTGGTCATAGGGCATTTATTAGTCATAAAATTAAACTATTTTTGGGTATTTTTATGTTTTTCAATCATTGGTCTAGATTAGTTCCTTATTGGTATGTTGTCCCTATATTTTTGGTTATTTTATATTATGTTCCTCCTCCTTTTCTCTCCCCTCCTTCATCCTCTCTTCTCCCTCATTATTTTTCAATGTTTAAGTGGCTTTTCTTGGAAACATACACTATACATTTCTAGGCGTGGGCCTTTTACCCCAATTTTGGGTTCCCATGGTTATGGATCCTTATTTGTCAACCCATCCTTCATGTTATGTATAAACTCTGTGCCAATAAGGTCCTAATTTCAATTCAAAAATCTTATAAATACCTATGTGTACTAGTGGATTAAGAACATACAATGAAGGAGCACAAGAAATCAATTTAAGTATTTAGAGCAAGTATTAATAAAATATATGGAAATATGAAGACCATCCAAAATATACTATTACATTATATAATATCATGTGTTCATTGGAACTTTGAAAAATATAGTAAATTATACATTGCATCATACTAGACTACTTGGTTGAATTGCATTATAATTAGAGTATTATTTTTTATATTGTGTACCATTTAAGGGCCTAACAAGTAATTAGTGCTTAAAACTTGGTGATCCTAATCTCATTCCTAAAAATATATTTTCCCTATCATTTTCATAACTAGCTACCTTATTAATGTTTTGAATAAGATCAATTTCTCAGAGATCTACATGTAATTTCATAAAGATAATCCAGGTTTTTGGAGCCCTAAAAAAAATAAACTAAGTCATCAAATTAGTTTTTGCATGTCTATTAATCTCTAAAAACATGTATTATATAATTTGGTTACCAAAATGTCAAGTGTATGGTTCTTTAAAGTTGATGTAAGCTTTCTTCATTTTCATTGTCTTTCCCTAAAAACCTTAATTATGTTATCAAATTATGACACTTGATTCAAAATATCTGTTATATTCAATTTTATTTTTTAACATATGATTAGGCTTAATTATATGTTTATGAGTAGACATGATCCAAATTTTACTTATATCCATTTATTTATACTGCATATTGGTAAACTTGCATTGTCTTGTGTGTTTTGTATCCTTCTAGGTTTAGATATTTTTATTGTGATAGATCTTAATTTTATAAGGTTTGTTTCATTTTACTCTTTCAAATTTGTTATCCCTAGCTCTTGTGTCTTACATTTAAAATCTTAGATAATTTTTTACTTTTATATTATTTAGAACCTAAGGTATTCACATGCTGTGTATGGTTTCCTCTTATTCCATCTAAAGTGAATAGATATAAAACCCCAACCAAAAATAAATGCTAGGATAAATTATCACCCTTTTATTTTATTCAAATTTCTTTGATTAACCCTACACTTTGTTTGAAAAATAAAATGGACTCTATGGACTAAGTTAGTGTTGTTCCCACATTTATATTTTCTATTGTAAGTGCTATTGAGATTCATTTAAATGATAGTGGTGTGAATGGATCCCAAGGTGATAATACATATGATCATGACCACCGAGATCATGTAGATGAATAAAAAAGAGTTACAAACCTTTATGTTTTAGGAAACATATTATAGTGAGCTCTAAGGAGATAGAAGAATTGATGTATGTATCAAAAGATGTTCAAAGGAAAACCCTAGGTAAAAATGCTTGTGATGGGTTTAAGGTTAAATATATACCCTATAAGGTTAAAAATGGATGTTTGAATGATAATAATGTAGATCAAGCATTTGATTCACATTGTTGAGTGCCTTTTATGCTTAATAATCTCATCATTTTCTGAATTTCTCCTAAAACCATTCCTCCTTGTGTTTTTATTACTTCTACTATTGTTAATTATTATCTTGATTTTAAAAATACTTTTATTACTTTCCAAGTTCCTCAACATCCTCTACTTGTCTCTTTGAAATTCATTTGAATTTTTTAGCATGATTCTCAAATTCTTCTTATGCAACCATCTATTGCTTACAATACTTATCAAATTACTTATTTGTAAAATGCTTCTACATAAACTTATTCCAACACTATTTATCTTCAAAATACTAAAATGAATACTATGATGCAAACGTTAGATGACTTACAAAATCATTTTAAAGTGATTTCTCAAGGGTCCCAACAGGTAAAGAATTGGGCCACCTCTAATGATATTTTACCTAGCCCCTTGGCTTATGAAATGTTTGCATACCCTTTTCCAATAGAATATGTGGATTTCAGGTTTAAATTACTCAATATAAAATGAGACCTATCTCATCATATTAGATCTTTATATGGATATTACTTAGAGTTTTCTCATAATGATAAATTATTAACTAAGTTAATTCAAAGGATCTTGGAGGACTATGCACTTGATTCATTTTATGCTTTACCATGTGTATAGATGCACTCTTTCATAATATTAATGAATTATTTCTTAGTTTTTTTTTAGATAAATATTTTCATGAAAGTTACATTTGCACTCAAATTCAATAAAGATCCAATGAAACTATTAGTGGGTATATGCTTTGGTTGAATATGATGGTTACAAAAATGACTCATTAACTACTTTATAGTAAACTTTGAGGTTTATTTACTTAAATCTTGCTTCTAATTATTAAGGATAAAGTGGGTTTCAACACTTACTAATATTTTGATGATATTTGCCACAGTGGTTGGAAACCTTTAGATGAAACTTTTAGAGGCAAATATACTTAAGTATGGGTCCAATGCCCCAACTCCTAACAATGCCAAGTTTCAAAGAGAAACTTCAAGGCCAAAAGTAATGAGAATGCCTTTTAACCTAAGACTAAGGCCAAGAATGTGGTGAATGTTTTGGAATAACCATATAACAAGCTCATGTTATCTCAAATAAGGGAGTGTAATAAGTTTACAAGGTTAATCAAAAGCATATAAAATGTGTTTAAAATATGGATTGAATGTAATATGATTACTTTGCCTCCCATTAGAGAGTTGATCCTTAAAGGCCATTACCTAAATATCATTATTCCAATGCATTATGAAATTATCATAGAGTTATATGACATTCTTAAAATAGATGTGTTAGATTGAAACATAATATCCAATATCTCATCAATAGCAATCAAATCAAAGTGGAGTGAATAAATAATAATTTGAATGAACTGGTGGGACCACCAAAGCAACTTTTACAAATATTTACCAACCCTATTCCAAATCAGATAAAATATCTGGGTAAAATTTATATGAGATAAAAAAACATCAAATAAAACCATCACAATATCCTAATTCTTATCCACTTTATGGATTCATTATCATGGTTAGTGTTGTTACAAGGATACAGGATACTCTTCCAATTGTGTTTCATGATAGTAATATTACAAATGATAGCTCCTACAATGGGCCATTCTTCATATGAGCTTTCATATATGAATGACCACAAGAAACAAATGGATTTATGATTGATAATTTCTCAAGTATTAATTTGTACACTACGAAATTTATCAATGGTCTTGGACTCTTTCAAAGAGACTTAAAATATACTTTAATGACTATTATGAGTTATGATTGTATAAATAGAAACCAATTGATTATATTATTATATTGATCATAGTTGGTCCTAAGACACTTTAAATTCAGTTTCATGTGGTGCTAAACAATGGATCATAAGATGTTTTTCTTGGAAATACATGGATAAATTAAATGAGAGAAATCTTTTCCTCTCTACAACAATGTTTATTTTTTTCATGAAGTTTAAGTTATTAAAATTTATAGAGATGTATATTATCCTCTACAGAAAGAAACTTCAAGAAGAGGTCTACCTGATAAAATACCAAAGTAATACTCAAGTATTAGACTTAAATATCATACATTTAAAGCCTAATATCACACCTATAGGGATTTTATTATCACAACTTCTTGTTGCCAAAAAAAAGGAAATGCCTAAAATAATATATTTTTAAATCTAGTAATCATTTGAAGAATAATACTATTGTGTCAGAAGGTATAATAGATAATTAGGATGATGTCAATTATGGTGATAATGATGATGATAATGATGTCCAACAATGTGTTATATTTTTTAGATTCATGGGTACTTTGACATCTTAATTTGACTTTTGATGATGCATTTGCTTCAACTTATATAGAATACAATGATGATTCACTTGTGTATGCTTATATAATTAGTTATTCTTGCTTAGATATCAAATTATTCATGTAAATGAACTACCTTTATTTCTTGTACATGATTTTTTTTTGGGTTTATTGCTCTTATTTTGACACACTTTCTTCCTTCTGCTATTTCTTTAATTTCCTTATCCCTAAGTTCATTGTATGGATTTTGGAAGTCCATGTTTATTTTTTATCCTTATTTGTTTTTTTTATCCACTTGAGTCCCCATATTCTAACTCACTTATTCAATTTACTCTTCCCCACTTTCCTATTCTTCCACTTTTTGACTTATCTAGACTTCACCTTAGTTTTTTATTTTTATTTTAAAACTACTTCACTTCCCTTGGTTTCATGTTATGGCTATGCTTAATTTATCTCCTTTCACTAGCTTGTATATTGATTATTAGTTCATATTAGGTTTTTATTAGCACAATTTTATATTGATTATTATTTCATATTGGGTTTTTATTGATTATTAGTTTATTTCCTCTCTTATCCATGTTATCCATGTTCCCCTTGTGTTTTATTTGTTTTTTAGGTTCTTACAGGAGTATACTACAATGCTTTTGGTATTTTTTTGTCTTGTTGACCCTGCTTTATTTTTTCCCTAGGGCTTATGATTATTTTTGTCAATTTTCATACACTTTTTGTGCCACCTTGCATGCCAATAGGGTCTTGATATGAATTTGATAAATATATATACACACAAGTGTAATAGTCCATAAAAAAAGGAACATGCATTAAGAAAGTGATTTAAAAGAAAAATTTAAAACAGAAAATGTCAAGAGTGATAAACATAAGTCTCAAATTTGATTTGAAAGGTGAAATTTACTTTGGAGTCTTCATATTGATTTATTACTAATCATTCATGTAGTGAAAAGACATATAAGGATTAAGCTTGTATCATCACAATTTATTTTCAAACTATATGAAGTTTGAGTTTACAAATTTTTTGAGGATGAAGGTCTGAATAAGGCAAACTCACCAATTGGTTACCCCATTTTTAAAGCTATTATACTTTTTTGTGACATGATTAGAGGTTTAAGGAAGGATAAGGATTTCAAGGAGATGTGTAGTGAAATCTAACATAATGCATGAGGATTTTAGATCCTAGGGTAGAGGATTAGAGTCATCATTTTTATTTTTGGAAATCATGCAATTTTGAGGAGTATACGAGTCCACACTAGGACATACCAAGAGTGTAGCATTACATTCCTATTCAAATTTTCAAAATTATCAATTTCTTCTAATTTTTTAGGATATGTCCATCTTGGTTTTTGGAATTATTTGCATTGTATTTAAACATCAGATAGTATAAATATTTTTGATAATTTATAATTATTATTATAACCTCCCTTGTTAATGTCAATTATTCTAAAAATTTCCTATATTGTAGTTAGGTATATTTTTATTGTTTATTTAGGTAAATTTGTTCAAACTTGAATTGCACATTATTTATATTTTAGTGTAGTGTATTATTGATGTAAAAATACTTTACCATATTACATTTTTTCAATATTGGAATATCAAGAACAAAATTCTATGCATCAAAAGATGTAAAATAACCAAAAAGACCCAAAATATAGTAAATAGGAGGAGAGTAAACTCCCACAAGTTAGAATAGAGTTACTGATATTACAATATAAAAAAGTCCCCAATTAGGTGACATAAATAGAAAATAAATAGTAGCAAAATAAAAGGACACCCAATAAGACACCTTATGCAAAAGGTGACACCAAGAACTAATAACTACTTCACCAGATCATCAATCACCCTCATATTAGTGGAAATGCCCACATCAGAACCAATACATAGATCCATGTCTACTGTAATAGGTCCCAAAACAAAATTTGAGTCCAGCATAGGTCTCGAATGATCCAAATAATTTCTATGTGGAGGAATATAACATTAAACCTTCCCAAGCAGGGACTTCATATTACTAGATTTGACATATTCTAGGACTTATTCAACATCTACTTTACCACCCCTTTCAATAAGCTTTTCAAGTTTGTAGGCAAGAGTATTCACATTGTCATTGATCAAATCCAAAGTATCATTTTGATAATCAATACTTTATAGTAGGAGGGGGATAAAAACAAGAGAAGGAGGTTGAATAAAAGAATTACCAGTAGAACTCAGGTCAACTCAAAGATCCATAAAAGCAACTTCATCCTCAACATCCTTGCCCAAACATTTATGAGCAACTGAAGTAGAGTTTTAACCATCCATAATCACATTTTCAATAGCAACAATTCAAATTTCAAACCCATTCTTATCAAAATTAGATGAATTAACCCAGGCATGAATAAAATCATCCACTTGATCAGATTAAGACTCCTTAATGTAGTCCCACTCATATTTAAATTTTTTAAGTTCAATAGTAGAGCCATGATAAATGACCCAATATGGATGAGGACTAAGTTTAGGGTAGCCTATAAAATCAATCAATACATATTACATTTAGATGAACCTAGGTTGCCTTGTATGTTCTGTTACCGGGTTATATGATTCCTTCTTTGTCATATATTTTATTTTATCTAGGGTTTTATACATCCTTAATTTGATTTTCCCTCTTATTAGGGTTAGCTATTACATGTTCGTATTTCAGCCTTTTCTTAGGGTTTGTTGATTCATATGAGATCTCTTTAGCCTTAATTATTTGGTGCTTATTTGTATAGCTATATATTATCTATCTCCATAGTGCTGTATTTGTTTGAGTTTGTGTTATATCATGTTATCCTTCATTTACCCTAATTTTTCCCTTGCTTTTTCCCTTCAAGGTTTGTGTTTAGTGTTATATCTCTTTTAACCTAGTCATTAACGTTATTGTAAAGTTTGTATATCTATGTATATCTTATAAATTTTTATGGATAAAAATATTATCACATTTAATTCACTTATGAATGCTTTTTTATTTTGTTATCTATATGATATATTCCTAGCCTATGTGTGTTATTATGTATCAAGATGTTGTTAGTAAATTTTTTTTATCAATGTTTAAATGTTTCTTTCCAATGATATATCATAAAATATTAACATATGGTTTGAAACATGACATGGTTGTATGTGATGATAATGCATAATGTGTTGGTGTCATTAGTATTTATAAACTCACCTTAGTGCCTTATATGGACATATCTTATGAATATTTAAGAATTTCATATTGTATAATGACTTATTATGAGGTAGAAAATATTATGACTTGAAGGGATGGAGCAAAAAATACAATAGTCCCTCCTATTACTTATTAAGGTGGGATTCTTCAAAACATCCTTCCTAACCTTCCTCAAGATCTATGACCTATAGTGTAAGCTTCCATATATTATTATATTATATATAAAATAAGAAACACACATGCAAAAATATCACTTTTAGGATCACTTACAAGGTTTAATGTTTACAAAAGTATACTTTATAAGGCCTTAGAAGACACTACGTTTTCAATTGATACTCAACCTCTTCACTTTTTTATTGTTACATCTTTGACAGATAGTGAGAACCTTATTACCCTTGAGCATGATGAGTTATATCTAAAATATATTATGGACCAAAATTTACCCTTGCATATTCAAGTAAAAATCAATAATATAGGGATCAAAAGGGTTTTATGGATAATGCTTTAAGGTTAAACTTTTTTGGCGAGTCCTTTATTATTACACTTTAAATTGGAAGACAAAACATTTATAACTTAAATATGAGCATTAAAGGTTTTTATAATCAACCAAGAAAGGATCTTGGATTAATCACTCTAAATATATCCCTTAGATTTAAGGTTATAACTATTGAGTAAGTTATACCTAATGATGTAAGCTAAAACATACTACTTGGGAAACCTTAGATTCATGTTATGGGAGTTGTCCCATCTACCTTACATATATGCTTTAAATTCATACATGAAGGAATCATACACACATATTCTATAGATAATGTACCATTCATATTTTGGAAAAATCTTGAGCCTTAGATATTATTGCACCACTCTTTAACCAAACTTAACCAGCCATTATGCTACCCAATCACACTATTCCAATAGATTAATCAATCAATTTTGAATGGGTTGAGAGTAATAACATGCAAAAATATGGTGGTGATAAATTTTATTCTATAGATGAAAAATTATCTAAGCTATACTTTACACCATTTGGCTTGAGGAATATACAGATCATATGATCACATTTGACATTGGACAACTCTATATCGCCCCTTAAGATTATGAATTACCTATTCAACCATCATGAAATATTGAAGAACAATCAAAATATGATAAGGGAAAGGGGATATACTTTACTATCATGATTAAAACCTATATCTTATTCACATAGGTGCAATCTATTATGACTCTTTCCTATATTGCTTCGACTCAAACACACACAATTTAATTTACCAATTAAAGAAAATATTAAGAGTGCTAAGTTGAAGTATAACATTTGATTTGAAAGGAAAAATTCCATTTGGAGTCTTAAAATTGCATTATTTCCAATTTTCATGTGGTGCTAATCCATATAAGGATAATAGCCAAGATCATTATGATTTCTTATTGAACACCATAGAGTGTTGGTTTCAACCTTTTCTAAGGATAGGGGTTTGATTGATATAGGACTCCCAATTGGCTCTGCTATTTTTAAATCTCATCCAAGGTTGTGTGAGATAATTAGGATTTTAAGGAAGGAAAAGGATTTATAGGTATTATAGATTGAATTATAGAAAAATTATCAAGGTTTTGAGAACTTAGGATCAAATATTAAAGTTAATTTTATTTCGGGAAAGGATGCAATTTCCATGAGTGTATCATTCCACTCCTAGACAATTTTTTTGATTTATCAGTTCATTCATTTATTTGGGTTATGTTTTCCTTGGTTATTAAACCTATTTAAACTTTATTTAAACTTCATAAAATCTACATATTTGTTATAATTCAATATCCTTATCAAAACACACTTTTTGTCCATTTCAAATATTCTATAACTTTCCTTTATTGTAAATAGGTCAATTTTTACTATTTATTTGGGTAAAGCTATTATGATCTGAATTGTACATTATTTATGGATTAGTGGGGTATTATATATTTAAAACCACTTTACCATAATACATTTGATTCACCTTAATTATTTTCTTTAAATAGATCTACTTCTTTCAGCTTTTACTTTTTCTTCTTGGTTTTCTATGGTTCACTCTACCCATTGGTATCCATTCCTTTATTATTCTCTAATTTCCCTTTTCTCCTTCATTTTTTAATATTTTCCAACCTTTCATTAGCTTGTTTTATTCCATCCCAAAACCTTGCACTAGATTCCACTTGATGATAACTCATTTATTTTAGAAACATGCCTCTAAGCACAAAACATTATGATGGAAGTTGTAGGTTATTAAAGATCCTCCTTTTCTTGCCTTTTTATCTTATTACGTTCATTTGGTTGTATGATTTCATTTATTGATACATTTCCTTTGAAATTTCTCATCTTCTATCTTATATTTTATGATTGATACAAAGCTTGAAATATTATGATTATATTGAATTATACACTATATGTTCATGATTATTCACATATTGGTAGATGTTATGTTTTAGTTATGGCTTATATACATGATAATAATGATAATTTTTAAATAGATGCAATATTTATGGACAAAAGGAACAAGTTCATATTTGAGGATTTTGGGGGCATCTCCTAACACCATTTCAAATTACATATTTCTTGATTTCCTTGATCATATTGACCTCTCATGTGATCCTATACTCTGATATATATTACATGTGAAATGTATTCTTAACCACTTATTTATTTTATACATATTATTGTGTATGCTACCTTGCTTATATTCATGATTTATTTGTTATTAATTATATCATTACATTGTTTTCTTTGTGTTTGCTAAGCCTTCCTAGATATCACTGTTTACTATATACGTTGTCCTTACTTTATTTGTCTACTATGTGTGTGAAATTATTTCTCTATGTTTTATATAATTTCCTTGTTTATAACTTGTTTTCTATTTGTATGCATTGCTTCATGTATTTATAGTGTGTCTTGTCCTCTCTACTTACTCTATGTTTGATTTGTACTCATAGATTTCTTTGTCTACTTTGTGTTTGATGTGCTTCCTATGCATACTTTATGTTTGATATGTATTTAGTGTGTGTGTTATGCCTAATCTATATTTGATGTGTTATCATTGCTTCTTTTGTTATTACATGTTATGGTCACATGATCTACATCATGTACAATCCACATATTTGTCATGGTTCATATCATGCAAATGTTTTATTATTTATTTCCTATGTTACCATTGTAAATAAACCTTAAAGAGGTATCTAATATAAGGATATTATAAAATATAAAAATGTAGAAGACCATTTTACACACATAATATATCAGTCCACAAAGTGGTTTGGGCATATAAAAAAGGGTTGTATGCTTAAGAGGTTTTAAGAGATATATAAGGGGAATATACAAATAATATATATAGTGAAGGACCATATGATATCCATGGTGTCATCATATAGTAGGAATTTTTTTATATACTCTAAAGGTTTTGAAGCAATATTTAGAATAAAGTAGAGTGGCATGAGGCAATAAGGAAGAATTATATACTAAAAGAATGTAAAATATATTAATAAAGTAACAAGAATAAGAAAATCCATATAATATAATCAATGAGATAATAAATAATCCAAAAATACCAACTAAAGTCCAAAATAAAGAGAATATGGTTAGGGATACATACCTTTGGTCGACTTGTTGATACATTTATATGACCCTTGGCTTGAAGCACTTTATGGGAGATTGTTGTAGGCAAACTTAAGATTTATGGGGGAAGACCTAAATAGACAAAATTTGGGGACTCCAAAGACTATGGTAAGCATTTCTAGTTGTTGTACCTAAACTTTAATTTGTATTGAATTTTTGGGTACCCATTTACAAAATTATTAAAACCCATGTTTTTATCTAATTATGGGGTCCCTATTTTTTGTACATCAGGAAATTAGGTTTTTCATCATAGTAATAAGTGTATTTTTTAGGTATTTATTACTTAAAATATCATTTATGAACTCTAAATCCCATTTTTCTAACTCATGAAGTGTATCAGGATTTTTAGATTCTTTGCACAAGTCTTATTATTTTGTAAACAATGTCTTTAAGTCTTGATTTTCTAGATATATTTATTAAAAAACTTGTATCAATATTTATGAACAAATTGTAAAAATGATATATAGTTAGTTAACATGTATTTAAGTACCTATTTTCCCTTCAACTTATTTTTTGTCTAGGTTTTCAGACTTTTCAAGTTAATCTTTACGGATAAGCCCTTTGAACGAACTTGTAACAATTTATAGACTTTCGTGAAGAGTCAAAAAACACCTAGAGATATTTGAAGAGATGGTTTTGTATGTTTTAGGATAATGATAAATAAAGTATCTAATTTTTTGCAAAATAATCATTTTTGTGGAGAAAAGCATAAATCAGTGAGTGTGGCAAGTAGTTTCTAATATAGTTAAAAACATCCAAAATGTCAATTTTGTAGATATATATTTATTTAAAATGGAAACAATTTGAGAAAATATGATTAAAATGGGTTTTATACAACATGAAATAATTCATAATTCTACCTTTTGATCACACATGGTGTGCATTTAAGGAAGTTTTATGTGCACGTTTTAGAGACAATTTAGCTTGTTGGTGTAGACACTTAAATATGGTACAAGGATTATTATTTCAATGTTTTTAGTGTGATTTTACGAATATGGATCAATGGTTTAGATTAGATACTTACTGATGTTTTCACTTGTTTTTTTATTCTCATTTCCTCTCTATGTTCTCATGTGCTTCTTTCTTTCTTTTATTTCCTCTCTCCCCTATGTTTTTGTGTACTTTGAGATATCTATTTTATCTCTTCCTCTTTCATTTTTTGGGTTTTGTTCATTTTTAGATTGACCTTGAAAGTGGTATGACCTCTTTCGAGGTAATCTAAAATTGGTCACTTTGCCTATATGGGACCTTTGGCCCTTTTTTCTTTTTTCTTTTCTTGTGTGGACTCATGGTTATCAATTTTCATTTTTGTCTTGTGTTTCTTAGTGCACCAATAGGTCTCTAGTTCAAATTTAAAAGGATTTACATTCAAAACATCATAAGGAATTTCAATAACAAGTATCATGCATTGACATTATACATATTTTACAATTCTAAGGATGATATCTAGGCATCAGTTCTATTGATTTTCTTACTCTACATAATTGTACCAAAAAAGGGCCTAAGAAAAATTTCATATTAGTTACATTTATTATCATAAGGAGAAATGGTGGAGACTTATCTTAGTTATTAGGATGGGACACTCACTTTTAATTTAACTTCATTGAGCCTTGATTCACATTAATACATAATTGTGGACCTCAAGGGGGCCCGAGCCAATAACATTGCACATTCCTTCATTTTGTTTGGATGTTTTACTAGGTTTTAAAGTTAAATTAGGGTTACATTAAAGGAGACAATATTTTTTCATCTATGCATGCTTATTCATAAATCTAAGAGATGATTTTTTGTATTTGTTGTTGATGAAGGGTTCTAGGAGGTTTCAGAATATGAGGATAAATATAGCCATTTTTAAGCATGTTTTCCAATTTCAGTAGGAGTAGGTCTGAAACTCATCTAACCCTTTTAATGGAAGTCTAGAAGTGTCATAATCACAAAGCACAATCTGATTTCTAGTTTTCATTTTACATTGTTCCAAGATCTTCATCTTTACATTTTGAAAAAATGTTAGGATCTAGGTAAGTTAAAACATCTACTCATCTATATTTTCTTGTTTATCTCATTTCCTATTAATAATTTATAGTTAAATTCATTTTCATTGTCTTGTTTACTATATGAACTAAATTAGATTTACTATAATTTACCATATTATACTTGATTTACCTTGTGCCATCATTCCACATAATTGGTGTAGTGTTTTGTACACACATGTTCCCTTTTTGTAAAACATTTTTGTGAACACCTCCTTTTTTATATTTTAATATTAGGGTCTCATATACCTTTCCCTCAAGGGACTGATTTTCACTTATCAACTCTCCCTTGCTTGATATTTATCACTAGGCTTCTCTGTGATTGAACTATGTTGGATTTTCTAAGCCTTAGTTCTCCTCCTCTTCATTTTACCATGTTGGATTTTATAAACTTTCGACCTCTTCATTTATAAGCTCATTTATATTCTTGTGTTTATTCCATTTTATCCTTGGTATATATGATTTATATATAGAATTTATTTCTATAATGGTGGATAAATTGAGGGCTCATAGATTTTACATGTTATTAATCTTGATGATATGGTATTTGTGAAATTTTTTATTTCATGTTTCTTTCCTCACATTTATCACAAAATATTAGAATATATTTTGAATCATGATAGGGTTGTATGTGATAGCTATGCTTTAGGTGCTAATACCTTGCAATTGATAAATTTTATTGTGTTCCCTTTGGTGATATTCTTTGACCCTCTTCCTCTTAGTAGCTTATTTATACACTAGTGTTTTTTATCTTTTCCCATGGGTAGATATGATTTATAAATACCATGTATTTTTATTATGGCATATACATGGAGGGTTCATAGCATTTACATGTTATTAAGCTTGATGATATGGTTTTTATGCAAAATTTTATCAATGTTTCCATGTTTATTTCTTTACATTTATCATAAAATACTAGAATTTACTTTGAATCATGATTAGGTTGTATGTGATAGTTATGCTTCATGTGTTAATACCCTTAAAAATGATACATTTGCATGTGATCCCTTTAGTGATGCAACTTTTGTGGCTTATTTATTATATATTATGGGGTAGATGTCATAATGTTTTGGATAGTAAGATCACTAAAGGGAGGGTTTTTTTGAGGAAAAACAATGTCTAGGTTGTTCCTGTCAATGTCATCATCTTCTTCAGGAATGGAATCCTGATTGTTTGAACCCCTAAACTCCACAAATTACCATGTTTGGAAGCCGAAAATGAAACAACTCCTTCAATCAAAGGGCTTATGGAGAATTTTTTTTGAAACAACACTTGCAGCATTCACCACTAAAAAAGACAAATATGCATATGGTTGTAAGCAGGATGAGGCTCTTGGATTGATTTGCCTCAACGTCTCAGATAATCTTCAATTTCACATTGTAGATGCTACAATGCCAAAAGAGGTATGGGAAAAATTTAAAAACCTATTTGGCAAAGTTAATGAGTTTAAAATTTTGCAATTAGATGCAGAATTGAGTCCTCTCACTCCATCAGATTTTCCTTCAATAGATGAATTCTTGGCAAAATTCAAATTTATTAGGTCACAGTTGAAAGATGGTGACAAGGATAAAAGTGATAAGGAGTGAATTTTCATGATTTTGTCAAAGTTGAAAGGACCATATAGTGTTTTTTCCTCTGTTCTTTATACCATGATGGATACATTAGGTGATGAATTCAAATGGCCTTCCTTTGAAGTTTTTTGTGAAAGATTGACTAGGGAGCAAACAAAATTAATGGCCCTAAATGCTCTAATTGGTCCTAGTCATGCTCTAGTTGCTAATTCTTCCAAAGGAAAAACTTCACCTAAGTCTAAACAAAAGAAAACACCTTCAAATAACCCTCCAGAGTCCACCACCCAGACACCTAATCATTTTAAATCTACTAAGACCAAAAAGTCCTTTAAGCAAAAGAAGAAAACAATTGGTCCATGTAATTTTTATGGTGGTCCTAATCATGATGAAAGTAGATGTTTTAAGAATATGGAAGCATTAGAGGCAACAATTAGACAACACAAAATTTCCATTCTGTCTCCATCTCCTTCTACTTCTCCTGCAGGAAAAGGGAAAGCACTTTCATCCAGGGCTACATCTTCATGTCATGATCAATGGATATTTGACTCAGGTGCTTCTCATCATCTCACACATTATAAGGATCTATTATCTTCTCTTACATATTGTAGTACATCACATATTGTTATGGGTAACTCCTCATAGATCGAAGTTTTGGGATCAGGTACTATTGACAAACAAGATGGATGTTTTAACAATGTATTGCTTGTGCCCCAAATCTCTTCTAATCTTCTCTCTATATATCAAATATGTAATTCTGGTACTGGTAAAACTATGGATTTTACTCCACATGATGTTGTAATAAGAGAATGTAATGATCCTAGTGAGATAGTTGTTATAGGTACAGTAGACCATACTGCAAGACTATACTTTTGATAAGTTTGAGTCTTTTATGTCTTCTGGTTCTTCACTTATAGTAGATGGTAATAGTCTCAGCAAATTATGGCATGAGAGATTAGGGCATTTGAGTTATGGATATATGCAACAAATGAGTACAAAACATCTTGTAAAAGGCTTTCCTAAGGTCTCATGTATTGATGGGGTGTGTCCTGGTTGTCTAGTTGGTAAACAACACCAGGATCCATTTCCAATTGGTAAGGCCACATGTGCAAATATGCCCTTAGGGTTGGTTCATAGTGATTTGATGACTTTTCCAACTCATTCTTTTTCAGGGGCCGAATATGCACTCACATTCATTGATGATTTCACTCATAAAACTTGGGTATATTTTCTCAAGTTGAAAAGTGAAGTTTTTGAGACTTTTAAGGCTTTCAAAGCCTTTGTTGAAAGACAATACTCTCTTCCTATTAAAAAGATACACACTGACAATGGGGGGGAATATGATAGTAATGCTTTCCATGATTTTTGTATTGAGCATGGGATACAACACCAGTTCATTGTACCACACACTCCTCAACAAAATGGTGTAGCAGAGAGGAAAAATCAAACATTGAAAGAGATGGAAAATTGTATGATTCACTCTAAAAATTTGGGTCCACAATATTGGGCTGAAGCTGTAAATTGTGTAAACTACATTCAAAATTGTATGCCTCATAAAGCTGTGTAGAATATGACACCTAAAGAAGCTTGGTCTGGGATCAAGCCTGATATTTCAAACTTTCACATCTTTGGGAGTCAAGCATGGGCATTTATTCCTGATGACAAATGCAAAGCATTGGAGAAAAAAAGCCAACCACTCATTTTTGTTGGCTATTGTGAAGATATAAAAGCCTACCACCTTTTTGATCCTGTCATAAATGATGTGTTGTTTTCATGGGATGTTCAGGTTGATGAGCTACCCACTCCACAGGAGTGTACATCTAGTTCTTCTTCTCCCCCTCCTTCTTCTACCGAGGATAGTGAGGATTTGCTTTCTATTGTTGATGATGATGATGTTGCACTTTTTCAGCCACCACAGCCATCTTCTTCACCACCTTTGCCCAAGTGGCAGAACACTCTACAGGTAGCTAGTTCTTTCATTGGTGATCCATTTGATTCTCGTCACACTCACTCACAAACATCTGGTGTTGCTCTTTTGGGACAAGCTTGTACAGATGATCTAGTGTTGTTTTTTGAGGCCATTGGTATACCCAAGTGGGATGTTGCAATGTATGATGAGTATTCTTCATTGATGAAGAATGATACTTGGGATCTTGTCCCTCTTCCTAAGGGAAGAAAACTTGTAAAATGTAAATGGGTCTATAAGACCAAATATGATGCAGATGGATCAGTGGATAAGTAAAAAGCTAGATTAGTAGCTAAGGGTTTTTTATAGGTTGAAGGGGTTGATTACTTTGAGACCTTTGCCCCTTAGCTAAGATGGATTCTATTCAGCATGTACTCTCTCTTGTTGCTTCACATTCTTGGTCAATTTTTTAGATGGATGTGAAGAGTGCCTTCTTGCATGGTGATCTCCATGAGGAGATCTATATGGAGCAACCTCCAAGATTTGTGTAGGACTCATCATTGGTTTGTAGACTCTATCATTCTCTTTATGGCCTCAAACAAGATCCTAGAGCTTGGTACAAGAAGATGGATAGTTTTCTTTTGAGTTCTAGTTTTATTCGTTGTGAGTCAGATCACAATGTATACATCCTAAAGCAAGGTGAGGAGATTGTCATATTGGTTTTGTATGTTGATGATCTCATCCTCATTGGCAGTTCAGATTCGTTGATACATGACATCAAGGACAAGTTGGTAGATAGGTTTGATATGACAGATCTGGGACTTCTACATTATTTTCTTGGTCTTCAAGTTTTTTAGTCTTCTAAGGGCATCTCTATTAGACAACAAAAGTATGCAATAGATATTCTTCATCAATTTGGCATGGCTAATTGTAAGCTTGCCCCCACTCCATATCAGTTAGGTGTTGTGTTATCTGCCACTTGTACGACTCCTCTTATTGATCCAACTTTGTATAGGAAACTTGTAGGCAGCCTTTTATACCTGACTCATACCCATCCCAACATCACATTTGCTGTGAACCTTGTCTCTCGATTCTCATATGAGCCTCATGAGAGTCATTGGAAAATAGATAAGCATATTTTGCACTACATTCAGAGCACTACTCACTTTGGTATACATTACACACCATAGAGTTCTACACAGCTTGTTGGATACACTGAATCTGATTAGGCTGGTGATGTTGACACTCATGAGTCCATTTGCAGATTCGCTTTCACACTTGGTTTACGTCCAATTTCTTGGACATGCAAAAAGTAGATTGCTATTGCATTGTCTTATACTGAGGCTAAGTATTGAAGTGCTGTCAAAGCTAGTCAGGAGACACTTTGGCTTCGACAGTTGCTTGGCAAGTTTGGCTTCACATAGCAGGGTCCTACTACTCTTTGGTGTGACAACCAAAGTGTGATTTCTATTTCATGAAATCTTATTGAGAATCAGTGGACCAAACACATTGAGATTCACATGCACTTCATTCAACATCTTATTCAGGATGGAGTTCTTTCTTTGGAGTTTGTACCTATAGCTGAGCAGATTGCAGACATCTTCACTAAACCTTTGGCTTCTCCTCATTATCTTTAGTTATGAGTGATGTTTGGGGTGAAGGAAGTTGTACTTGGGGGGATTTCCAATGAAGTCCTTCCTTCCTTTATTTTTCATATATTTGATTGGTTTGTACATGGGTACCTTATCAGGCCTAGTAGCCAGGACCCATATTTGTTTGTCATTCTCCCTATGTTTCGCTTAAGGGAGGGTTGGAATAATGAATATTTAAGCTTACCTAGGGATAATAGGGTAAGTTATTTATTACCTAGGGTTAATTTTATTTATCTAGGATAATTTTTTTATTTTTGAGAGTCTCTCAACAATAATTTTGTTCATAGTATTTTAAAACAAATAGTTTGTTTTCTCTATTTTGTAATCACAACAAATAGTTTGTTGTCGTAAAACAAAATATTTGTATTATATATACTTTAGAATCTAATAGATTGTAATGAGAGAATAACAAGAGAATATAGAAAGTATACAAAGAATTTTTAGGATTATCACCTATTTTATTCTCTAGTATTATTTTTGTAGGTTTCTTGTTGTGGGTTCTGTCTCCTGGATTGATCCTGTGGATCCTGTGTATCTCCTGCTCATTCTTTCATGGTATTAGAGCTTGGAGTTCTAGTTGAAGATCCTCTTCCCTATAGTTTTTCATCATTTTTCATCTATTAAAATAGTCAAAAACATTATTTTATTAATGTATTCCAACAATTTGTTATTCTCTCACATTCTGGTTCTTGTTTACAAGTTTTTTTCTCAAATTTTTTGTACTTTATGATCATTTATGACAGTACGGATTTCCAAAACCAGAATTTTTTGGTACAGGGGCATATAAAATTCAATCAAGAATCCTATATAACTTTATTTTTTTCACTTTTTGACAAATGATGTCATGTTAAGGATGATTTCTAATAGATTTTATGAGTGATTTTATTTTTTTGTTTTTATTTAAATATTTCATTTGAAATTTAGTATATATTTTTCTAGTTTTTATTTTTACGTGGCCAAAGGAAGTTATAATTATGTTCTTTTTTTATGTCGATGAGATCAAAGCTGAAAACTTACCATAGAATGGTTTGGTTTGATTAATTATGTATAATTACCTTTTTAAGGATTCTTCCATCTATAATTCAAAGTTTCTTGTAAGGATTTTTAAATACTTAATTACAATGTTTGGAAACATTTGTGTGTGTTTTGTTTCCTATATTAATCTTGATGCATCATTGATGGTAATAGATTTCTGACAACTATCCATTTTTTCAAAATATAATGTTGATTGGTAAACAAACTTTAAAAAACAATAATTTTTCTGGTATAATAATTTTTTATAAAAATAAAAATAAGAAAAATAACAATTAGTTTGAATCTCTACTATACTAATGAATTCAAAGCATTGCATAGAAATTAATGTAGAAGTATAATAACATGGTGTCTCATATTTTGAATAAACACAATGTATTTTGTTGTGCTTGATTTTCATAATCAAATATTTGAGGAAATGAAAGACTTGTATAGCTCTTCCAGACAAAAACTGTCTGACTAGTTTTTCTGGTAGATTGCAGTCACTGTACAGTTTTTTGTTGTGGTAGATCGTACGGGCATCATTTCTAAAATTTGACACCTATTCATGAAAGCTGACTGTGCTAGATTTCATTCCAAATCAATTCATACAATTTATTTGTAGGTCGTACAGTGTTTTGGGGGATTACAACAGGGATTTCATAATCTATTTTGTTCTATAGCATAGCCGTATGGTTTTCTTCATTTTGAACGCCTTATATTGCATACAATTAAAATCTAAAAGTTGTATGAGTTATCAAACATTCTAGGCTTTTATTTCTAGCTGAGAAGTATGGATTTGGATTAGGCTGTATAGTCCTTTGAGTAGATCCTATGGAGCTAATTTTGAAATTGCTTGGAGGTTTTTTCCTTGGAAAATGTTTATAGAATTCTCATCAGAATTCTTCCTGATCACCACACCTTACTGGAACAAGAAATTATTTATGATAAAGCCAAATATTATTCAGCATCCATCTCACATGTGTGAGTTATTTTGGATTTTTTTAATTAATTTCTTAATTTTTAGTGGTTTAAAAGCAAGTCTCTAGCTTTAAATGAACAAAGTTGACTTTGCTAAAGTGGCTAGAGTTATTATGTTAAAGAATTGGTAGGGAGGAAGTCTTGGGGTCAAATCCCCCTACATATTTTTTTGTAAAAAGCCATTTTTTTTACCTTTGTATAAGCTAAGGATAATAAATTTTGTTGGGAGACATTAAATTGTAACGAGAGAATATAGAGAGTATACAGAGAATTTTTAGGATTATCACCTATTTTATTCTCTGGTATTATTTTTGCAGGTTTCTTATTTTGGGTTCTTTCTCTTGGATTGATCTTATGGATCTTGTGTATCTCTTGCTCATTCTTTCAATCACAAAATGCTTATATTCCTCCTCTTTCTTCTTAGACTCAAGGTGGAGTTGACCAACATAACCCTCCTAATCTTCCCCAAGCTCTTAGAATTAGAGTCCAAGAGGCTAATGATTATGATATCATAAATTGACTTAAGAATACTCATGCTAAAATTTATACCTTAGAATAGATGCAAATGTCTAATATTTATAAATACATACTTTATGAGACTTTGCATGATACTATTTTACCACATGACACTGAACTAACATACTTTGATTTTATTGTTATAATTTACAAGATAGTGAGAATCTAATCTCTTTTGAGATGAAGGATTTACCTTCTAAAGAGATTTTGGACCAACATTTACCTTTATACATTTAAGCTATTGTTCATAATAAAGGGATTAAATGTGTGATTATAGATAATGATTGTAAAATAAACATTCGTAGTGAGACCTTTCTTGATACACTGGAACTTGGTTATCATTATATTACACATTCAAGTATGATAATAAAAGGGTTTGACAATCAACCAAGAAAGGCTCTAGGAATAATTACATTGAACATAAATATTGGACCTCAAACTTTAGCTACAAAATGTTAAGTCATATCTAATGATGTGAGCTATAATATTTTACTTATTATGCCATGGATTTGTGTTATGAATGTGATCCCCTATACATTACATATACACTTTTCCTATAGATGATTTTCCTAATATAATTTTAAAATATGTTAAAACCTAAGGAAAGAGTAATTTTTTAGCTTAATATACCATAACCATTTATTATGGTAAGTAATAAATACATTACCATAAAATAAATGAATACATTTGAAATTGGTGAAAGAAGTAAGACCAATTAGGATAGTGTCACTTACAATGATATTATAGATGAACATTTTTCCAAGGTAAGATTTACTGCTATTGGTCTTGGTAAATATAATGATGACTTGCATATATTCAGTATTGGTTAGCTATATTACACCCCTAAATATTATAGAAGTGTTTATTGTAAATCTAGTTTTAATAAAAATAAGGAATACACTAGTTACAATTAAATATATTTAAGCATAGACAAATAAAAGCATAATATTCAGATATAACTAATAGGCTATGATGAAAATTGAATCTAAGTGTCACAAATGAAAATAGACTAAGCAATGTAAATGAAAAAGGGGCAAGGAACAATCAAACATGTTTTCTATTCTATAAATTTGAGATTATAGATAAACTATGTAGATTATAAGTAACTTGCTCCTAAACTTTGGAAATTGTGCGATGATTTGGGACAAACTTATTCACTGTGACAAAGTTTTTCCTATGTTGATCCTACATGGAAAGACCCATAAGGTCATGATTATCTGACAATGGCTAGGTTTATCCCCTTAAGGCTAGATTTGTCTTGGTAGGGTTTCACATTATAATTTTTCTATCACCTATACTCTGTTGACTTCTTATTTCACCTATACATTCACTTCAATGATTTGTTAGGCATAATATGTAAAATAAAAGAGTCTCCTCCTTTACCTAGTTTGACACTCCATAAATAAAATAAATAGTTATAGGGTTGGGGAACCATCATAACCATTTTATAAACTACGTATTATACATGCGTATAATTGTATCTCCATATAGTTCTATGAGTGTGTGGTGGATTATCTTGAGTGAGGTTTTGTGAGCCTTATCTTCCATATAAGTGATGATGTAGGTAAATGCAATCTAATATCCTACTTTGGCACAAGAGAAATGTTGAGGGGCCAAGATAGGATGATAATGTCATAAGTGTATAAGATTAAATGAAACCTAACTTGACTGATGCTTAAATCTAAGATTGAACTTAGATGAAACTTTGATCTTGATATTGAAATATATCTCGTGATTCTTCTATTTTAGATGATTAAATGGATTATTTAGACCTTGTATATATAGGTTTATCTAGGATAAATTATGCACATTACCTAACTATAGTAATGTATAAATGAAAGACTAAGGGCACATATTTCATGGAAATGGGATGATAGGCCCACAAAATAAAGGGGAAAACCCCATGGGGTGCATAAGTTTGTCCTAGATAGACCTGTACATTGTATGAGTTTGACTTGGGAATGTCTCCGACTTTATTTTGGAGGAAATCCTAGGTAGTAAGTGAATTTTTTTCAAGATGTATTATCAAATACCTTTTTTATCAGTGTTGAGGTGATTATGGGCTCAATGAACCAAGTGTAAACTTATCATGGGGGCCAAGGTAGTTCCATAAATAAGCTAAAATATACAAGCTTTCTAAATAAGGTAAATTAAGGATAAAACACAAGGAATAAGGTTATTATGTTAAATTTATGTGTCCACATAATGCCCCCATTTTTGTTTGGGTATTTGAGTGAAATTCATGTGTGTATCAAAGTATAAATGTAAATAATTGAAACACAAACCTTCACTTACCTATGGAAGGATGAAGGGTTTTTTACTCACACTTGAGATAAGCTTCCATCCACAATGTATATATATTGTACTTGAAACAAATGATTAATGGTATAGGTATTCAAATTCTCATGATATGTTTTAAATTTTGAAAAACTTACAACTTGATTTTTAAATTTTAAAATAAAACATTTGAGTAAATACACATGATTGGTATCACCCTAAATGCCAAACTAGAAGGAATTTCGAGAGGGGTTAAAACATAGCCAACACTTTTTTGGGATCCTTCAAAAACCCAATCCACTTATTGACCAAGGAAGTAGATAAATTTTACATTGCTACTTTGGTATTTTACATTTTTTAATATTTTGGATTTAGAAATGCCATGATATATTCCCTCCTTTTGAGGTGAGAGATGAATAACTTGTGTTGTAATCAATCATATAATACAAAAGGTTAAATGCCTCATATGTTAGAAAACATAAATTAGTTAAAGTGTGATATAATCCTAAAACCTTATGAACTCAAATATTGCCACCATTATAATATTTTCCATAGATCGTATGTTAGGAAAATTAAACTAGCTAAAGTGTCTTATAATCCTCAAAGCATATGCTTTTCAATCTTGCTATCATTGTGAATTTTTGCATATAACATATTTTAGGAAAAATAAATAAGCCAAAGTGTGTTATTAGCTTAGAAACACATGCAATTTGGATCTTTCCATCATTTCAAGTTTTTTCATATATTATATGTTCATAAAAATAAATTAGTTAAAGTGTGTTTAATTATAGAAATATATGCAATTCGATATTTTCCACAATTGTAATGTTTTGAATATTTTAAAGTTTGAATTTTGCATTTAGCTCTACCATATAAAATCATGTGAAGTAGTGTAGGAGAGATAGTATCATAAAAAACACAAATTTATAGGCTATGATTCCCCCTTGACAGAGAAAAATGTGAAATAAGTGTTATGACACCAAATGTCACAAGTAAGCCCCTAGTTAAGCTAGATATAGTAATGAGAACATAAATAAGTAGCATGCCTTTATATATGCATGATGGAAACCATTGAAACATAGGTATCATGTAAATATATTTAAATATGCATGATAATCATCATGGATATAATCATAGTATACTAATAGAGTGTACTTAAGTTAGGGCCACACAATATTAGTGATCACACAAAAATTAGGGATAATATGTGCCAAGTTTTTACTCACACAAGACATGATAAAAAGAGGATCCTCTATGAACAAGGATGTATTTAAAATAATATACATGTATATGAAAGTAATTATTCATGTATAAATAGTCAATGTAGCAGTGTAATAATCATAGCAGAATAATTAGGGATAAGAGATACAAATACTACTAGAAGATGTAGTAATCAATGTAATATATCTTAAGATGATGATTGATAAGTAATGATAGATCTATCACTATGAAATAGTTAATTGAAATGGAAATTCCCCAAAACTAAGACATGTTGTCTATGAAATTATCCCTCTAAGATGTGGGTGTGCTATTTATGTTTACCTTAATTTTGGTTTTAATCAAAACAAGAAACAAACTAGTTACAATTAAATAGATCTAAGCATACATGAATACAAGTATAAATTTAAAATTTATCTAATAGGCTACGATGAGAAACAAGTCGAAGTGACACAAATGAAACTATTCTAAGTAATTTAAATGACAAACTGGCAATGAGTGCTCACACTTATTTGTTATTTTAGGAATCTGAGACTACAGATAGAATGTGTAGACTATGTGCAACCTGCTCCTGAATTCTAGAAATTATATGATGTTTTGACATACACCCATTTACTATGATAGACATATTCTTGTGTTAATACTATTGAGATATAATTATATGTCCATGTATTTTTTATAATGGTTGGGGTTTCCCCTAGTGGATGGGTTTGTCTTGTTAGGGTTTCACGATTTGATTTTTTTTATCACATGTGTTATTGCCTTCATGTTTTGCCTATACCTTCACTTAGTAGATATGTCAAGCATAAAATTTGGGTTATAAACATATCCTCCTTGACATAGCTTGACACTCCAAAACACAATAAATAGGTATGGATTTATGAAATTTTTGTAGTAGTGTTACAAATTACATATTCTATATGCTTAGAATTAGACCTGCACATAGTTTTATGAGTGTGTGGATAAAATAACTCAAGTTAGTTTTATGAAACCTCCTCTTCCCTAGAAGTGATGATGCAACTATATATAGTTTAATACCATACTTTGACATGAGGCAAAGTGTTGAGAGACCAAGATAAAATGACAACATTTTTACTTTCAATGAAACTTGACTTGAGTGATGTTTGGCTCTATGTTTGACCTTACATGTGACTTGGCTTTTGATATTCAAATATATATTATGATTATCTCTTATAGATGATAAAATGACTAGTTTATACCTTGTATATTATATAGGATAACTTATGCACATGATTCATAGCAATAGGATGACAACCCTAAAAACTAAAAGTCATAAACCCTTAGGGTGTATAGGTTTGGCCCAAATAGACTAGTATAGTGTATGAGTTTGACCTAGGAATGTCTTTGGATCTATTTTTGAGGCATGATTGGGTAATAAGTGATAAGTACTATAGATTCATAAATGAATACATTTTTTATAAGCATTGAGGTGAGTTTAGGCTTAATGGACCAAGGGTATACTTATTGTGGGGTTGAAGTAGTCTTAAAAACATGCAAAAATGTACAAGTTTGTCAAATAAGGTAAATTACAAATAAGACACTGGGATCATATGTAGATTTTCCTCATTTACATCATAAGGATATATTTTCAATTAAATTTAAGAATCATGAATATTTTTGGGAGTGTGATCCCTCATTTATTAATGATAATATTCCATTATATGGTCATTTTTCCTTACTTATTGCTTCACATGTTGTGTATCAATCTACATTAATAAATGAAATAACAATTAAATTCAATTGTATTACTAAATAATATCCTAATATTAAATTTTGAGTGTATTGATGACACCTCAAGAGGACAAAGACATTAAAGAGATACTACATGAGTTTCTTAATTTATTTTCTTGGTCTTATTCTAATAATCCTGGTATTGATCCATCCATTTTAGTTCATAATCTAGTTTTCCATCTTGACGCCACACCATTTAAGAAAAATATTGGAAAGATACATCCTAAAGTTGATTTATTATTTGATTATGAAATATAAATGTTATTAGATGTTGGTTTTATATGGACTACTAATTAATAACCTTATATTTCTAACATTGTCACCATTACAAAACTTGATGAACACATTAGGATATGTGATGACTTTAGAGGCATGAACAAATCATGTTCAAGGATGATTTCCCATTACCCAACATTGAAATGATTATTTATTCCACCCATGGTTATGAGATGATATAATTTATAGATAGATTCAAAGTTTCTAATCAAATCAAGATAAATAATAGAGATCACCATATGTTTTAATTTTTCAAGGATATTATATCATAGCCCTACATAGGCTAGATATCACATAAAAGATATGGAATAATCATAACACTAACATATCATTAAGACTGAGGACTCAATATCTCACTCAAGGCACAACACTAAGATCCTTGTTATGAGAACAAATCATAAAGACATAAATGAGCAAATCATATTTACATAAAAAAGTGCATCACATAAAAATCATCCAAGTAAACAAGAAACTTCATGATAATATGTACTTCACCTATATAATCCATATTTAATAATCATTTACACATCAATATAATTTATTTTTAAAAACATACAATTTGTCATATACTGATCAACATTTGAGGTCAACCTTTTCATCATACAAGCTTAATACAAGTTATTCATCGTCTAACTCCAAGCTTTATCTAAACAATTTAACTCAACATATTTAAATTTGTAATTCTTTTAGATCTCTAACCTGATGTATCCAAATGAGAGGACAAGGTCCCTATTTATAGTTTTGCTAAACACCTTAGACCCATGCCATTTTTTTATGATTTAACTTTCCTTCACCATATGCACATCATAATATTCATCTTTTGATCCATCCACTTACTCTACATAGTGGCATGTTCTATTGCTATTAAAACATATAATTTTTCAACCTAGATCATTCCCCCATAATTTTCATTCTCATTATCTGGATGATTACCACTTTTTATCTTCTTCTTCATTGTGTTTATTTTTATCTTTCTCTTCCATGTGTATTTATTTCTATGTTTTTTCTAAACCATGTAATGTGCATTATAGTTCACATGTAAGCTACTTCTTCCTTCATGCTTGATATTGAATATGCACTTTAAAATATCTAAAATACTTTAGTGTGTCTCACTCACATGTCATGTCATAGCTTATCTTTTAATATTTTCCTTAAGTTCATTTCAAAGGTTGACATATATCAAATCTATGTTAAAATTCTGTCCTCACATGAGTTATTTCTCATTTTTGTTGTGGCAAGCTCCCCTTCACAAGGAATAAAAACCTTGGACATTTTAGCTTTCAATTCATTATATATTTTATCCTAATGATCAATGACTAGCTAAACTTATAGTAGTAAGTCTTGTGCATCCTCTAATAATTTATTTATTACTTATTCATTTTTTAGATTCTTTTATAGTCATCGATATGGATTGTGCCAGCTTCCTTTGCTTCACATATCCTTCACACACTATAACTTCTTGTCAAATCCCTTTCATTTAAATAACCATAAATAAATCATCAAAAATTTGAGTTTTTTAATCATTTATGTCTTACATTTGGATGTTTCCTTAAAATCCCTATATATTTCTACCTTGTCAGTCTCAACATACATGTATTACATGAATTATCTATATGTGGTATCATCTTCCTTTATATGGGCTTTCATGTATTCTTGTGTATGCTGAAAGCTTCAAAACATCTTATTTTCTTCCTTGGCCTTAAATCGAGGGTTATTTGTTTTGTTTGTTAACCAATCCATGTAATCCTCAAACTTTGACTTCGACTCCTTCAGTCTCTACATTTAGAGTGTTTCTTTAGTATTTTTTTTTAAAATATTAGATTAACACATAATAGGTATGAAAATGTTATTCCAAACTTTTCTAAGGGTGTTTTCCCATTGAAACCTCACATTCAGTGATAAATGGTTGATCTATCTCTACATCTCCATAAACCTATAAATTTACTCTTCATATTTCCTTTTAGTTTATTTCTCCTAATTCAATTCATCCTCACATATTTAAAATGCATATCTACAAATAAGTTCCTCTTTGTCATATTCATGGATAGTTTCATTGGTGCTAGCCCAAAAACTTTCATCATACTTCTTATTAGGTCAACCAACCTTACACCTTCCCTTTCCTCTCCAAAAAATTTGTTATATTGTCCCCATGTCTTTATAATTATTTTCATAGGGACCTCAAATTTTGGATCTTGAATATGATTATACGTAGTGAAATTACTTCACCACTATAATAGAATATCATTCGTCAATAATAATATGATTAAAATAAGAATGTAACAATGAAACATAGAACTAAGCTACTTAAAGGGACAACCTACTTTACAATAAGAATATTATTCATATTATGATGATCAAATATTAACCACCACCTTATATATATAACCTACTTATGCCATTTAGACTCCCTAGGATGAACCTAATACTAGTATAAAGTTATAAAAATCATCATATGATTTAATTAAAGGTTAAAAGTCATTCATACATTTTCCAATACATGTTATAGATTTAGGATATAACATACCCCTTTTGTTCAAACCAATATTGTCCTTAATGTTGATAATAACTATATGATTTTATAGGAATGCTTCGTCCTCTCATGTTGCACCTTCACTAGCCAAATTATTTCACTTAATCGGATACTCTGTAATCACCCTCAATTTTTTTGTGCATCTTAAGTATTTCCTCAAGTTCCAAAAATTATGACCTCTTTATCAAATTATAGTAAATATTTTTTGGCTAAATATCTTTTTCCAATTGACTTATTCAAGTAAGAAACATGGAATATTTTCCTTGACTAAGGTAACTCTAGTTTGTATGTTACACTACTAATATTGTGTAAGACATGATTAGGGCCATAATACTTAGGTGAAAGCTTGGTATCATTATTCTATTTTTTCAATGATATTTGTTTATATGGTTATAATCACATACAAACCTAATCTTCAACTTCAAATTGTCTTTCACTATGGTGTTGTCAAGCTTGTTTCTTCATGTCGTTTTACACCATTTCCAAGTTCTCTATGAGACTAGAGGGTACCTCCTACTAGTGTGGAATGTGTTTTTTGATTGCTCTAACCTTTGGATATATCCTCAAAGCTAAGGTGATGGAAGGTGGATATTACCCACATAATGCTAAAAATGGATACATTTTGGAAGAGTATGGAAATAAGTGTTATACCACCATTCTATCAATGGCAACCATTGAACCCATCTCTCCTATTTATCCCAAGTTAAATAAAGAAGATAATCCTCAAATATATTACTGAACACCTTAGTGTTAGAATAAAAATTATTGAGAGTGGGGGTGGTGAATGAGTATTTAACAACTTTCTTATCAATTTCACTTAAGCAATCATAGACCATTCAAATAAATAGATAGATCTAGCATGCATACACACCTATACAGACAAGTATGAAACACAATAACACATCACATATGTGGGAAACCATCAATGGGAAGAAAACCCACTAATATATGAAAATGGACTATAGTTCTATAAGATAAATACCAAATTTAGTGAAGCACTCACTTCATGATGCAAGGGCATCAACCTAAAAGATGTCATTTTTATGTTTTTATCAATAGGAGTTAGACAAGTTTTGGATGTCAATGCGTGTAAAGAGACATTTCAAGGTCCATCTATATATTTGATGTTATTTGGAGTCCATAAGAGTCTTAGGTGATCTACAAATAATAAGTGACCCTAACTTGCTAAAAATTGTTTAAAAATGGATATTCTTTAAATATCAAAATTTCTTATCAAATTGCTTATAAATCCATTAAAATCAAAAATATAAAAAAAATGAAAAGAAATATGAAAATTTATGGGAAATAATAAAGACAATAAATCTCTAGAGTTGATAATGGAGTTCACCTGATCAGGGCTACATCTTTAGGTCCTGCTCAAAGATAGAATCAATCGATTATTGATGCAAAAATCACTTTATACATCAGTTATCCCCAATAGGGTTTCTTGATCTGTAAATAAATGTTTTGATATCCATTAGCTCTAACTCTAGAAACTAGCTTTGGCTCCAGCTACTGGCTCTAGATTTGGCTCTTGGCTCTGGCGCTCAGCTCTAGTTACTAGATCTGGCTTTGGCTTTCAACTCTCAGATCTCAACTTTCAACTCTGGCTCTCAGCTCTCGAAGCTTCTAAATGAATTCACTAAATTCCAATTCCCATTATTTCTAAATAACCCATCACACCTTTATATAATTGTTGGGGTGTATAAATAGTGGGATTAATCATTATCCCCTTTCCCATAATAATGGGATTAAGATAAAGATTAACATTTATCTCCACCTTTTTTGATGGGATTGAATAATATCCCATTCTACCATGTTTTATGGGATTTATATCATCCCTTTACATTTAAAATGGGGTGATAATTATTCACCAATGTTTGATGGAGTATGCTTATCCCCCTTTACTAAGGTGGGATTTAAAAATATTAAAGACTTGGGTTAAGCCATATTGCCATGTCATCATTTTTACTGAGTTTGACCATAACTTTGACTGGTCATAACTTTCACATAGAAACTCCATTTTTTGAACCAAAAAATGCACCAAAAATCTCTCAATGAGTTATACACCATGGAAATGGTTCAAAAATGTTACACGAGCATCAATTTTTCTAGTTTGACCAGATTTGACCACTTATTGACCAAAATTTGACCAATGATAAGTGGAACATATGATGTCCATTTTTTGCATTCCAATAGTTGATAGAAAGCTCTTGATTATCTGTACATAATGGACCACATTTAAATAAAACTAGGAAACATCTGAAAATATCCTCTGGATCACTCCTCCCAACTAAGAAGGCTTTTTGTCCACAAAAAGCTATTTTCACCCACAAATGTTGCTAATCATCTTCTTGCATCTCAAAAACACACAAGATCCATAGAAATAGCATTATGGGCTAAAGTAATGCAAATTATTTAATAGCTTAATAAAAAAAATTGATCAATACAATTTAGACAACTATTCACCATAATAGACAACTGTCCCTTAATACTCTATGATGATACCAATCTTTGCAAACAACTGTGAACCCAATGATTTATCACTGCCATCACAAATAATTGATCAATTTTAAAAAATAGACAATTGTTCACCAAATGAGGCAAGTGTTCAATTGATACTTTGTGATAAGGCCAATTACTGTAACTACAAATTAAACTAAAATGAGTCAATCTAAATTAGGAAACTTAATCTGAATTAGACAACTTTAAATGCTAAACATAGGTATCTATTGACCCTATGAAACTGCAATATTCTAGGAAGAAGAATAATGCCATTTATTCCTCTAGAGTGATCACACTCCTAAAATGACTCCTCTACTTCTACACAACTTCAAATAGCCTCTACATAGAACTGGGAACTTAGAATGTGTATCAGATGACATCCTTTACTGCATGGCCTCAATGAGCCTCTATATAAAAAGTTAGAATTATCATATAATGATCTCATCTGTTGCACGGCCTCTAAGAGCCTTTACATAGAAATAAAGAATCAAACTCCTCATTCAACATCCTCTTCTACTAAATGACCTCAATGATCCTCTACACAAAAATCAAGAATCAAGCACCTCCATCAATATCCTCTTCTACTACATGGTCTCAATGAGCCTCTACATACAAAATTCAAAATTGGCATATAACGATCTCCTCTACTGGATGACCTCAAAGAGCCTCTACATAGAACTAAGATTTGTAGCACTTCCATCAATGTCCTCTTATGTTGTGCAACCTCAATGAGCCTCTACACAAAAATTAAGAATTAGGTACCTTCATTAACATCCTCTTCTACTACACAGCCTCAAACCTCTACATGTAATGATGTGTGAAAAAGTTCCTCCAAATGGTATCTATAAGATTAGAAGACTTATACAAATGATCACCAAAAAATAGCCCTAAAAAATCCAATGAAGGTAAACTATCTTCACAAATGTCACATCCTCAATCGATGAAACTACCAATAACAACAAAGATCACTAGGTGTAGCTTACATACTAGTTTGTTAGTGTAATAAACATGTTGATCATGCCCCATACAACCTGCATAAACTACTATCAAATGGAAATGTGAGATGATGATCTGAGTATGATAATCTTGTCACTCAAATCTTCCCTATAAGTGAATCCACACAAAAAAAATTACCCTCTTTAAGGGGTCGTATAATGCATGTATATCTATTTTATAAATAATACCCATATGGGCCATTTGACTAATGTGAAACAAAATAGTAGATGTATACCAAAACATTGCCTATATGGGTCTTATTCATACATTCTACCTAGCACATTATTCTATTGGTTTTATTAAAAATATGAGCATATAAAAGATGGAAAAAACAAAAATGCTCAAAAAGCCTTTTTCAATAAGTTGAAATTTAACTAAGCCAAACTTTTATTACCAGGTAAGATTTCTTACCAAAAATCAAATCCTTGGTGTAGGCCTAGCTCCCTTAATGCTCACCTTGCAGATCATTAGATGATCCCTCGTGCAACTCATCCTCTTCATCAGGTTCATGATAGTTTCCTAGTGTATACCAGTTTGAAGTCTCACTAAAATAGCCATGAAAAAGTTGAGTAACATGCCTTGTCTTGAACTGAACTATCTAGCCATGATCTAGATGAAGCTTTATGTCATCTCCATCATCCATCATAAATGCCTATCGATTAGTGAGATAGAAATTTCCCAAGACAACCTTATCCATTTCCAAAGGAATGACATTGAGGGTAACCATGTCTGTGAATCATCTCTTGACCATAAATCTCAAGGTATAAAAGCATGTTGTCATACCTTGGATAGTGCCATCCTACTTACTGATTATCTTAGCATGAGGTAGTGGTAAAGATGGTAAGCCAAGTTAGCATACCATTTTAGCTATCACATAGCTCACACTAATACAAATTCATTATTTAATCTAGTCCCAAACAACCTATACTTTTGTGTCAATGCACAAATAGAAGCTTACTAACATAATGCAAAAAAATTATTAGCACCTTGTAAGAACCATTCTGATATCAAACTTGATTCATAAATAGTAAGTGACCCTCTCTTATTAAAAACTATTTAAAAAATGGATATTATTTAAATATCAATTTTTTTATCAAATTGTTTATAAATCCATCAAAATTAGAAATATAATTGAAATAGAAAGCAATATGAAAATTTATGGGCAAAAATAAAGATAATAAAACTCTAGAGTTGATAATGGAGTTCACCCAATTTGGGTGACATCTTTGTGTCTTGCTCAAAGACAGAATTGATTGATTATTGATGTAAAAATCACTTTGTACATCAGTTATCCCTAGAAGGGGTTCTCGATCTATAAATGAATGTTTTGATGTCCACTAGCTCTGGCTCTGGCTCTGGCTACTAACTTTAGCTCTTGGCTCTGGCACTTAGCTCTAGCTCTTAGCTCTGGCTCTCATCTCTAGCTACTAGCTCTAGCTCTGGCTCTCAGCTCTTGGTTATGGCTCTCAGCTCTGGCTCTTGAATCTTAGAGATTTTGAATGAGTTCACTAAATTCTAATTCCCATTATTTCTAAATAACCCCTCACACCTTTAGATAATTGTTTGGGTGCACAAATAGTGGGCTTAATCATTATCTCCTTTCACATAATAATGGGATTAAAATTCATCTCCACCTTTTTTGATAGGATTGAATAATATCCCATTCTACCGTGTTTTATGGTATTAATATTATCCCTTTACATTTAAAATAGGGTGATAATTGTTCCCCAATGTTTTATGGGCTATGTTTATTCCCCTTTACTAAGGTGAGATTTAAAAATATTAAAGACTTGGGTTGAGGCATATTGCCACGTCACTTTATTGCCACATCATCATTTTGATTGAGTTTGACCATAACTTTGACTAGTCATAACTTGCACATATGAACTCTATTTTTTGATCTGTAAAATGCACTGGAAATATCTTGACAAGATATAAACCATGGAATTGGTTAAAAATGTTCCATGACCATAAATTTTTTAGTTTGACTAGATTTGACCACTTATTGACCAAACTTTGACCAATGATAATTGAAGCATATAATGTCTATTTTTTGTATTCTAATAATTGATGAAAAGCTCTTGATTATCTATACACAATGGACCATATTTAAAGAAAACTAGGGGACATCTAAAAATATCCTTTCGATCATTGGGAGTAAGTTTTGAGGGTGTTTGGGGTTTCCTTCCAAAACCAATAATTTAAATTTTCAAATATTGTCACTAAGATGGGAGTGACCCATGCATGATAAAAAGGTGGTCAAGAGAGAGTATTGGTGTTAAGGACCATGAAACCTTGTCAAAAGTGTTATAATTCATGTGTGACTAAGTCATAAGGTTAGAAGCATGTTTTAGTAAGGTGACTACAAGAACCCCATGTTGAAGTTGGTATGTGAGGAAGTTTTGGATTATAACTAACCAAAATAACCAACCTTGAAGTTGGTTTATAAGGAGAGTTGTACATGAGTCTTAGGGAGAGAGGAGAGAATAGGTAGAGGAGAAATATCTCCAAGAGAGGATAGGAGAATCTAAGTGTAAAATATTGTATAAGATCGTTTAGGAGATGACAGGCCCAAGTGTTGGGCTCTAAATATAATCTTGATTGATCAAATGAATAAAGGAGTTATTTTTGATATGAGTCATGTTCTCTCTCTCTCTCTCTCTATATATATATATATATATATATATATATATATATATATATATATATATATATATATATATATATATATATATATATATATATGAATGTTACAAATCAAAAATTATGATTGGAAAGGCCCTTGAGGCCATAACCATGTTGGGTTAGTGTTGAGTTGTAGGTTTGAACCAGTGGACTATTGATCATAGTCAAGAAATAATGGTTTATATAATTATTTGAGTAAATAATCATGAATTTATCATTATATAAAGTTGAGTGAAGGTGTCAAGGACCCCTAGGTGTCCTAATAAATAAATCAAGATGATTAGAAACTCAAGAAAGTAATCTTGGTTTTGAAACCCCTATTCACATTCATGATAGGTTAAGGTATGCAATTTATATTTCCAAAGATATAAGCAATAAATATTTAAGAATGGTGATTCATAATTTGTTATTACATACGTTGATGCCAATAATATAATTCTAGGTTGAGGTGAAAAAACCCTATTAAAGAGGAGTAAACTTTTATTGGTGGAGGCAGACTCCTAGTGCACATAATCCAACCTTGATTGTGGGGTGTTAAAGAATAAAGGGAAGAGTATTAAATCAATTTAAGTGAATAAATATTGAATAATGTGATTTTGATAATATAAAATACCATAAAGAGCTTATGGATGAATGACACATTTGAATTCCTACAGGTCTACTACCACATACCCCTATTCGCATAAGTGTTATGTTGTTTGACACAAATAGTCCTTAAGGAGAGTGCTTGTTCTTGAGAAATAGAGTGCATATATATTTATAAAGAAGTGTGTTTATGTTTTGTAATTGAATAATATACTCATTAAACCCTATTGAGCCCTTGAAACTTTTGGTAAAGTGAACATAGCTACTAACCCCTATCACAATCAAACAAGTGTGCATAAATTTTTACATGTTGAGTAATATAAGCTCAAATAAGGTTATAGTAAGTGTCTATACCATTTGGCAAGGTGAAATGGATTTGGAAAGACTTGAGAATGGTATTTGGGCCCTTTGAATTGATTCACATCTCAAGAAAATAGGTTTTATTGCTTCTCAAGCCTATACAAGATATAAGAAACCCTAGATTAGGGTTTGTGTGTTTCTAAGAGTTTTCACCATTAAAAAAACTAAAACTTTCTATTCTAGTGTAATTCAAGGTAATCTAACTTATTATGGTGTTTCTAGGTCTATACAAACCTCACAAGTACGTATATGAATAGTTATGTTGAAATAAGCTTTAATTAGACCTAATGGAGGTTAATTGGAGAGCAAAGGAGACTAAAAAGAGGTGATAGTGAATGAGTGAGGACCTATAAATTTAGGGAGAGTAGCCTAAGGATATAGGGTGCTAATAAATTATTTCATATTCTCAAGGTATAGAAGTATGAGTTTGCACAACACAGATTTGTGAAAAAAAAAAGTGTACAAGCCTTAGGAGTCCAAGAGAGCCTTGTAAGTATATTTGAAGGGTGAAGTGTATTTGAGTAAACCCAAGGGGTTTAGGTAGGTTAATTAAGATCACCTTAGACCTTTCATGATAAAATACTGAGCTAATGAACCTAAAGTAAAAGAGAGCGAGTAAGTTTAGGAAACAATGAATGCCTTGAGATATAATGATTATGGGTGACTCAAGAGAAGTATAATTCACACCTAGATGTCCTTCTAAAGTGAAAATAATAAAAATTTGAGAAGGAGATTAACCAACAAAGTGAGCAAGTCTAGGGAAACTATAGTGGTGCTAAAAGGTTCAAGACAAGATTGACATGCCAATGAGAAATTTTTCAAGCCCAAATTTAGACAATGATATTTTATAAGATTCTCCCCCCTTACCTCTACATCATTTGGTATCAGATCAAGGTGATTTTTGGTTTCATTTATTTTGAGTTGTTCAAGCTTGTTAATTTGAGATGAAGATAACATGTTATGAGGAATGTGTGTGAAGTAACCTTGTAGGGTATTGAAAGAGAAGAGAGTTGAAAGTTTGATCTATTTAGGTCAATGTAAAGGGGTATAATATTGATAAAGAGAAGAGATATAACCCAAAATTACTATGATAGAGGACTAGAATCTAGTCAAGAAAACATAAGAAAAGATAGATTGGAAAGAGAGCATTGGAGCTCCAAGAGAGAAGAGATAAGCAAGAAGACTCCTAAAGAGAGTCAAGGAAGATAATAAGAGATCCTATATAGAGGATAAAAAGAAGAGGAAAGGCCCAATAGAGGTCTAAGAGGCAATGTTGATAAAATTGTTATGAGGAAGGTCTAAATAGGCCTACAAAGCAAAGAATAATTGAGAATATGGGTATAGAAAGACAAGTATAAGACATAAGAAGAGAATTGGGGCAAGGTATAAAGATGATAGAGATCATGGTGAAGCTCATGAGAGAACAAAAAATCCAATGGACTTGTTGGAAATTGAGAATAAAGGTGAAGTGGCCACTAGAGTCACTTATGAAAGAGAGAAGGCACAAGAAGAGTGTCTTGAAGAGTGAGAAGAAGAAATGGAATGGAACCCAAAGAGGCATGAGGTATGAGATGTTTCCAAGTGAGAAACAAGATAGAGAGATAAAGAAGAGGGTTCTCATTAAAGATAACAAAAAGAAGATAAAAGTGCCAAGAATATCACATGAGATTGAAGACAAGAAGAAGAGATGGAGATAGTCTATGCCAAATACATTCATGGAGAATATATGGTCTCTCATTTTGTATGCTAACATTGCTTTCAAGTTTGTGTATGTAGGTATGAAGACAAGTTTAGTGAAAGCCAAGCATGAGGCCTCAAATTTGGTGAAGGATGGGCCAAAAACATCACCCATTAGATGGAAAGAGGAAGACAAAGAAAAAAAATCTTATAGAAGACAAGAAGATGGAGATTGAATACATTCCACATGATAAAATTAAAGAGAAAGAGGAATACTATGATACACTTCCAAGTCTAGCATTGAAAAAAGAGAAGAATCATGCAAATAATATATGAAGGTTATCCATGAAGTTATGAAGGAAGATATAAGGTTTCAAAAACCACTTTTGGAGGTAAATGAATTTCTAAACATTGGTTTTGATTGCATCTATGAATAAAACAAAGCTAATATGCAGATTCAGAGAAAGAATGACAAATTATAGCCCTTAAAAGGAGAAAAAGGGCATGGATACATGTGGTATAAATGGATTAAGCAATCAGGTAATGATAAGGAAGAGGAAAACCTCAAACAAGAGGTAAAACAAGGAAAAATCATAGGTGGAAAACAAACACAAATGTGGAAACAAGGAACAAATGGCAAGAAACATCAAGATGGTGTGGTAGATAAAAAAATAATGAGGCATAAAGGTGTTGAAAAGAGAAACAAGTGGCATCCAAATAAAGTAAAAGGTAACAAATTGTTTGAAAAAAAACATGAAAATAGCACAATTAAATCCTATTGAAAGTGTACTTCAAACAAACATGAAGATTAAGGAAGATAACAAGCCTACAAAGCAAACAAAAGACATAGTGCAAGAAAACCAAGCAAATGAGATGAAGGTACAACCATGTAATCAAGAATATGAGTACATGGAAGATGATTTTTTCTGAAATTTTGTTTTCAAATGTTGGTTATGATGATTCATTTGAAGTGGACTTCAATGATGAAGATATTTTGTACATGGCAACAATTGCATTGATGGATGAGTGTGTAGCATGGCAAGGTGAGAATTAACCACCTCAAAAAGTGCTTGAGAAGCATGGTATACATCATGATGAAGTTTATTTGAATATAAAAAATGAGGGAGTCCAAGGAGAAGACAAATAACAAGTTTCCCAAGAGGATGAAGAGTAATGTAGACCAAGGTTTGATGAGGATTTTGAAAAGATGGATACACTTAAGTTTCAAGAAGAGTTGGAGATGTTGGAATAGATATTCAGTCCATATAAGGAGATGAAATATGATGAATAATAATAGTCAAAATTCAAGGATTAACTCTAAGAAATATCAAAATAGGAACAACAAAGGAAAACACACAGAGTTATGCAAACAAGGACATAAGTAAGCAAGCAAATGGAGTATGAAAGAGTAAATAAGGTGAGTTAATAAAATTTTCAAGCTCAATCTGAGTTTATTTTTATAAACATGTATATGGAAGGTCAAATATGGGTTAAATAATATTGTACTATATTGAGGATGAGTGGAACAAGGAGTTGCTCTTGCACAATGAGCAAAGTCATAGTAAAAGGCATCAAAATGTGAATAAGTTTGAAGGAGAGACAATAAAAGAGAATATATAAGAGAAAATAATAGAGGTTTAAATTACAAAAAATCCATTAGTTCCAAAAAAATAAGATTATAGCATGAATAAGGAGTAAAAATCACTAAAAAAGCAAAAATCAAGTGAGATTCATGAGGAAGCAAGTCATGAAACAAGCATGAGGTTTAAGAATGAACACAAATTGGTTGTAGTTGAAGATGATGAATGGAAAATAAACTCAAAAAAGAGGGGAAATACAATAAAAAAATATGCACAATAGTTGTAACACCTCATAGAGGTGGAAGATGCATGGAAGCGAAGACTAGACAAAGCCACAAAGAAGAAATGCAAGAGTTTGATAAACAAGAAGGAGCAAGGAATGAAAAGTAGAAAATAGGAAAGCATGAAGGACCCTTAAAGGAAAAATTATAAGGCAAGGAATAAGTTTGGTGGTTAAATTTTTCTCCCTATTGGAGAATATGATGTAGGAGTATCAAGCTAAAAGATGTCATTTTTGTGTTTTTGTCAATAGGAGGTCAAGTTGGACAATTTTTGGATGTCAATGTGTGTAAAGAGACATTTCAAGGTCCATATATGAATTTTAGGTAATTTTGAGTCCCTAAGAGTCCTAAGATCAAGTTTTTAGGGTGTTTGGGGTTTCCTTCCAAAATTAATAATTTGAATTTTCAAATATTGTCACGAATATAAGAGTGACCTAAACATGATAAAAAAGTGGTCAAGAGAGAATATTGGTGTTGAGGTCCATGAAACCTTGTAAATTATGTTCTAAGTCATGTGTGAATAAGTCATAATGTTAGAATCATGTTTTATTAATGTGACTACAAGAACCCCATGTTGAAGTTGGTATGTGAGGAAGTTTTGTATTGTAAATAACCAAAATAACCAACCTTAAAGTTGGTTAACAAGGAGAGTTGTATGTGAGTCTTATGGAGAGAGGATATAATAGGTAGAGGAGAAATATCTCCAATAGAAGAGATGAGAATATAAGTATATAAAATTATATATGACTCTTCAGGAGATGACAAGCCCAAGTGTTGGGCTTGAAATGTAATCTTGATTGATCAAATGAATAAAGGAGTTGTTTTTGATATGAATCATACTCTCTCTCTCTCTCTCTCTCTATATATATATATATTAATTTTAAAAATCACAAATTATGATTAGAAATGCCTTTGAGGCCATTACCATTCTTGGTTAGTGTTGAGTTATAGGTTTGACAAAGTTTACAGGTTTGAACCAGTGGACTATTAATCATAGTCAAGAAAGAATGGTTTATGCAATTGTTTTAGAGTAAAGAATCAAGAAGTTATCATTTTATAAATTTTAGTGAATGTTTCAAGGACCCTTGGGTGTCCTAGTAAATGAATCAAGATGATTGGAAACTCAAAAAAGTAATCTTGGTTTTGAAACCCCTGTTCACATTCATGATAGGTTAAGGTATGCAAGTTATATTTCTAAAGATACAAGTAATGAATACGTAAGAATGGATATTAATTATTGGTTATTACATAAGTTATTATAAGAATATAATGCTACTTTGAGGTGATAAAACCTGATTAAAGGGGAGTAAACTCTTGTTTCTGTAGGCAAACCCCTAGTGTACACAATCCAACCCTAGTTGTAGGGTGTTATAGAATAAAGGGAAGAGTATTTAATAAATATAAGTGAATGGATATTGAATAAGGTGAGTTTTATAATATAAATTACCAAAAATATTTTATGGATGAATATCACATTTGAATACCTACAGGTATAACACCACAAACCCTTGTTTGCATAAGTGTTATGTTGTTTGACACAAATAGTCCTTAAGGAGAGTGCTTATTCTTGAGAAAGGGATTACATATATATTTGGAAAGAGGTGTGTTTATGTTTTATAATTTAATAATATACTCATTAAACCCTACTGAGACCTTAAATTTTTTGGGAAAGTGAATAGAGGTACTAACCCCTGTCACAGTCAAACAAGTGTGTACAAATTTATGCATGTTGAGTAATATAAGCTCAAATAAGGTTGTGGTAATTGTATAAATTTTTTGTAAAGATCTCTTTGATGTAAATAGACACAATAATGGTCTTTAGGCCCTTTTAATCAATTCACATCTCAAGAAAACAAATTTTATTTCTTCTTAGGCCTGTGTAGGACATATGAAACCCTAGATTAGGGTTTGGGCATTTTTGAGAGTTTCCACCATAAAAAAAACTAAAAATTGGTATTATAGTGTAATTAAAGGTAATATAATAAATTATAGTGTTTTTAGGTCTGTAAAAACCTCATAGGTATGGATATGAATAGTTGTGTTGAAATAGGCTTTAACTAGACCTAATAGAGGCTAATTGGAGAGCAAAGGAGACTAGAAAGAGGTGAAAATGAATGATTAAGGCCATAAAAATTTAGGTATAGTAGATTGAGGATAGATGTTTCTAATAAATGATTTTATATTCTCAAGGTACAAAAGTATAAGTCCTCACAACATAGATTTGCCAAAAAAAGGATACAAGCCTTAAGAATCCAAGAGAGCCTTGTGAGTAGATTTGAAGGGTGAAGTGTATTTGAGTATACCCAATGGGTTTAGGTAGGTGAATTAATATCACCTCAGGCCTTCCATGATAAAATACTGAGCTAATGAAACCTAAAGTAAAATTTGGTTCTTGAGACCTAGGAGAATTGTCTAGTTGAGAAGCTAGTAAAAGAGAGAGAGAGAAAGTTTAGGAAACAATGAATGCCATGAGATAGATAATGATTGTGAGTGAATAAAAATAAATATAAATCACACCAAGGGTCCTTCTAAAGTGAAAATAATAAGAATTAGAGAAGGATATTAACCAACAAAGTGAGAAAGGCTAGGGAAACTAGAGTGGTGCTAGAAGGTTCAAGACATGCATGACATGCCAATGAGAATTTTTTTAAGACCAGAGTTAGACAATGGTATTTTTTAAGCTTATCCACCTTACCTTTTCATCATTTCACATAGAACACCAACCCCAACTAGTTAAAAACCACCTTAGTTAGGATTTAGCAGATACCAACTTACAAAGAGGCACCAACCCCCTAGGTGAATCAACACCAAATAAAAAAATTGATTGATTTGATCACATTTAGGACACCTTGTTAATCAAACAAATGTTTTTTATCACCTCTTCTTCTCTTCACACTCTTAACCCTCTTAAATTACCTTCTAAGCTCCTTTGCTCATCTAGGTCTCTTCAAGACTGATTATGTCATATGACCTTAATCTTCATACACAAAACATTTATCAAATATTCATCATAATTCATATATATTATTATGATGGTATATAAGTCCTCCTTATACTCTGTAATATGTTATTTTATTCGCTTGCACTCTACTCACATCTATAGGCCTAAAATTGCCTTGTATTTATATAAGTCTCTTGTTTACATCCTTCTTGGTTGGATAACTCTTAGGTCAGCCATGGAATAGATATTGGGACATATAATAGAAATTAATAAAATTTTATTTTAGTCCCTTTAGGTATTACATACCTCAATTAGGCCTTATTTCATCTTTAGGTCTCATGGAGACCTAATCCAATTAGGTCTACTTTAGAACACATTATACTTTGCCCTCTTTAGAACACATTCAAATGACTCAAATAGTAGGAATATAATATTAAACTTAATTATACCTTTTATAATTTCATATAGGATCAATAACACATTTTAACTCCAACCACTACTTGAAGCACACCATCTGTACTATTCACAATTAAGCTTGTGCATACTAAGAAAGTTTGTCTTGAATAACTGAAACATAAACAAAATTTTTAAAAACAAATATGGAAAAAAATAACATATACATAATTTACATGAACTCAGGGTAATCACCATATTATTTTTAATTCACAACTCTAGGCTAAAGGATTCAAACCCTTCTTTGCAAATAGCCCACTCAGAATTGCCAACTAGCCTCAAAACATAGTCATAGAAACTTGGAATTTTCACACATAAAAAAACACACTCAAGGAATTATAATAAATGAAAATGATCATAAAACATCCTCATTACAATATGAAATAAAAATATCATAATATATAATGAAAATTATTGGTCTTGCAGACCAATTTGTTGACCTTTTCTCTCACAGACCTCACTCAGCCAATCAAGCCATTTTGGCATCAACTTTTTCATTAATTTCACTGAGTACCAAAACTTATAAAAATAATATATAGGACATAAAATTAAAAATATAAACACCATATACATTATATGCTTTCACTTGTGGTATAGAGCTTCAAACTCATCACTACAACTTATTTACCCAGAACTGGCAGTTTGTCTTGAAGACCAATCAGGGTGATAATGACCTTTAATCACTTATATGACTATTTATAGATAATACTAATGCATATAGATGATATTATGATATAATTATTAGATATAAATATAACATGTTAAAATGGAAATATCAGTCTTGTGGACCAATCTCATAACCTTACACCTTCACTATCTCATATGTACTAGATAGGTCAACTTATGAGCAACATTTTCATCATATTTACCGACCTCCAAAAATTCTATCCAAAATTAACATGTATTAAAAATATTTAATAATTTGATCATTCACTTTTATTCATCCCTATTCCATGATAACACAACCCTAATCAACTTCTCACTTCTGCCTAAGTTTCTCACTATTTGCATCAGTAGGCCTATTAGAGACTGGTCAATTTGGATGACTAGTTTAGCACACCTGAGGGATATAACCTAATTAGAAACCAAATGGACATAAAATAAAAGTCTCAAGATTTTTCCTTCATCCATTTAGCAACTTTGACTTGGTCAAATTTGACTGCTACAACAAATCTCTTAGAAATAAGGCCTTTCCTATAAGGTCCACTCATTCACATGACAAAAAAATCACACCTAGAGATGATTGAGATATTTTAATACAAATTCCAATCACTTAAATATCCAATCAATCAATTATGAGCACTTTAGAATAACTTCTTTCATATTGGATCACTATTAGGGTTCTTTGAGGGTTTAAACCATCTTTTAGTTTTAATGATCATTCATAAATCATAACACATTAATCCAAAAACTAATGCCTATAATTTTGAGTTAGTAACCTTACAAATATATCATTAATATCTTAGGTTCTCATGTATATTTTACACATACTAATGAACACTTGAAAATCCTTCTCAGATTGAGAACCCTTCATTCTGTGCACTTGAGAGACCTCAAAACCACTTTTCATACCTTATAAACTATAACCTAAAAATTGGTAAAAACACCTGGGATAATCTATCACACCATTGAAAATTATCATATGATTATTCTTCTCTTGAAATTTGAATCTCATACCTCATTTGGCCACCATCTCTCTCTTTGCTCTCTAGACCTTGACCTACAAATCACATTAGGCCTTAAAATTGACCTTCATGCCTCTTTCCATGTGTTCTAAACCTCACTTACATGCTCAAAAAACATATCACATGCTCAAACACTACTTTAAATCCTTCATAGGCCTTAGAAACACCTCATGACACCTCATTAGGTCAGACAGGGTCTAGATCTGATTTAGTTACAGAATTGGACTTAAGGTCTTACCCCTTTAAGCTCAACTTAAAAATATCTTGAGTGATCCAATGCCTCATATAAATGATTAAAAAACCTTATACAAACTCTTATGCCTTTGTGAATCCATCTCACTAGACCACCATGCTCAAACCTTCTCACTAGGACTTTACAAGCTATGATAGGTGTCATGACTAGGCTTCTCAAGACACCTTGTGCTCAAAGATTAGTAATCAAACATACTTCACTACTTAATTAATTAAAAAAAAATATTTGTGAAAACATTGAAAATCATAAATCTAAATTAAATCATGACATTAAATATATAAGATTCATTAGGTTGCCTTCAAATTCTCTCTTGTCATATGGCTTCCTTGTCACATCAAGCACACAAGCTCATACCTCATAGACCACTCACTATGCATCTTCACCAGATATACCTTGACATCAATGACATCAACCTTTATGAAAATACTTCTAAATAAATTTCCTCTTTTCATTAATGGAAAAACCTTCTTCAACCTGATCACTCTCATCTCCCTTCTTGAAAAATTTCCCCCTTTGACATTAATGACAAAGGTATTCTAAAAATATCATCTAAAATCACACCTTTTTTTTAAACAAAAGTTAAACATACATAATATGAAGTGTTAAGGTAACATTCTAGCCTTTACTCCATGCATAGATCCTTTAATTTAACTTAGATTACAAGACCACTTCTCAACACAGATCAAGCTCAATCAATAAGTTGAATAAATCCCCCTCAAAACAAGCATTAACCATGTTTCTAAAAACTAATTAGTGTCTCCATAATCTTAATAGAGTCAACTCTTTCCATAGAACACTAAAATAACACAAGTTCATGAGATTTCTAGATCTCCATGTTCTCACAAGATTGAATGTCCTTCAATATCCTTGTAGGCTTGATTGGCATTATAGGCTTGATCTCTTCATCAACCATTTGATCATCAATATTAGTTGACAATAGACATTCCTGAATTGATTTCTCATCTAGAGTATATTATACTATAGCAAACATTCCATTTAAGATTGTAGATTGATCATGACCAACCTTTACTATCTTTTGTTTCCACACATTCATTTGCCTTCTCTCTTGCACTATAGTAGCTTCAAACCTCCTGTTTTGACTTGATGACCTTCGAAGTTATTTAGAACAAAATATTTCAATATGTCTTATATTATGACAACTGTATAAAATCAGCTTATTCATACCTCTTGATTGATGTGAACTGTGACTCCTTACATAGTCCCATGAGTACTCATTCTTGGAGGGTCTTCTACACTCTCTTGATTTATGACCAAATTGACTACATATAAAATAGTAACCATTGAATGAATTAACATACCTCATATCATTAGGATATTTGATAGGTATTTTCATGTTGACCTTCTTGTCTTCAATAGTATTCTCCTTGACTTGAGCTACCTCTTTTTAGTCTTCTTTAAAACCAAGACCTACCTTATCACTTGTAGACTTTTGACTACTGAAGGTGTCATCTAGAGCCTCAGTGATCTTTTCAAACTTCACAAAGGTCTTCACCTTTCTAGATGCTTAATCCAAATCAACTTTCAAATATTCCACTTCATTTTCATACGTAGTGCAATCTTCCTTTTTAGCTTTTAAGCTAGTAGTGATTATTTCCATCTGTGCTTCAATATGATTGATTATCTCATCATACCTTGGATGTTTTACCTAATCTCTCCTCAAAAAACCATTCTTTTCTTCATATTCATTAATTAAAGATCTTAGTTTGTGATTCTTTCTTATTTGGAATTTCAACTCCTCTAGGGCACTTACCAATTTTGCCTTAAGATTCACTTTAGCTTCTTCTTCATCTGATTCTACATCAACCATAAGGCCTTTCCCATTTGAGAAACCCTTATTGTTTGATTCTATGGCCATGAACAAGGTTTCATTATTGTCACATTTAGGTTCATTGATGCCATCATTACTATCATATGTGCTTGTATCACTTATGTAATATGAGTTGTATTCTTTGGTATATAAACTTTTCTTATTTTTGAATGACCCTTTCCTACCTTCATTCTTACTAAAATCTCTCTTGCTCTTGTCAGACTTATAGACCTTCATATCATCTCCATGATGTTCATCATGATCTTCATCATGCTTAGTTTTATCTTTATTAGGACACTTGGATGCAAAGTGACCAATCTTACCATAATTAAACATTTGAAAGGAAACTTACCATTGTACTTACCAGTGACCAATCTTACCATAATTAAACATTTGAAAGGAAACTTACCATTGTACTTACTAGATCCAAACTTCAACTTCCTAAAAAATAGGGCTATTAGTTCATCATCATAACATCTGAACAATACTCATTCTTGACATTTTTGGATTTTGTCTTCTTCTCAACTTTGAAAGCCAATTCCTTCTTGGGAGGTTTTCTTTCATTTTTTCTCATCTCATAGGAAGTAAATATTCTATGAGGCCCATCCATTTCAAGCTTGTCCAAATCTTACATATCGTTTACTGTAGACATCTTAGAATCAAACTTAGGAGTTAGTGATCTCAATACTTTTGAAAAATTATATATTATTTCACTTCTTCTAATCCTCTAATAACATTGAAAACTTCATCAACCATCAATAGGTAATATGTAATTGTTTAATTTTCATTCATCTTCAAACTTTCAAACTATCTTTGATGGCTCTATAACTTGGCTATATTCATCTTGATGTCTCCTTCATAGATAGTCTTCAATTTTTCTCATATCTCTTTTAATGATACATAGTACATCACCTTCACAATATCTACCTCTAATCAGCCACAAATATTGACATTCATTACCTTGGAGTTATTTTCACTAGCTTCTTACCTCCTACATCAGTTGGTGGAATAGGAAGAGCATTATAGCCATCTATAATTAATTTACAAATATCATGACCTTAAGACATCAAATATATCTTCATCCTAATTTTCCAAAAGGCATATTAGATCCATTTAATAATAGAGCCTTATTGGTAGAGAAACCACCTTGAGCTTACTGACTAGCCATCCTTGCTTCTAGGATCTCCTTTAGGACTTTAGACCTTCTTGAAAGGACTAGGTTCTGATATCAAAAGTTGTAATAAAAATTAATGAGAGGGTGGGGTGAATAAATCTTTAAAAACTTTATTATCAATTTCACTTAAGCAATCATAGACCATTCAAATAAGCATATAGATCTAACCTGCATAAACACCTATCCACATAAGCATGAAACACAAGAATACATCACATAAATGGGAAACCCTCAAGGGGAATAAAACCCACTTATATCTAAAAATGTATTAAAATACTATAATATAAACACTAAATTTAGTGAATCACCCACTTCACATGGAACACCAACACCAACTAGCTAAGCACCAACTCAACTAAGCTTTATCAAGCACCAATTTGAAAGGAGGCACCAACTCCCTAGATGACTCAACACCAAGTCATCTACCTAATTGATTTAATCACCTTAAGGAATACTTGTTTCTAAACCAATTGATGATGACCACCTCTTCAGCTCTTCACACTCTTAACCCTCTCAAACTACTGTCTAAGCTCCTTCACTCATCTAGGTCTCTTCAAGATTGATTAGGCCATATGACCTTGGTAATCATACAAAAAATCTATATCAAATATTCATAAAATTTATTATATAATCCTATTATTTTATAAAATATCTCCTTATGATTAATAATATGTTATTCTATTTGCTTTCACTCTACTCACATCAATAGGCCTAAAACTGCCTTGTATTTATATAAGTATCTTATTTGCATCCTTCTTAGTCAGCCAAACACCCTAAAACTCTTAGGTAGGACATATAGTATATATTATTACATATCATAGACATGAATCAAATGTTATTTGAGTCCCTTTAGGTCTGATATACCTTAATTAGTCCTTATTTCATCTTTAGGTCTCATGGAGACCTAATCCAATTAGGTTTACTTTAGGACATGTTATACTTTGCCCTCCTTGAAACACATTAAAACACCTCACATAGTAGGAAAATATCATATGAATCTTAATTAAACATTTTATAATCTCATATAGGATCCATGAAGCACACCATTTGTACTATTTACAATTAAGCTTGTGCATACCAAGAAAGTCTATCTTGAATAACTGAAGCATGATTTTTTTTTTCAAAAAAAACATAGAAAAAAAATGTATACATAAGTTACATGACCTAAGGGTCATCACCATATTATTTTTATTTCACAACTTAGGGCTAGAAGACTTAAACCCTCCTCTGTAAATAGCCCACTTAGAACTGCTAACTAGCCTCAAAATACAATTATGAAAACTTAAAATTCTAACACCTAAAAGAACACACTCAAGGAATTAAAATAAATTAAAATTATCTTAAAACATCCTTGTAATAAATAAAAATAAAAATATCATAATCTCTAATGTCACTTATTGCTCTGGTAGACCAATTTGTTGACCTTTTCTCTCATTGACCTCACTCAATGAGTCATGCCATTTTGGCTTCAACATTTTCACTAAGTATCAAACCTTATAAAAATAATGGATAGGAAATAAAATTCAAAAATAGAAGCAATATATACATTATATGCTTCCACTCATGGTATATATCCTCAAACTCATCACTGCAATTTACTTTCCTAGAACTACTAATTTGCCTTGAAGACTAGTCATGGAGACAATGACCTTCAATCACCTGTATGACCATTTCTAGAGACTCCTGATGCATGTGGATGATATTATGATATCATTATAAAATTATCATATGAAAATATAACATGGTCAAATGGAAATATTGGTATTGTAGACCAATCTTATAACCTTACACCTTCACTGCCTCATATGTACTAGATAAGTCAACTTATGAACAAAATTTTCATCATATTTACTAACCTCAAAAAATTATATTCAATGTAAACATGTATAAAAATTATTTAATAATGTCTCCATGCCCTTGGATTTAACCCTATTCCATGATAACATAACCCTAATTAACTTCTTACTTCTACTTGGGTTTCTCACTGTTTGCATCACTAGGCCTATTGGCAACTGGTCAATTTGGATGACGGGTTTAACACACCTGATGGATAGAACCTAATAAAAATCCACCATAGACATCAAATAAAAGTCTCAATATTTTTACTCCATCCATTTATTAACTTTGACTTGGTCAACTCTAATTGCTACAACAAACATCCAAGAAATAAGGCCTTTCGTGTAGGGTCAACTCACTCACCTAACAAACCAATCACACCTAAAGGTGCTTGGGAGAGTTGAATATAACCTCCAATCACTTAAATAGCCATATAAATCAATTATGATCACTTTATAATAACTTTTTTCATATCAGGTCACTATTAAGGTTCTTTGAGGGTTTAAACCATCATCGAGTCTTTACAATCATTCATAAAATCATAACCATTTAATCCAAAAAAATTCTTTGAATTTTGATCTAGGACCCTCCCCATGTACCATGAATAGCTTAGGTTCTCATGTTGATCTAAAAAATCAAGTTTATAAAAACTTTTACAATTTTCTTGGATTGGATTAAAAATGAATAATGAATTCTAATTTCCCTTTAATTAAATTAAAAAAATTAATTTAAAAAAATTCCATAATTTAATAAAGGAAATTGAAAGGATTTCTGATCACAGAGAGGAAATTTAAAAAAATGACACAAAATATTTGTTTATGGGGTTCAATAAATGGCTACATCCTTGGGTCCACTTTATGATTGTTCTGATCTATTAAAAACTCTTCAAGAATAATTACAAATCTCTCTAAGTACAATAAAATTCTTTGGTACTAGATATTTGTTTGTGCAACATAAAATAAACCTCTTAAATACAATGGAAGTTCTTGCTACCTCTATAATCCTAGATATTCATTTGTCTGCAAAAATACCTCTATGTAAATTCACTGCTTCTCTGCAAAACTCCTACTACCCTTGTAAAACCACCTACAGATATATATTTCTCATTTCCTCCTTGGCATTGGTTAGGCACTAACCAGTTTCCCAAATTGGGGTTTTGGTTCAATAACATGGCATTGGTTTATGGTATTTCCTCTACCTGACACTACCTATATTCAGTTCTACTTACTAATTTTTGGCTTTAGATATTAAAACCAACTCCCCTATATGTAGGGTAAAATGATGAGTTCTTTGGATCAATGTTCTATAATGAGACGTACTAGTCTTGCTACTTCGATGCCCAAGATATGCCAAAGTAGTTCAAGCATTGGTCATTATAGGTAGAAATACCTATGGTAATTAATGCATAGTATTACTAGGTTGGCATCAATGTGATTGGCATCATTTATTTGAAGAGTCCACACTATTTTATGGAATACTATCTCAAAAATTAATAACAATAATGTAACGCTGCTGAATTGTGTTTTATAATGCCTAGTGGAAGGCTACACCACATACATTTTGTGGGTTAATGCCAAAATTATCCATGCTATAATAAATAAATAGTTTTATGCTAAAGATATGTACTCTAAACATTGAGTTTAGATATGGTGTAGAGGTTTCTAAAGTCCATGCCAAACACTACCAGCTAAGAATGCAAAACATGTTGGCCTTTAACAACCCATAGTTTTGGCAAATCTACCCATGTAAGGATTGGTACTATGCCATAGTCAATGATTTCCATCACCGTGCAAAATGTTTCTTAGCCTCCATGCCATACTATAGTTTGACATATTAACTCCATGCCAAGTTAGATTATTAGCTCCATGCTAGTCATGCTTTATGCAGTCAACACTATAATGTGTCCATGCCATGCCATCCAATGAGATCTTTTAAATACAGATTAATATGCATGCACTTGTAATAAGAGGGTAATGTATGGATTATATTTATGGAAATAAAGATATAATTTAAATATATTAAATGAGAAATATATTAAAATATATTTATCGATGAATAATAAATATGTTAAAATAGATATTTATATTGGTAGCAATTTAACAAAATTAATTATAAATATTATGGGTGGAGGTGTGGCAATTATTGGATAGATAATGCTACATCTACATCCATAATAATAATTAATAAAAAGAGATTAAAATAAAATCCCTTATATAATTGGCACCTCATCCTTGTAAGTAGCTGATCAGAATCTTCAGTGAGAATCCCCTGGATCATTCCTCCCCACTGAGGACATTTAGACCCCAAAAGTTGATTCTAATTTTTAACTAGGTGAGGGTATTTTTCCCTCACTTTTCCAATTTTCATCCACTTTGCCTTATTCATATGCATCCCTTTCAAACCAACATGAAGATATTTTGTATCACCCCTTCGCATAGTTTTGGTTTTCGTATCAATAATAACATCTTCCTGCAACTCATGAAGAGACTCAAGAGCAAAATCATCAAAATTAGGAACTTGAATACCTTAATCTTGATCCATGATCATAGGAGGTTCATGCAATTTCAAGTTTTCCATAGTAACCACTGAATAAATCTGGACATAAGAAGGCAAATCTAATTGGAAAGCATTTGTACCAATCTTTTCCAAAATCCTAAAAGGACCATACCTAATTGGTTTTAATTTTATACCTTCACCTTTCAGTATTTATTTGTTGATGTGAAGCCAAACCTGATCATCCACTTTGACTTAATGATCAAATCTGTGTTTGTCATGCCTAACCTTATATTTAGCTTGGCTCTTCTCCAATTGTTCTTGAACAACTTTTTAAAACACTTGAATTCTCTAAATGAAATTTTTAGCCTTCTCAACATCACTATTTCTATCTACCACTAAGTTAAATTATTTTTCAAAAGACAAGTATAAAGGAGAGTTAGGTAAATAACCAAAGCAAGTCTCAAAATGAGACTTTAAAGCATAAGAATGTAAGGTACGGTTATAAGAATGTTGCACATAATATAAATGGTCATCCGATAATTTAAGATGTTTACCACAATACCCCCTGCGTAAATGTACCACTGTTGGGTTGACTAATTTTGTTTATCCATTAGTTTGTAGATGAAATGATGTAATTTTATTTATCTTAGTATCCATTAAATCACACAAAATTGACCAAAAATCACCAACAAATTGAGCATCATGATCAGATATAATAGAAGTGGGTAACTCAAAATGGATCAAAATATTCTTGAATAATAAATGTGCAGTATCCTTGCCTATAACCTATTTATTACAAGTAACCAAAATACACATTTTTTTAAACCTATCCACAACCACATATAGATAATCATGTTTTTTTCATGATATAGGTAAACCTCCCACAAAATCCATAAAAATACTTTCCCAAGGACAATTAAGAATAGGAAGAGGTGTATACAATCCTAACTTCTAGTTGCTAGGTTTAATTATGGAACAAATAGTATAACCTTTAATATATTTAGATACATTTTATATCATATAGGGCCAATAACAATATTTTTGTAACTATGCAACTGTCTTACTAATGCCAAAATGACCTGAAACAAGATAAGTGTGACCTTCTCTAATCAAGTGAACTCTTTCATCCTATGGAATACATATTATTCCAAGATGATATAACATTCCATTATGTACATGATAGTCAAATGCTTCTACTGATTTACCATTTGTTAAATATTCAGAGACATCCTTGAAATCAACATCTTTAGCATATTGTTCCTTATAGCTTTCATTAACAAAAGGACTATGCTGTAAAATGGTAGATGCTACAATAGGAGGTATAGAAAGCATATTTTCAACCTTATTATATGTTCCCTTTTCATACCTTATAATACGATGGAACTGCTGCAAAAAACCATCCATCAAAAGTGCCATGATTGTTATAGCTTAGATTGTGATTGAAGATATTGCAAAGGCTGATGACATGTATGGATGATTATCTCTTTACCCATAAAATAGTGTTTCCATTTTTTCACACTCTGCACCAAATCATATAAGTCTTTATCATAAGTAGGATAGTTTTTTACTACACTTGTAAAGGTTTTCAAATGAAAACACATGGTTTTTGGTTTTGCATTAACACTGCCCCCATTGCATACCCACTAGCATCAGTTTCTATCTCAAAATATTGTCGTAAATGAAGGAGTGCAAGAATTGGGGCTGTACTTATCTTTTATTTCAAGGTATTGAAAGCTTTTTCATGATTTTATCCCCATTGAAAGACTTGATTAACACTTGTTAAATCATGTAAAGGAGATGTAATATAAGATAAGTTAATAAATTTTCCGTAGAATTGAATTGATCTGAGAAAAATTCTAACTTCTATTGCATTATTAGGCCTTGGCCAATTTACTATGACTAAAACTTTTACAGGGTCTATTTTTAATGAACCATTCCCTACAACATAGCCTAAGTAAACCAAAGATGTTTTTTCAAATTCACATTTTGACATCTTTAGGAATAGTTTCTCCTTTTGCAAAGTATCTAAAAATTTCCTAATGTGTTTAAGATGATCTTCCCATGTGTTACTAAAGATTAAAATTTCATCCAAGTACACAATTACAAAATCATAAGAAAATGGTCTTAACACATCATTCACAACCCGCATAAATGTGGCAGGTGCATTACAAAGCCCACAAGGCATAATAAGGCACTCAAAAATACTTTGCTTAGTTTTAAAAGTGGTTTTCTAACTATCACCATCACTTATTTTTACTTGTTTATAACCACTTATTAAATCTAGCTTAATAAAATACTTTATATTTTTCAACTGATCTAACAAATCATCAATACAAGGAAGAGGGTAGTGGTTTTTAACCATGATTTTATTCAAAGCTCAAAAGTCTATGAACATCTTCCATGTACCATCCTTCTTTGGTACCAAGACAATAGGCAAACCACATGGAGAGGTACTTGCCTGAATGACTCCTTTCTCAAGTAACTCCATCACTTCTTTATTTCTTCATTCTCTACTACTGACAACGTATACATGCCAATATTAGGGAGAGAGGCATCCTACTGCAATTAAATCTCATGTTGAATTGCCCTCTTAGGAGGTAAACCTTGTGGCTCCTGAAAAACACCATTATAATTAGAAATAATCTTTTCTATCTCAAATTGATGTTTAGGATCACAACCCTCTAAGACCTTGGATTTTTAATTATCCATGGCTTTTACAATCATTAGAACAAAACTCTTACTTGAGTTTACAAGTCTTTTCATTTGTCTTTCAAAAACAAGAGTCAAATTGGCTTTAACACAATGGGATATTACTATGTATTTAATCTCATCCTTTACAAACACATATTGGTTTTATTCTCTATAAAAGATTGCCTTTATATCATATAAGTATGGACTAACCAAAACAATTCCAAAAATATCCAAAGGAACTACATCTAGCTCTACTTCATCAATGAATTTGGAAGTAATAGCAAACCTCAAGGTGCATGTTTTTGTGATTTGCAATTTTGCATCATCACACACCCATCCTAAAGGATATGGTTTTGGATGTATCTTAGTTATGAGCCGTAGCTTTTTAACAACCTCTTCATAAATAAGATTAGTTTTTGATCCACTATCAAAAAGAGTATATATTTTAGTATGCTTCGATATAAATCTCATGTGGAAAATCTCATTTCTTTTTATTTCAGCATGTTTAGTTTTAGTTTTAGAAGATGAAGTAACAACAAAAGGTTTAGTGTTAGAAGAGGAAGAAGTTAAACCTTGTAAACCCATGGTAGTCACTTTGGTTTCATCACTAGAATCTGATGCCAGGTCTTATTGAATCATAACATTAGCCTTCTTTTCCTTTTTATTCTAGAACCTATTTGGCTTGAGTTCTGGATGGAGTTTCCAACACTTAGCCTCATCATGATTCTTCTTACAATAATTACAAAAAGATTTTCCTTCCTCTTTCTTAACAGTGTAACTAGACTTACCCTTATCCTTTCCTTTGCCTTTACTTTTGTTTTCAACTAAGTTATGAGATTTGTTTTCATAACCTTCATTGGTCATATTACCCATGGATTCCATATGGGTATTTTTCACACAAACTTCATCAAGATTAGAAGGACTAAACATGAGAATAGTATGTCTCAAATAGCTATGCAAACCTCCAATATATTTTAGTAATGTTTCTGGACTATACAGAAGAATACCTAACATTAATGCCTTCTTTCTAAACATTTGAGTATAATCCTACACACTCTAAGCTTTATTCTGACTTAAAGTCTACCAATCCACAGTAGTTTTTTGCATATAACCTTAAGGATAAAATTGTTTTCTCAGCTCAAAAATAAAATCATTCCAGGAGGAAATTAACTTACCATGTTGCTTGAGATCCTCCTAAATCTTACTCTTCCACTAGATAAGTGTTATGCCACTCATATGAAGAGTAACCAACTAAATTTTGGCTTCCTCATTAAGAATATTCTAAATCCTAAAATATATCTCAATTTATTTGACCGAGGTATCCAATTTTTTTACACTCAGCTCACCATTATAAACTGGTAAATTAAATTTAACATATACTTTCAAGTGTGGGATAATTTTACCATCTATAGAGGAGGAGGATTTATTCTAAAGTGAATGAGGAATTTATTCTCTTTCAATCTTATCTTCCTTCTCCTTTCTATGTTCCTCATACATTTCCTTGACCATGTTTTTCATGATGAGGAAGGCACATTGAAACTTTACCTTAAACATATCTGCTCCCATACCTGACTGCTAGCTTACACATCTTGCACCAATTTTAGGATCAAAATCTATAATTTCTCCTTCACCACATCTTGATCTAGACCTAGTTAACATACAATACTATTGTAATTTCTAGACAATGTGTTAAATGGCCTTGATTAGAGGCTCTGATACCAAATTGATAAAAAAATCCAAGTTTATAAAAAAATTTACAGTCTACTTGGATTGGATTAAAAATGACTAATAAATTATAATTTCCATCTAATTAAATATAAAATAATAATTTATAAAACTTCCATAATTTAATAAAGAAAATTGAAAAGATTTATGATCACAGAGAGGAAATTAAAAAGATGACACAAAAGATTTGTTTATGAGGTTCACTAAATAGCTACATCCTTAGGTCCACTCTATGAGTGTTTTCATCTATTAAAAACTCTTTGAGAATAATTAAAAATATCTTTGAGTATAATAAAATTCTTCCATACCATATATCTATCTATGTAACACAAAATAAACCTCTTAAATTCAATGGAGGTTCTTGCTACCTCTGTAATCCCATATATTCCTCTATCTTCAAAAATCCCTCTATGTAAATTCATTGATTCTCTACAAAAATCCTACTACCCCTGTAAAACTACCTACAAATATATATTTCTCAATGCCTCCTTGGCATTGGTCAGGTACTAACCATTTTCTTGAACTGGGGTTTTGGTTCAATAGCATGGCATTGGATTTTTGGTATTTCCTCTACCTGACGCTACCTATATTCATTTTTTCTTACCAATTTTTAGCTTTGAATATCAAAATCAACTCTCATATATGTAGGGTAAAATGATGAGTTCTTTGGATCAATGCTCTATAATGAAACGTACCAGTCTTGCTACTTCGATGCCCAAGATATACCAAGGCAATCCAAGCATTAGTTATTATAGGTATAAATTCCTATGGTGATTACTGTGTAACATCATTAGGTTGGTGTTAATGTGATTGGAATCATTTATTTGAAGAGTCCATGCTATTTTCTCTAATGCTATCAGAAATGTTAATAACAATAATGCAATGTTGCTAAACTATGTTTTATGATGCCAAGTGGAAGGCTACGCCAAATACATCTGGTGGGTTAGCACAAAAATTATCCACATTATAATAAATAAATAGTTTTTCACCAAAGATATGTATTCTAAACATTGATTTTAGATATGGTGTAGAGATTTCTAAAGTCCATGCCAAACACTGCCAACTACGAATGCAAAACGTGTTGACCTTTAACAACCTGTGGTTTTGGCAAATCTGCCCATGCAAGGATTGGTTCCATGCCATACTTAATGCTTTCCATCACCATGCAAAATTTTGCTTAGACTCCATGCCATACTACATTTTGGCATATTAAATCCACGCCAAGTTGGATTATTAATTCCATGCTGGTCATGCTTTATGAAGTCAACACTATAATGTGTCCATACCACACCATACAATGAGATATTTTAAATAAAGATTAATATGCATGCACTTGAAATAAGAGGGTAATATATGGACTATATTTATGAAAATAAAGATATAATTAAAATATATTAAATGAAAAATATATTAAAATATATTTATTGGTGAAAAATAAATATATTAAAATATAGATATTTATATTGGTAGCAATTTAACAAAATTAATTATAAATATTACAAGTGGAGGTGTGGCATTATTGGCCAAATAATGCCACATCTACATCCATAATAATAATTAATAAAAAGAGATTAAAATAAAATTCCTTATATAATTTACACCTCATCCTTGTAAGTACCTGATTGAAATCTTCAGTGAGAATCCCCTAGATCACATGTAGAGGTTACACATGCCAATGAACACATGAAAGTCCTTGAGTTGAGAACCTACCATTTTGTGCACTTGAAAGACCTCAAAACCAATTTTCATGCCTTATCTTGTAAACCATGACCTAAAACTTTGTCAACACACTTGAGATAATATATCACACCACTGATAATTATCACATGCTTATTCTAATCTTGAAATTCAAATATCATACCTCATTTGGTTACACTCTCTCTTTTTGCTCTCTAGACCTTGACCTACACATCAAATTAGGCCTTGAAATTGACCTTCATGCCTCTTTACATGTGTTATCCACCTCACTTACATGCTCACACAACATACCACAAGCTCAAAAACTAATTTACATCCTTTATAGGCCTTGATAACACCTCATTAGGTTAGGCACGGTCTAGAACTGGTCTAGTTATAGACTTGGGCTTGAGGTATTACCCCTGTGGGCTCACCTTGAAAATATCTGAAGTGATCCAATGCCTTATGTACATGCTTAATCAACCTTATACATCCTCTTATGCGTCTATGCATCCATCTCACTAGGCCACCATGCTCAAAACTTATCACTATGACCTTACAAGCTATGACTAGTGCCATGAATAGGCTTCTCAAGACACCTTGTGCTTAAGGATTAGTAATCAAACATGATTCACTACTTACTTGATCAAAAAACCTCTTTGTGACAATAATTATAGTCATCAAGTTGACTTGAATCATGACATTGACCATATAAGAATCATAAGGTTGCTTTCAAATTCTCTCGTAATAGAGATACATTAGGTTGCCTTCAAATTCTCTCTTGTCACATGGCTTCCTTATCACATTAAGCACACAAACTCATATCTCACAGACCACTCACTATGCATCTTCACTAGATGCACCTTAACATCATTGACATCAACCTTGACATCAATGACAACACTTCTCAACACTTAGTTTTACCATAAGATTGGGGATGATACGATGATCTACAAGGTAGTCAAGTACCCGAAAATGAGAATAAATATATCCAAAATTATTGGTAAATATAAGATCATGTTAAATTATTATTATATTTAAGATCCCATGTAAATTTTGAATTGTATCCATAAAATTTGATGTTATTGTAATTGCTACAAATGGATGTGATGAGATTAAAAAATGGGAATATTTAATGAGTCCATCCATGAGTACCATGATGAGATTTCCCTTCTCAAACTTAGGAAATCCTATGATGAAATCCATGGAAACCTCCTCCCACCTCTATCTAGGAATAAATATAGGTTGTAAAAAACTTGAGGTCCTAATTGTCTCACCCTTGTTTAGATGACACACCATGCATTCTATCACAAATTTATGGACATCTTATTTTAGCCCTTCTCAAAATAAATCTTGGTTGATTCTACATTAAGTCTTCAAGAAGCCATACTTCCCACCTACCAGAGAATCATGGAGCTATATAAGAACATTATACTAAAGGGTTAAATTATTGTATAGGTATAACCTATACTTGTACCATAAATCATCACCCTTCCACATATTTTTTGTGACATGGTCAGATCTTGTTGGAGATTATATATTTTTTTGCATGTGTCATTATTCCATTGTGACTTTGCCTCATACATATAATCTACCTAAAATATGAACATGGCACTTAATAGTGCCTTTGTGGACTCATAGCCTAAAGAGTGCATCATCCACTACATTTCCCTTTAATTTCTCATAGATGATCTGAAAGTCACATCCCAACATATTCATGACCAAATTTTGTTGTTTCTCAAATGATAATCATTGTTCCAAGAAGTATCTTATATTTTCATGATATATCTTCACCTTGAAGTGTCTTCACATTAGATATGATCTCCATTATTTGACAGCATGAAGGATAGTCATTATTTCATTCTCATAAATGGTTTTTAGATAATTTATACCTTTGAGTTGGAAACTCTCAAATGTAATAGGTCATCCATATTACATTTTTTATACACCCATACCTTACCCCAAAGAATCACATTCAACAATGAAGGTTTTGAAAAAATTGGGATTGGATAGAACTAGAGTGGTGCACATGGCCTCATTAAACTTATCAAGTTCTGTAGTTGATGCCTCATTCTAATGGAAGGAGTCCTTATTAAATATTTTTTTGAATGGTGTTGATATACTATAGTAATTTTTACAAATATGCAATAGTAACCCATAAGCCCTAAGAAATCTCATAGTTTCTTAAGGGTTGTAGCTAATTTGTATTCTACCATGGCCTTGATCTTGTGGGGTTTTTTGGAGGTACAAGATGACTAAGAGGTGGGTGAATAAGTCAACCAATATTTCATTTTATGATCACTTATCATTCATTCATTGACATCCATAAATCAACATAACAAGCATATGCAACTAGATTACCATCAAATCAAGGAGACCATATACAAAGCACAAATAAGAGAAGCTCATCATAACAAAACATATAATGTGGGAAACCCTCATGAGGAATAAAACCCAATCTCAAGCCTAAAAACACATGGATTACTTATCCTATAAGGTATTACAATCATGAGACTGGTTAAGTCCTTCTGAATAGAATTTAGTGAAACAACTATTTCATAAGGAACATCTACCCCTAGGATGATCAAGTCCTTCTGACCACCTGTTGGTCAAGTCCTTTTGATTAGCTTTAGTGAAACACTTATTTCACAAAGAGAACCTATCCCATAGATGATCAAGTCCTTATGACCACCTGTTGATCAAGTCCTTCTGACATAGATGTTGAGCATCCTCCCAACACCTATGATATGAACATCTCCTGAACACTGATTGCCTACCAATCTAATGGATAAGTAATGTATATCATCCCCCTTCACTTCTTCACATATCCATAAAAATCCAAAACCATCGTTTAGATCACTCTACACTTCTCTTCTCATCCTCCATCTTCAAACCTACAAGAGCACTATTTCTAACATCATAAATATGACCTATAGGATACACACAATCATCAACCTAATCTACTCTAAAACCCATCCACTAGGCACACTCACTTTCTTCTATCCTTCACTCCACAACACTCACACATGGCTCTCTTTAAAAAGTATTCAAACCTATAAGAGGATTATTTATGACATTAGAAATATGACCAATAGATCATACACATAGTCATCAAATTGCTTTATTCTTCAATCCATCCACTAGGCACCCTTACTCTCCTTCGCCTCTCAACTCTATAATCTTCCTCCACTTATAACCCCTACACACAAGTCTAGAAATCATCAAATTTGATTTTAAATTTTATAGAGACTTCATGATTATCAAATTCTTGGTCAGTTAGTAGACATGCCTTAAACCTTATGGCTTTTATCACATTAATACATAACTCAATATCATTCTCATAGGTTGGCCATAGCATCCATGGGTCACCCTTAAACAACTACACATTTCAATTAGGCCTCATTATCCCTTATAATTCTCATAGATACCCATACAACTCTTTGACACTTATCTAAGAAAATTAAGAACAAACACCCTTATGCTACAACACAATTAGCCCAAACATCATTTTCTATCTATGATCACCAAGAATGAACACACAATCAACTTCTAATTAAATGTTCATACTGAATATGGATCGGTCAAACCTCCAAATTACATACAAATCATCCTTAAAGAGTATACAATAATATCCAATATCTCAATCCCCTTGAAACATCTATATACCATCAAGACAACTAAATATCCTTCTTGAGTCACTTACAAAACCTGGTCAAACATAGTCAACTTTAGAGCTTAATTATTTAATTATACAAACTTTTAGACCTTAAAATGTATATTTTTCAATGCATCTTGAAGTCCTCTACAACTTAGATTTTACTAAAACATCAAATTCTATATATATCAAAATTTATGGCTCAAAAACCAAGCATTGGTCTTTCCTTCATTAAATTCCAATATTTAAATCCAAACAATCATAGTTAAAAATCAATCACTTACAACACATCTCATGATTTTTACTCAGTTCAATCAACTCACACCATTGATATTCTTCAAAATTAGCTAAAAAATTAACTTGGATAAATTATTAACATTGAACACTTGTCATCATCTTGTTGCTTCCTAACAATTCGGAACAAATGCACTCTGTCAATATTTTTTGAGTAGTTCAGTCTTTATCAACCAGTGCTAACCATTAGATCTTACTTAGAACTCCTGAGATTATGACACTTAGTACCCTCACATGCCTTTAGATCACTTTAATAATAGTCCCTTGTGCTTGTGCACTTGGCAATCTCGCATGAATTATTGACTATTTGACTTGTCCCATATCATTGATCTTCATCAGTGTGAATCACCGCTCACCATTGATCTTTTGCTAGACTAGCGATCTTGTGACACTTGTCACCTATGTGTGAAAAATTTGACATGTTGAATCTTACATGCATCATTGGATCAAGATAAAAAATTAACATGTACCATTATATCTTCTGACTAATGACCTTAGTCTTTGATGTGGCTAAACTTGACAGTCTCTGACCCATCACAGTCTGCTAGAGCAACTTTGAATCTTTATAACTTGAGCTCGACAACACTTCAAGACTCTAAATTTTTAGGGTAGCTTTTTGACACTAAGAAAACATATCTCTATAAAAATTTAATCAAAAATTACTTTATTCATACTTTAAATAAATACACAAACATATTACTTCATACATATCTACATGACTTGTAATGACAGTCTGGCTAAGAATAGAAACTACTACAATTTACTTGAAAATCCAACTTTGAACCTTAATAACTTCTATTTCACTTAATCACATGACCTAAAATGTTAACCATATGATATAATTTCATAGGGTAATCTATCCATATATCAATATTCTCTTGGAACCTTCACATATGTGAAATGTGACATCATCAAGATGCCTACTCAATTTTTTCTGTCACAAAACCAACTATGCCTAGATGAATATAATGAAAAACCAGATGAACACCATGCATTATCATAAGAATTTTAATTATTATTGACATTCCATATGATATTTAATATGATATCATCTTTTATATCATTCATCAAGTTCCTATCCAAGCATATACAAAATATCCATGCTTACATACTAGGCTACCAAGCCTATACCAACACACTATTCACATGCTTGTCTTCTCTCCTTGACTTGAAACCACATCAACATGCTAGATGAAATATTATAAGCCTAAAAATACACTTACTTTAGCTCATATGCATCCAAATCATGCCTTGTACAACTTTAGACTCAAACTTATCATCATCATGACATCACCACTTTGTCATTACCTTTGACATCAATGCACACATGACATCAATCTTTGAAATCAATGACAACACTTTCCAACAAGGTCCCACCTTGAAAATTTCATGAGAGATAGTGTGAACTAATTATTAAATGTCTTTAACTCCAAAATTGTACTTAGAAGGCTTCACATAAAGTTAATATTGTTCTAGAGCTTCCAGATCCCTATTCACATGATGCAGGTTTTCCTCACATGTTTTTTTATAGATTAATATATCATCCAAGAACACTAAGTCAAATTTAAAAAGTATTATCTTGAAAATATATTTCATCAAGATATAAAATTTAGATGGTGCATTTGTGAGGTAAAAAGGCATCACTATAAATTCATAGTGGCCCACATGTGTTCTGAATGTTATCTTATGAATATCCTTATCTTTGAGTCTAATTTAATGATACCCTGAATATATATCTAGTTTTTAAAAATAAACAACACCATGTCACTCTTTCTAGACACCTAATTTTGGAACAAGACCATTATTCCCAATGTCTTATCTATAATTTATCATATTTTGAAAATTTGTTCATTTGTTTTTTGTTTATAGGACAATCTTGGCCCCATATAAGTATAAACTTGGTCCATTAAACTTAAAAAACACCTCAACACCTTATAAAAAGGGTATCCATTAACAAATTTGGATTATTACTTACCTATTAGCCAACCATGCCTCAAAAACAAAGCTTGATTAGTCTCTTGGATAAACATGTATATTAGGTAGGTTCATCTAGGATAATACCTCACACAATACGGGTTTGTGCCTTTTACCCTTGTTTTCCTATTTGCACTTTTTTTTTGATAATGCACATATAACTTTGCCTTTCTAAATTTATGAAGTCAACTAACATGTATAAGTTATCTTATAACAATCTATATCTACAAGGTATTATCAAATTATAAGGTTATGTTAGAGCTACACATATCACATAGAGAAAATACTTAAATAAACGTCACACCAAAGCTTAAGACTAGAGTCAAGCATCAATTCCATCATGCTTGAAATAATGTCATTCTATCTTAGTCTATAATCATTTCCATTGTGCTAAAGGAGGGTATTAGACTATGGTAGTTACATTATCAATTCTATGGAAGAGGAGGTTCAAAACCCTCACTCAAGCTATTTCATACACACACTCATAGATTTATGTAAAGGTATGATTATGAGTACGTGGGATACATAATTTTCAATGCTACCTTGGAGTTTCCTAAATCCATTACTTTTGTTTGTTTTTGGAATGTTAAACTAGGTTAAGGAGGTTATTCTTCTATTTAACATATTCTGTTTGATATATTTTCAAAGCAAAGACATGAGTGTACATGAAGGTAACACCACATAGGTGAAAAATAAATTAGTTTGAAAAAACTTAATAGGATATAAATTACATGACCACATGGATAATGACACAAAACAAACATAATTTTCATGGTTAGGTTTATATAAAATTCACTCATATAATGCACAAGTTTGTGTAAGAGCATAATACAATTTCTAGATTTTAAGAGCAGGTTATACATATTATAGTTAGTCTTTAGGCTTATATTTATAGAATAAAAAATAGGTGTGATCATTCCTTATCTCTTTTTAAATTACATTGGTTAATTATTTTCATTATGGTAGTTGGATTATAGTCTCTTCATACCCTGTTAGATAGATTTGAATTATGTATTGTAATGGATGCATGATTAGATCTATTTAATTATAATTAGTTTATTCATGTTTAAAATAAAACAAGAATTAAGGGAATCATAAATGGTGAACCCCAAATATTTCACACATACAGCCTATGGTTTCCCAAACCCTCATTCTCTTTAGGGATTATTCATTTTTTTAGATTTTGATCTTAGGGTTTAATTAATCCTTTCAAACCTTATAATTTTATGTGTTCATTATTTTATTATCATTATGGTTAAAATAAATTAAATAATTTTTTTATATTTATTAGAAACCATACCTTCATCTTCCCCCAATGTGCCTCTAGGTACCATCAATGGTAATATTCAACCATTGAATGATCCCCTTGAGAATATAAACATATCTTCCCAAGAGATCTTAACTTTAATACATGTAGTAGGTGATCTATAATGGAAAGTATATCAACAATATTTATAAAAAAATTCACATCACTCTTTAAATAATTATGAAGTTACATGTGAATATCTATAGTAAGAAATGTCTTAAATTCACTATTACCCTGTTATTTCACAAACCTTTACTCTCACTATTTGATAGGAGTGGAGATACTTACCTACATCTTAAAGGCTTCAACGCTTCTATTAGGAAATACCACATCAATGATAAAATATTGCTTGAAACATTCCCTTAGAACTTAATATGTTAAGCCTTACATTTTTTTCATCACCTTTCTATTGGTTCTTTACATAAATATCTTGTGTTGGAATTTTTTTTTAACACACTACATTAACAACAAAGGACCAAGGGTCACATATGAGCATCTTCCCTCTCTTCACCAAGAAAATTCCAAATATGTTATTTATTACAAATTATGATTCAAATATTGTATGCATCTATTATTAGATCAACCAACAAATTTTGAGATGAAGTAAATTTTTTGTACACGCCTTGACTTTCCACTCAAAGTCAAATTACTTTATCATAATTTCAAACCTTTCCATTTTATTTGTAGTGAAGTGTTGTCACTAGAAAAATATCTTGCATGTTTTATGATGATTAATCATCTTGATAAAATTCTTATTTCTTCACCTTCAACAAATAGCCCAATACCTAAAATAAATATAGCTTCTAATTGGATCCAAAATAGAACACCACTAACCATAAAACTTATTTTGGGACAATCATTGGAATTCTTAGAAAATCAATCTAGCATAATTAAATCCTAGTGGATGAAAAATTGATAATTTACACTTATATGAAACATGTTTTCAAACTATAAGTCAACATCTCATAGAGATAAATACCTTTGTTCATATTATCTAATATGGGGCCATTCAACATATATATGCACTGCTTTAAGAGACAAAATTCAAGACCTAATTAATCAAGATAAAATCAAGATTCTTTAAAATTATTTACAAAGAACCACTATTAACAAATAAAATCAGCCTCCTAAAGATGTTTCAAGATTAACAAATTTAAAAAACAATGATCAATGCCAATGTGACCAAAAATTTGAGGAAGATGATAGCCTATTTTATGGAGATACATATCGAGGGATACTAATTACACACAAAAAATGTTATTTCTTTACTATAGACACCTAAATTTTGTATTAGATACTTTAAAACATCAATTTTGACATATATGACATGTGTGTACACATTTGAATCTCATGCACACTTTCTCCTATTTATTTATCTATCTATTGTCTTGGAAAACTCAATTTTATATCATTCATATTTAGGATCTTCCTACTTGTTCCATAATACTATTTGATTTTAAATTTCTTGATGGTGTCAACAACAGTCAGATGTTGGTGGTTATCGTACGTGTCAACTTCTACTAGAAACATCTAGGAGCTTCCAATGACTATTTTTAAAATTCAAATCTCTCCATTGGGTTAACCTACATAAGTTTCACATGATAGTTTTTGGGGGAAAATTCCAAACAGTCATCTATAAATAAAATACAAGATTAAGGTTTGTCTCACTTTGAAATTACATTAAAAACTAATTGCACATTGAGATATATATATACACATCTTTGAGACACCATCTAAAATCATTCAAATATTAAAACACTCAAAGGAACAATCCAAAAATCCTAGTTTGAACACTAATGCAAGGTTAAAGTTACATTTTGTCAAGTGTCAAAATCCAAACATTTGCATTGCATTCTAGTGGAACATCTTTGAGAACACATCTACATATGTGGTAAAACTACATATAGTTTGAGCCCTCTTCAAAATATTAGAATGTAGGAAACATTCAACCACTTAGCGTGAAGTGGTTGGGGCTATCCAATCCATATTTTAAGTAAAGTTAGTGTCAAAAATGAAGCTAAGGTTTAAAAAAAAAAGGATAAAAAATGGAATTTTTACATAGGCTTGAGGTTAGTAAATTGAACATGAATAATCTAGACAGGTATACACAATAATCTATGGTAGAACATACCAAAAAAAACACACATGGATAGTTATGAAAAATAATGGACATGACCAGTTGTCTAGGTGTTTAGGCTTCACCAACAACATCTTATCACATTATGATAATTTGTTTTCAATCAATCACAAACCTTACGTAAGACATTTTAGTGAATTGTATACAAGCATTAAGCAAAATAAATTAGAATATCAACAAAATACCTTATCCCTTGGTCATGTATATATTTATTAAGTTAAATCAATCTTTATTTTATAATTAAAATTTATCTGTGGAATGCCCTATCTTATGAAATATGAATTTCAATATTTTTGGCTTATTTATACCCACCAAAACCAAAATACATTAAAACATTCCAGTGACTTCAAACTTTGTATTAAGTGTGACAAACCCTAAGTCTTCCCTTAAGGTTTATTATTTCCTTATTATGGTTTTATATTTATTGCTTTAGAGTTTTAGATATAATTTCTATTTTACTTCTATTTACATAGATTTACTAAATGTGTTAGGGTAATAAGGTATTATGTGCACAAGCTATCAATAGTAGAGAAGTTTAGTGAAAATCATATTGTAGAAATATCAGATAAATATGGATAATGAAGAAGTGTTAATTGGATTATGGGATGAAGTACATGATTTTATTCCAAAAATATTGTCAACATCTAATCAATGGGATATAATTGAGAAATATTTTAAATAAAAATTACCTGAAGTGTTGGTTTCATAAGAAGATAAAATAAACACAATGGAATCAAGTAATTGCTTTCCTAAAGAAACACAAGAAGTGTAGTATGGGGGAATGTTGACCCTACAATTATACTTAATGTATTTATATAAAGTTATTCAAAGGGTTGATGAATGATTAATATGCATTAAAAACTTGGATACTTGCATTTATAGATTTTCTTGGATCTTGCGTGTATTACAAAAAAAGTTACATAAAAAACATGATGCATATCACACAAGTATGACAAGCCTATAAGTCATATAGAAGCCTTAGGTGAAGCTATAAATTAATGGAGGAGATTTTAACACTTGGTATTCATATAATAAATTATAATGTGTGGTGCAAGAGGCTAGATCCAAGTTGGAAAAGGAATAATCCATGAAGAAAAAATGAATATGTTGTTTCATAGAAAAGTGGATAGGATCCATGATGGAATATTATTAGATGTGAAGCTAGATGGCATGATAGTTGGATAAAAGTGATGAGTTATAAATAAAAAGTAGGGGATAAAGGGGTCTAATAAAATTATATATAGGTACTTATGCCTCTCATTTGAGTATCACATTATAGGTCGGATGCTTTGGAGTTATTGAGTCATAGTTGCTTGTCAAAAATCATTGAGATAGGGTTTAAGTGTATAACCTTGGAGGTTCAAATGTAAATATCACCATGTAAAGATCATTGTATGCTTTGAAAATATATATTTGGTACTATTTTTATAGTGATTTGAATATGTGAATAAAGTATGGGTTCTATATCTATGTAACTATTGTTTTCCTATTATTTGATTACACATATTATGTGTATTATCTTTGCTTCATAGTCTATAATGATGCACATATGATATTTATGAATTTTTCTCATAATGATGGTTTCAATAGTTCTTATTACACCTTGAGTGAGCACTTAGGTTTTTTGGACTAAGTGATAGGTTGGTGTATTTAGTGTTGTGTATCCTTCTACTTGTTATGTTTAACATAGCATGTGCAAGGCTAAAATAGGTAGTATATAAAAGCATAACAAATATCCTTGTCCTTATCCATATATGTGAGATGAAAGCAACTAGTTGAATCTATATTCTCTTTCACTAATCCTTCTCTTGGTATATATATGTAGCTATAACACTTTAATAAATAGACAATGTAGTAAAATTTGCGTGTATCTAAATAAATCAATCATGATGATATGAGATATCTCAAGGATACTTGATTATAAATGCATTAACATGTTTATTTATATATATACTTATTGAACTTAATTAATACCTTATTAGTGTGCAAGTTGACATTGTGAAAGTCATAAAGTTAACAATCATGGCACAATAAAACATGTAAAATTGGGAAAGGGGTAAAAAAGACTCACATCCAACATGACCACTATCCAAGTAGTTAGATAGTTGTTAGACTAGTATATCACTAGTTTGACATTTGTTAACATGCCAAAAACATTAAAAATAGATATCTGGAGACTATGAGAGTATTTAGTATCATTGTAAGGTAAATAAATAAATAATTTAAAGGTTCTCAAGTATTCTAAGTTGAATAATGTACACACACTAATTTAGTCAAGTAACCATAAGTACTATGTATTTTGTTGTTATTTTATAGGAAGGTCTTAGTGATGAATGTAAGTCTTATTCACATGGTCACTTTGGGTCTTTTTATCTTTATTATGACTTGTTTATCCTATTTGCTTCACCCTCAATGGTCCTATGTCATCCCATCCTAGTCCCAAGCCCCCCCTAGGCTATTTTTTACAAGTTTTACTCAATTTTATGAGCGCAGGGCACTACCATGGTCTAGGACACTAGCATGGTGTACTAGTGTATAATTCAACACTAGTGTCCAATGGTCACTTTTTAAGCATGTTTTGGGTCCTAACCCTTCCTTGAGCCTTATCTTATGAATTTATCTTTATTTTGTGTCTTATTAGATTAAAAATAAGGGTTTTATATTCAAATCAAATTTAATTTTATATAAAGAGTCTCACAAGGAATTTTACATCTATCACTTACTACTTTGGCACATAATTACATAAAATCAGTCAAAAGTATAACTCAACATACTACATATTACTCAACAATTACACATAGACTTCCATGCTTGATCAAAGAAAGGCCTAAATAAAATTCATTATAACATAACATGCATGTTGATTATACATGTTATTTAAGGGATAAATACATGTGATCTAAGACCCCTATCATTAGGGTTAATATATAGAGCATTTAAGATAATAGGGGTTCTGCATCACATGATCGTAACATCCCACAACCCAAATTTTCTATTCCTTTTGAATTTGATCTTATTTTTGTTTCATGTGTGAAAGTGTTCATTAGGTTTTAGATAATATTTGGAAAAATAATGATGTATATGGATAATTAGAAGCTTAAAACTCATCTAAAGGTCCCCAAAACCCTTTTGTAGCATCCTTGAAAGTCTCAAGCATAGTCTCCATAGAAGAAAACTATCCTTAAAACTTGGACACAAGCACTAAAACATTACTATCCTCTAAAATATGTTATTATTTGAAGATAATTTTAACACTAGTTATAGAATGAAATATTCCTTGATAGATCTTCAAACCTGTTCTAACCCTCCTAAACTCTAACAAGACCTGCTTCATTCCAGATAAGTCAATTTTCTCATTATGCTTACATTTTGGGTAAATTAGTTTGATGTATAATTTTGTAATATTTGTTTGAATTTACCCCATATACCTATCCCCTTTAACAACCTATGCTTTACATGACTAAGTCCTAAATAGTTAAAACATTTGGTGAACTCAACTTACTTCAAATATTGATTAAAACACTAGTTCTATCCTAGGGTTTTCCTTCTACATTTTTGGTTATAAATTAGGGTTATAAAATTATGATTTTTACATAACCCTCAAAAACCCTAGAACCACATACTAGGTCCCTATACATCCAAATACTAGCCCTTAGGGTTTCAAATAAGATTATGATTTTTTTCCATATATTGGGCTAAATATTTCCCATATTTTCACATATACCTATGTTATATTACATTATACCTATTGTGTGCTTGTTCTTAATTATTTCTATTATCTTCTTTGGCAAGTTTAAAGTGACATCTAAGAAGCCTCTTTCCCCTGACCCTATTGATGAATTTATAGCTTTTTTTCATAATTATAAGAATCAATGGACAAATTTTTCAAGATTGCACATTAACAAATGATAATGATTTATTTTATAGTGATGATGATGATTATTTTTATAATGATGGATATGATGATTACTTTGAGCATGATAATGAAAGTGTTGATGAGGATAGATTAAATCCATCTTCTTCTCTTTCTTCTCCCTCTTCTCCTACTTCTCAATATCAAACTACCAATATAATTCCAAAAGAACCTCTTATTGGCAGTGCTTTATTCCGATGTGATCCTAGATTTTCAACCACTTTTGCTACCTTCTTATTCATTTTAAAACAATATAACTGCAATAAATGAAATATAAATTTACATGATTCAAGCAATATAGAAAAGATAAATGCATCTTATTTTCCCTTCTCAATTAAATTTGAAAAAACATGTACAAATTATATTGCACCTTTTACCAATGCACAAACTAAAGTGGATGAATTTATTTTATCACCTTGTTTTACATTCCAAACTTAACACAATGATTCTTTGTAAAATTTTGATAATTAAAATATCTTTAACTCTTCACTTACATGTCATAATATGCCAAATCATAACATGACTACTACTTCTTCTACCTTTGACTCCAAGATTGAAATTAATGATCATACATTAACTCCACTCATAACTAGTGAATACATACATTGCATTCACCTACACATGATGATATATTGAATAGTAGTAAAAAGTTAAAATTTTCTTCTACTCTCTCTCTTAGTGAACATGCAAATAAAAATTATTTTACTCTTAACTCTACTAGTGAATTAAAATCTGATTTTGATGAACCATGGAATAATGATGATTGCTATGATTTTGATGAAGAAGACATTGAGTCTAGTCCTTCTAGTTCCCTCCATACTTCAACCATTTATCATGTTTAAATTGATTTTTTATCAAATGCTAGTTCAAATGATAATATGCTTTCAAATAAACACAAATAAACTTATACTTATGTTCATAATTTACATTCACATGATAATAATGTATCTTCTTGTCCATTATCATGTGATACTTCTTTACAAAATAGAAAAATAAGAGATACCAATGAATCTCCCTAAACCCCCTTACTATAGTATAAACCATTTCTCATCCTAACCTCCATGAGGGTGATATCCAATTTCCCTCTCACCAGGTTTAAGATATCACCCCTCTAAAAGTTATGGTGAGCAAAGCCAAAGGTCCTTGATGTAGTGTACCAATGGCTAACATTAATAACAATATTCAATAATTAAATGAACCCCTTAATGATGTTAATACAATTTCACAAGAGGTATTATCCTTGATTCATGTCATAGGTGATTTACAACAACAAGTGAACTAGTTCACATTAGAAAATAAAGCATACCACTCTTAGCTTGATTCTAATATGATCTATGTCAATCCTATCTTTCATAGAATTTTCACTACAAAGTTACCAAAGCAATTTTAGATACTAATATTACCAAAGTTAAATGGACATGGAGACCCATACTTACATATTCAAGCTTATGGGAAAGCCATGTCACATGTCACTAGAAGTTTAACTATACTACAACTTTTTTTATAGTCTCTAGAGGGTGAGAAATTAAATTGGTTTCATCATTAACTCCCTGATGGTTCACTACATACATATGCTGAGTTAGAATAAGTCTTTCTCATGCACTACATATATAATAAGGGACTTCGAGTCACATATGAGAGATTGCCTTCACTACACTAGGTTAAATTAAAAATAGTGAGTGATTACATTCTATAATTCAAATCATGCATGAAACAGTTGATCAATCAACTGATAGATTATAGGAATAATACATTTTTATTAGAGGTATGATCTTCCCTCTAAAGAATAAATTTCTATATGAGACATCCAAATCATTTTGAATTCTATGCAACACATCTATGAAATTATAGAACTTGGGATTAGTTGACACAAATTCAGAGGTAGATTTGGATGTTGATCTTCTATAGCCGTAGTCATCAAATATGGTACACATACTTAATCCACATATGAGTAAGGAAAAAATGGAATAGAAAACACTAATCAAGATACTCAATAAAGGAAAATAACCACTTTACACAACATCTCCTACAAGTGATAAAGAAAAGGACAATAGTAGTGGGGTCATATAGTTTTCAGACAAAGATATGCCTCATGATATATTACTTACATTGCTAGACATAGGAATGATCACGCTTACTTATACTCAACATCATCCAACACATCATGTATAGAAAATAAGAAACAAACCATTTTACAACTATCATAGAATTAATGGAATAGGGACAATACTTATTGTGCATTCATAAAACATATTAATCATTGTGTTGATAGAGGAATGATAAAATTCACATACGGGGAATTGATATCTCCTTCTCCACACTCTCTTAGATCACACTCCTCTACGTGTGAGTAATCCCAAGATGTTCCTTTTAAGGAACAATTGGTTACTCATCATACCATGCCATGTGGTTTTTAGGACACCTACTTATGTGAGATATGATGTACCACAGATTCAATAGAGATGGAAACTAGTTCATAGAGATCAACCTACTGCATGGTAAAAAAATGGAAACTAATCCCCTCACCAGTCTTAGTTTAACCATCGATTAAGATATTTGACAACAATCATATAAATTAGAGCACAACTATAATTCAATCATCTATTAAGATATTTGGCAATAATCATAGAAATTAGAACACAACTCTAATTCAACTATCGATGAAGATATTTGGAAACAATAATAGAAATTAGAGAACAACTCCAATTTAACTATAAATTAATATATTTGACAATAATAATAGAAAAAATAATATAAATCTAGTTCAATTATCAATTAAGATATTTGGCAATAATCATAGAGATCAGAACATAGTTTTAGTATAACAATCAATTAAGCTATTTATTATAGAGTTTACACATCTAACTACAAGCAGTGCACCAAGAACAATATCAATTCTAGAGTCTACTTCTATGCCTACACAACTTGAGCAATATGGTCACTAGTTTACCATGCCATCCAGATTTAGATAACATAAGCCACATTCACATGATCCACACCCATCTATACTACAATAATTCTATAACAAATAACAACCAACATTCTTAATCTGATATACATATCTAATCCAACATCCATACACATATGAGTAATTAATTACAAATCCCTAGTTGAAAAAATACACCCATATATCTAAACATAAGTAACAAATATAACCAAAACACCTACTCAAGTAAACAATGCCACAAGTTAACATGCAAAGATAACACAATACCCATGTAAAAAAAGGTCCATATATATGATTCAAAACAAGTTTAATACAATAATACATGATCACTCAATAATTAGAGTTTGGCACCAAGGCCACCCTCCTCAATATCACTATTAGATACCTTGACACTATAAATAAATGCCCTTTCATCCCTTCTAGATCTTGATCAAGACCTATGTCTCCTCTCTCTATCTCATAATACTACCAACTCATCCATCAACTCTACATGTTATCAATGTAGATAGATGTAGTCATCGATGATCCTACCACTTGCCCCACCCATAACATTAGGTGAGGGCATAAATTGCATCTACATCTCAACACATGCCTCATTTATATTAGTACTTTCTCACCTATATGTTGTAGTGGAAATGGACACTTGATCTCTTAGGTGTGCATGAATGTATGTAACTTCTATGGTCCTCTCCTTTAGTCTATCATCCATGGCATAATTAGGGACATGTTATGTCAAATCTCATAGAGAAGCCTGCATAATTGTCTCCTAGTACTTATCATCTCTTAAACCTATATATACCAACATAGTACATTAGATTTTTAATTTGATTAGTCAAACACTAAACTAAACAAAGTATACAAATACACAATGACAATGTACCCTCAACTACCCTAGTGGGATCTAAATCTAATACCTTCCACATGATAGACCCATCTTTTGGAATAGTGGTGTCCATCTGTGCTACCTCCACCATATAATATAGGCACTAGTCACTCCTAAATCATCCACATCAAGTGCATCCAACATTAGATCTTGATCCATCACCAGAATCAAAACCAACTCAATAGCTATGTGTTTTTTCCTAATACCTGACCTCACTATCACTCGAGAACTCCTCAACCACACCCATAGTGTAGGTGGAACATCTTAGATAACACTAAACTATCATGTCACACACTCATACTAAAATATATCACATACATTGACATAATAGTCATGCAACCAACAAATCACTTGAACCCACCTCAACTACACACCATACCTAGGTCACCCCTGAAATCCCCTAGAGGGTCTCCAAATATTACCTCCAGCTATCAACTGATCCAACACATATTGGTAATGAATCATGCTCCTTGAGTGTATGCATGTCATACTAGTCCATCTCTATACAAACATATGTGGGTGAGCCTAGGCCATCCATGAAAACCCCTTTGGTTTAGATATTTCAATATGATCATAATCTTAAGTGTAATAATGTCAAAGATCTAATGCCACCCATGCAAAACTCTTGAGTGACATGGTATAAATCTTGATACAAGTGGGATAACATAGTGTGACCCCATGAGTATAAGGTCCTATGCTCCTCTGTATCCTAAGCTATACCATACATCCTATATGAGATAGATACCCCACTCCCATCCATAGTAATGAAGGAAGCTAGTAATACTACCAAAAACTTCCACAACTGTAGAACCTTAGCTAATAAAATCAAGGATAAAAACACATCACTACTCCATGGTTGATGGGTCTTCATACACATAGATGCAATGTAGCTAATGAAATGATCTATAGCTCTATCCCCAATAGCCTCCTATAATACAACCCTATGACCAGTAATGGGCAATCTCAATATCCTATAAACATCCTCCAATGTCATAGCCATCTCCCTAATAGGCAACTAAAATGTACAAGTATCAACATTCCACCTCTTACACAATGTTTTCATCATATGGATATCCCAAGGCATCAAAGAAAGTGATGCCACATGGCCCAGGCTATCTCTATCAATCACTATTCTCTCATCATTTGTTAAGAGTAGTCCATGTAAAGACTCCATCATTTAGCCACTCTGAAACTCCCTCATATGCACATATACATACAAAACATAGATAAATATGACATTAAAATCTTAGAATGATAAGAAAAAATGTATTAACAGTCATCAAGCATAAAATAGAAGAAAAATTGGTGAAATTGGCTTTAGTGGACACTAGCGCGATACCCTAGATAGTAGTGCTATGCCCTGAATAGTAGTGTTATACCTAGGATAATTGCACCAAAGCCTAGGACACTAGTGCCAAACTGAGGACACTAGTGTGATTCTCTAGAATAAGGCCCTAAACTACCAAATTTTCCCTAAAAATGATGAAAAAGGCAATAAATATGTCAAAAATAGGGGAAAAGATAGGTTCCTTACTAAGGTAACCTCCTGTCAAGCCTAGATAAGCACCTCCACCTCCTTGTAGTAGGTCATGTTCACTCATCATCTCCTCGACATATTTCTAAGCTCAGAACAACAATTTATCTCAAGTTAAATGATTCAAATGATTTTATAAACTAATTAAATAGCTTATTTAATCCATAAAATTTAAATGCCACTTGCCTAAGGTTGACCTTGTGCACCAATTTTGCCAACTAATACTAGATTCTTCCAAATGTGATATCTAGAAAACCATAGCTTTGATTTTTGATATGTTTATTGTACATGGGACTTGATCATGATACCACCACACCATCTCTATTACACTACTATTACAATAAAATTGATTTCCACAAAATAACAAAACCTATGTTTCCTTAACAACCCACTGTAGACCACAAGCCTATATTGGTCATAGTTTTCAAAATGATTCTAATACAAATGTTAAATTAATCAATCTTATGTTCATATTATCAAAAATAACTATTAATATCATGCTTACCAACATAAATTTTATTTCGACACCCTTACTATAGTGTCGACTCTCTCACCAAAAGGGGGACATGCTTACATTATTCATACTGATTTAGATACCTAGATATATAGTGGTTCAAATACTCACATATATAGTTATTTAGATACCTAAATATATAATGATTCAAATACCCAGATACACATATTGGTTAAAACATATAGATTATCTTAGATTGGTTTAGATGCAAAAAATAGTTCAAACACATAGATTAGCTTAGATTGATTCAGATACACATATTGGATCAGATTGGTTTAGATGCATAGATTAGATCAAACACATAGATTAGTTCAAACACATAGATTGACTTAGATTAGTTCAAATTGACTCATATATTCAAATATTTATATTTTCTCAGATACTCAGACACACAAGTTGACTTAGATTATAGGGTTCTCGGATCTTATCAGATCTTGGTTCACATTCTTAGATTTTACATAGGGTTTTAGCATGGTTCTAAAATCAGATTATGATGATGGGGGCACATATATGGTACACCATAGCTATACAAATATATTTTTATACATAAGGCACATAATTACATTACTTAGATATCAGGTTTGGGGACAAGGTGTAAATCACATGTCCATAATTTCTTAGGATTTCACTAGGTTATACAGATGAGATGGCACATTATACCATTATCTATGCATAGATTATTAGATTTATGATTAGATTATCATCAAGATTTCCTTAATATCTCATGAGGTTGGATCATATAATGACTGCAGTGGTTAATCCATAGTTTATCACCAAGTCCAGATTATAGAGGCCAAGTGATTGCCTTAACCTCAAAGCTGATTATTCTTAGATTTAGTTTACACACCAGAGTGGGGGAAAGCAAGGCTTATTTCTCTACATTTACATATAATTATAAGAATTAGTTTACACACCAAAGTGGGGGAAAGTAGGGCTTTTTTCTCCATATTTACAGATACTTCTTAGATTAAGTTTACATACTAGAGTGGGGGTAAGTAGGGATTGTTTCTCCTCATTTTCAAATACCTCTCATGACTCAGTTCACATATCAAGGTGGGGATAAAATAGGGTTTTATTCCTCAAAATTCAATTTATCATTCATATTGAGTATAAGGGGCATCCACATTATGAATTTCCACTTCATAGACAATATTCCAACTCTTATCCACTTCTTTGGCCAAGAAGTGGGGTAGGCCTAGAACACATCCATCCCCCATATGGATTAATCACATAGGTAAGTACAAGTATGTATTTTATTTTTCATTTCACTCTAATACTTCCATTTTATTACATTAATAGAATAAAATGGGAAAATATACACACCCTAATTTGGTCAAGCAACCACAAGTATCATGTCTTTTATTGCTCTTTCATGGGAAGATCTTAGTGATGAATGTGAGTCTTATTTGTGTGGTCACTTTGTGTATTTTTATCTTTCTTACAACTTTTTTATACTATTTTTTGCACCCTTAGTGGTCTTATGTCATCCCATCCCAGTCTTAGGCCCTCTTTGACTAATTTTGTATAGTTTTTTAATCAGTTTTGTGATCCTAGGACACTAGCATAGTCCAAGACACAAGCTTGGTGGGATTGTGTCTAGTTCAACACTAATGTCTAGTGATCACTTTTTTAGTATATTTTGGGTCTTAACCCTTCCTTGAGTCTTCTCTTATGATTTTATATATTTTTTGCATCTTTTTAGCCAACAAACAAGGGTTTTACATTCAAATCAAAGTTCCTTCTATATAAAGAGCCTAACAAGGCATTTTACATCTAGAAGTTACTACTTTAGAACATAATCATATCAAATCAATCCATTGTATAGCTTAGCATACTACACATCACTCAATAATCACACATAGACTATCATGCTTGATAAAAGAAGGGCCTAAGCAAAAGTCATTCTAGTATACCATGTACATTGATTATGCACATTACTTAAGGGAGAACTATACATGATCTGAGACCCCTATAATTGGGCTTAATATAGGTAGTAGTCAAGATAATAGGGGTTATGTATCACATGATCATAAAATCCCATAACCTAGTTTTTCTCTTCTTTTTACATTTGATCTTGTTATTTCATGTGTGCAAGTGTTCATTATGTTTTGGAGAA